>VYZM01006875.1:92070-125757 GCA_013398915.1 Dromas ardeola
GGCCCCGTCTTCCCGGCGTGGCGCCGTCTCCAAGCGGAGGGACGTTTTCTGCTGCACCCCTTCGCTGATGAGTAACTCTCCCTCGAAGCCACCATGAGACGTGGGTGGGATGTTGTTACACCTCTTTTTTTTTTTTTTTTTTTTTTTTGCAGAGGAAGCTGAAGGCCAACGTGCTACATCTTTGGGTGTTCAAGTGTCTGATTTTTCCCATTAGTTCACATTAAATAGTCTGTTTGAACACAGGAAAACGCTATGGAGTCTCCATCCTTGGAGATACTAAAAATCCAACTGGTCACGGAGCTGAGCACCCCGCTCCACCTGACCCTGGTTGGACTAGAGGGTCTGCCGAGGTGGGTTCCCACCTCAGCAACTCTGGGATTATAAGAAATAACATATTTTGTTTGCGAACGGAGCTCTCACTGAGTTTGTGTGGAGCTGCTAAGTGCAACCATCAGAGCAGAAGGAGGTGGGTGAACCTGAAAGGGAGTATACTCTGCTCATGGTGTGGTATAGACTGAATACTTGGGGAGGCTCTAGCAGTTGGGAGTGTCATGACATGGGCCCTTCTCCTTCCCCCAGATGGACCCCTGCCAGCTCCTTTCCTGTCAACTGGCCTTTTTGCTGTCCTCACAGTTGTTTTGTCTCCCTTCCATTTTACACCCCTGCCACCCTGGCACCCATTTGCCACTTTTCAGTTTCTCCATCCTTTCATCGCCAGTTACCTCCCTGCTGTTTCCCTCAGGCTTTTCTATGAGCAAGAGCTGACTGCTGCATATCGATCGGCTTTGAAGTGACGGTCAGCGTGGGTTCTGAAAAGGTACTTTGATAAAAGATCACACTGGTTTTTCTAACTGGAAATTTTTCCACATTCAGTTGAAACTCCTTGAACTCCGGTGGATAAACGTTCTTGGCATTTTAAGCAGAAGTGGGAGGAGAAGTGGGAAGAAGGGTTTTTTATTCCCCTGCCCTTGTTCTTGGAACTATCCCAGCTGACTTGGCTTAAAGCCTGAGCCTTCAGCCTAGCTTCTAGACTTGACTCCCTGTCACAAGCGGTTAAAGTCTGTCAGTGTTATGAAGAGTGAAACTATCCCCTGAATTTCAGTGTCTCCTTTTCCATTTTCTTTTTTGTCTTGAAGAAAAAAAAACCCACCATTTTTATATCTTTGCTTCCTGACGGAGTTTGGCACTGCCCATATGCTCTGCCGTCATCTCTGGCTGCCTCTACCACCCATGACAGCGGAGCTTTGTTTCCATCGTAATTTGGTCTTTTTCTTCTCTAACTCCATTTTTTTCCCCTCTAAATTAAAGGATATATGTAACAAATTAATGATGGAAAAATCTAATTTTAGCGGGACAGTGTCTCTCTCATTTACATCACAGCAAATTTGCATTAGCCCGTAACTTCTGTAGATTTGCTCCAGACCAATTGTAGAAGAGAGTGGTTAAGAACAGAATCTAACTGCTGTTCAAAGTGGCTAAGAGACTGAATTGGATCATTAATCTTTTCTTTATTATAAAATAATAGTTCAAGAAGTGAAGTTATTTACACAATGGAAAAAGTCAGACGTCCATTTAGGATTATGTACTAGTTAATTTTGCAAAAAAAATTCCAGTCCTGAATATGTTGATTTATAATCTTTTTTAGCTGTTGGGGCTATGAGACGGTGTAGGGATTAGCTCCTGCCTGTGTCAAACAAGCGTGGGAAAGAGATAATAATCTTTCCTGATAAGAAGCTGTGGTACAGGTGTTGAGGAGCAGCTTGCTTCTCCAAGGAACTTGCTGGCAGGCTTGGGGTGTCTCTTTGCTTCTTCACCTGACCTCCTTAGCCCCGGAAGCCCAGAAGGAGGGAGGAGATGCTGAGGGTGATAACCAGCCCAAAGGCATCAGTCTGGGGCTGCAAGGGTCCTTTTTTTTTTTAATTTTTCTTCCTTTCTCTGATCATGAGAGATGCGACTGAAATCAAATCATAGTTGGGCTTTTCAGCAATCTCCCTCTCATTCTGAGTACTGCGCATGTTTCCAAGAAGTATGTTTGTTTTATGGAACAGTGCACGTGTACATGAATACACACAGCTTTTGGCTTCAACACTATCTTTAATCCTACGCTCCTTTCTCAGTCTAAGTTGCTGTTGCCTTGCGTTGGAATTTTTCCTGAGTGAGGCATGCAGTGTCTGGCCTTCTGTTTATGCCAGATGATGGTGATATATTGACTACGCTTGGGTGGTGACTATCATTGGGTGTGTTAACGGGCAAAAAGTGAGGTAGGTGAACTGCATAGATATTACTACAGATGATGTTTATTGTCCACAAGCAACAGAAAACCCTGTTTGGACAAAATAGATTTTGATTTTAGTCTAGAACATCAGGTTGCTGATGTAGCCCCCTGAATCTGTGCCTGCTCTCAATGAAGAAAGAACTTTTCTAAGACTTTTCCTCCCACCAGCAAACAGAGAGATTGCCTCAGAAAATGAGAGCCCATGCTTTACTCTCTAAATATTTTAACTCAGGAGTGTAAATAAAAGGCTTGTTTCAGTGCAGATAGCATCAGACATTGCCGAATGTATTCATAAAGAACAACATGAGCACTAGGAAGGAACTGGAAAGTTCAGAGATGTGGCCATGTTCCAATCCAGCCTTGCAAAATCGATCTTTCTATGGAAATACTTGAATTGTTGTAACTAAACATGCAGGGAGGCCGCCCTGGCCAATTTTTAAATTATACATGGAAAAGACAAACTTGCGCTGTTACTCACAACACATTTCAGGGAATTCCTGCCTTTGCATTAATTCAATAAGTCAGTAGCAGCTTAATATTCTTCAGTGAAACTTAAATAAAAAATGCTTAAAAATATTAAAAGATGCTATCAGAGTTATGTTTTGAAATCCAGATGTAGAACTGAGGAAGGCATTGTTTGTGTTTTGTGCTCGCTATAGGAACAGACCTGTGTGCCTTGTGCATCCTGAACGCCTGCCACCTTGCAGTCATGAGTGAGAGGTTTTTTTGGTTTAACCAGTTGATTTAGGGTTAGATTGGGATGCTTTTGTTCTGATAATGTGCAGTTTAATGCCTTTCATGTTTGCAGCCTCCCTTGCCGACTCATCAGTTCCGTGGTCTTGAATCTTTATTCTGCCAGCCAGGTTAAAGCTTGGGTGCAGGCTACTGGGTTTTGCTGGTGCAACC
Source organism: Dromas ardeola (assembly GCA_013398915.1). Classification (NCBI taxonomy): domain Eukaryota; kingdom Metazoa; phylum Chordata; class Aves; order Charadriiformes; family Dromadidae; genus Dromas; species Dromas ardeola. Next base: position 95,252 of record VYZM01006875.1, read on the forward strand.
AAAAGGCAATTCCTTAAGCTCAGCAGAAGATAAATGGGAAAGTGTACCTTTTGCTAGACCCTGGTATTTGTTGCTTTGCCAGTAAGTGCCTCTGGTACTGTCCACATCAATGGGCAGCCTGCCTAATTGCTAGCTTTGCGCCCTCCATGCTGTTATTTAAAAAAACTGTAACAAGAAAGTATCCAAAGGAAAATACAAACAGAACTCATTCATTTGCGATTCTTCCTTTCTGATTATGAAATTCAGTCACGTTTTGACAATAAAAGAAATACATACTTAGGAAACAATAAGTTAAATAACATTTTTTCCTTCCCTAATATGCAAATCTATCAGAGCTTTCAAAGAGAAAGCTGCAGAGGGAAAAATAAAATTGTTGTGTTAGTGAAGAGAGTTTTGAGTGATGACTCATGTTTCTCCAGACAGAGTTTATAGGTTATTCCTCATGCTACTAGTTTCAGTGTAACAACAGTTATTCATCTTCCCCCATAAAGTACTTCTTGTGAAAGAGATTCTTCATCATCTTGTTTCCTAACGTATTTTTGTCACTTACTATAAAAGTTCATTATTTCCAAGGTATACAAACCAGCACAGTTATTTTCAGTAACAGGCTTAAGACAAGGATCAGATGTTTGTATTTCACTAAGAACTTGGGTAAGAGATCAACAGATCTTGTTTAAACAGTGTTCTTCTCCAGAACTTTGGAAAAAGAAACATCTCAGAAAGTCCTGCTATTGCTCACAGTGAACTGAAACACCTTAAAAATTGCTTGTTTCATCTTCCTTTGCTCTTAGTAGATTAATTGACTAAACAAGTATTCTTAAGCTCTTAAGTAAAACAAATCAGCATCAATCAAAAGTCATTCTTATACATGGCTGTAATTAGAAATACACCTTTACAGAGCACTCCCTGAAGCATAAGCTCAGGTGCATGAGGTTAGCACGTGTTCTAAACCCTGGACACTTAAACTGTGGAATTTCTGCAAATGCTTTGCCTCTTGCCTCTTACAAGCTGCTGCTAAAAAAGTGCAAACTTGACCAAGGAAAAAGTTCTGATATCCAAGACCCAGCGTGTGTGTAGGTGCTTTGCATATAGGCTCCCTTCAGCAAAAAGGATGGAAATGGAGATATACCTCCTTGTCCACCCCTGTCTCCTTCCACAGCAGCCAGAGTGGCAGCACTATCTGTGCCAGATGAGATGGTCCCACATCTCCCCCATGTCATGGCTGAACTGAAGCGAGTCTTCCTCAGGAGACTCTCTTGACTATTTCAGGTCAGCACAGAGATAGCTACACATACAGACTCTTCTGGATTTTATCGACAAGGAGATCCCAAAGTAGAAGCCTTCTCCCAGCAAAATCCCTCAGACTACTGAATCTACCAAGGTGTCAATGATCCCTATAAAATAAACTGCGTATATTGTAAGGACTAGCAGACCAGGAAAGCATGGTAAGCCTTCCAGGACCACACTGGCTAATACCTTTAGCAGACTTGTTCCCTGTCTCTAATTCAACTAAGAAGACTAATTATGATTCACCATTATATTACATCAGGTGTTATACGTAGGAGGATATGGCATGTGATCTTGATTTGACTCCCATCTACTGATATTACCAAAACCCATAAAGTTAAGCCATTGCAATAAGGGAAGTGAAAATCATTCTTCCACCCTCCAAAGTCACAGCTGCAGAGCTATTTTGAACGGTATATTTACAAATCCTGATTTGCATAGTCCAGACAGCAGGCCCAAGCACTGACAACAGCCAAGAGCACTCCTGCTGTTTTGTAAAACCAAATCCAAGGTGAGTTCACCCAGACGGAAAAATCTAACCTAGACAGAGAAGTAATAATCATAACAGCAGTATCCCCAGCTGAGGTTGACCCAGGGCGCTCGCTGAAGCATGAAGAGCTCTGAGAAATGTTTGAGCCCAATAGTGTGCAATATGAAGTGTGTCTCTGAGTTAAGATCCTCTGCTGGTGGAAATCCATTAATGCCTCCTCAAGAGGAAAAAACTTGACATCCCTCCTGAAGAGACTTAATTTATCCTGTCCTCAGAAAAACAACCCCCAGAGTATCAGAAGGTTGCACCCAAGGATTAAGTGGGATCAAGAGCAGCCTGAATGGTTTGACCATGAATTGCATATCACTCTGCTGTCTCTTGGGGAGAGGTTAGTAGAGGAAAACAATGATTCAGTAAGTCATTTGTATGCATAGGTCTCACTGAGCTGGTCAAGCCATTTTATTTTTTTCATCCCCTTCTCTTTATTAATGTACTGGATAATTAAACAGTACAGTGAGACATAGTGAGATAAATCCTGCTGTGCAAAGCAGAAAGGATCTAGCATGACTCCCAGGAGGTCTCTCATGAACATTTAGAAAACTGGGATCACGGTACGCTAAAAAATGTGCCTGTCCTGCAAACCAGACTTCTTAACTTGTTTATCAGAAACATTTATAACCTTAAGATATAGCCTTGTAGAACAGCAATGAGTCTAGGAAACACCTGAAATAGGAGAGAAACATATTCTTGTCTGGATCCTCAGACTATAACCTGCCCTTCATACTATGGCACTTGGCCTAGGAACTGCAGACATGTGTCTCAGCTATATCCCCTGCTGCTATATGTATCATCCCTGGCCTGAGAAGTAGAAGAATGATGCAATCTCAGCTGGATTTAAGTCAGACATCTGCATTTGTGGGCTTACTCTATGTTCACAAATGATTTTGTAGCAGCTGCAGGCTTTTTAAGGCTGGTTATTTGGGGCGCTACCCTATTTGGATGACTACCCTGCCTGAGCTTTAAAAAGACTGATTTTCAGTCACCTGTTCAAGCATTCATGTTTTGACAACAACACCTGTTTTAGATGTCTTCCTAAATGGAGGCCTCCAAGTCACTTTGGAAGATCTTGTTGTGTGATTAGTGCCCTTGCTCAGGCGGCAAGAATGCCTGAGCAAGGGCATCTCTTGTTGCCGTAGATGTCTCTGTGCATCTTCAGTTTGAGTATGGACATCCCTGGGGAATGCTTGTGCAGCTGCAGTTTGTCTCGGTGTCCTTTTGTAATCATTGGGAGAGATGGCATTTTTTGAATCGTAACAAAAAAGAGTCCGTTTGGTCCCATCTCCATAATGTAGGTGCCCAGAGTCAGACATGTCTTAAGAATTGGAGAAGCCTGAATCTGGATAACTTACATTGTCAGGGCTTTTCAACACATGTGAAGACTGGAGCCACCACACGCAGGGCAGGGTTCACTGCATATGTGTAGATTGAATGGGCATCACAGAAGTAGGCATAGCGCATCCAGAATTTTACTTAAAGTGTGCCTGCTGTGGGGAGCGCCTTTTAGAGCATGGCTTAACTTGGCCTGGTTAGCCCAGGCAGCACTGCCCTCCAGACATGTGCAAAAATATGGGCATACTCAAGAAAGCATGAATAAAGAAGCCACACTTCTAAAGGTTTCGCCATAATGTAATCAACGCAGATGTTATATTGCTCTGTTACATCCCCTTGGGAACAGGGTGGAAACCATCCCATTCAAAGTGATGCTGATGTATTATGATAATATAACAAAGAAAAAGGAAAACATTGCAAATACTTAATTAATCATAAGAGACGGTTGAAACAGTCATTCAAATGAATGGAGAAGGCTTAGTTCCATATAAATAATGAATGGCTTCTCTTGTATTGAACTCCTGAAAGAGATGGCAAGTAAGTAAGAGGGAGCGTTGTCACTGTAGCAGAGTTTTGTTAAGGAAGGAGAACATTGGAGAGATGCCTGAAGGCAGGGTTTTGTCCTGAAGGGGAGGAAGAGTGGTTCCAAGTGGAGCAGGAGCACGCACAGCTGATATGACGTGGTACTTCCCATCAGCTGCTTTGAGCTACGGCACGCACCTGAAACACGCTTGTTGGCATTAAAGGGTAGTTGGATACTGTTTGATACAGGAGGTGCCATGGCTGGCTGCAGCACTTGAGTCAGTGGGGTTTGCTGGTTTGTGGTAAAGTTTGAGGGTGCCTGAGACTCAGTAGAGGCAGAAGACCTTTGACACTGCAATTTTGAGGGCTGCTGTACCACAGAGAGCAATTCAGGAGGGTGGATTTCCCCCTCTGAGTGAGTGGCAGTGTGGTGAGTACCCAAACAGATATTCACAGCAGCTGGAGAGGGCCCTAGGAGGTGGGCTGGTGGGTTTGCCATGGGTGCTGAGTGCCTCTGCACCATGAGTCTGGCCTCTCTCTGGGTTAGGGGTGAGCTGTGCATCTCCATCCTGCAGGTACACTGAGGCCAGACCGTTCAGGATAATGGTCAATAAAACATTGACCATTGAAACATACACATCCTGCTGAGAGCTTCTGGCACCTGCATAGACATTCCTTCCTGGGTAAAGAAATTTAAGTCCCCCACATCTTAAGTGGATGCCGTCCTTCCAGGGTCAGGTGGTAAAGGTGGCTATTGCCACCATTTCCATGTTCAATTGAACTCAGCATGAAGCGTCACAGAATCAGAAGTGTTGGTTGGAAGAGTTAGATCATAGAATCATAGACTCATTTAGGTTGGAGAAGACCCTTAAGATCGTCTAGTCCAGCTGTTAACCTAACACTACCAAGTCCACCACTAGACCATGTAATCCACCCTCCTGCCTTGGCATGGTCCAGCTTCCCAGGTTTGGCATGGTTTGAACACACTTTGTTGCCTGGGCTCGTCCTGAGCAGACATTCCCAATAGTCTTGGGTAAGAAACCTGTGCTTGAGCGTCACCTGGCAGCAAAGGCAGGGATACAACTGGACAGCTTCAAATGTCATCATCCTATACAAGTCAGGCTGACTCGTTTTTCTGGCTTGTTTTCCTGAATCTACACTGCTCCTTGGTCACCAGGCGGGAGGTTTGGCTGGCCAGTGGACAGCTGTAGTTGGAAGTAAGTACTAATGAACATGCACAGAGGAAACTGGGGTAGGTCATTCATGAGGACAGCAGGAAGAAGGAAAGGTTAGAAAGGATGTTGGAGTATTGTCCTGGGCTGGAACAGGGCTACCAGGAGAAGGGTTTCCTGCATTACTGCAGCAAAAAGGAACCAGGGACACTCTGAGGTGTCCCAGCATCGTCTGGAGGATGTAAAAGAAAAGGTAACAATGCGTTTTGTACTAGTTCCTGCAAAGTGTGATATGAAGCCAAGTACCCTGATGGCTACCCCTCCCACAATGTTGACTTTCTGATCTTACTGTCTGAGTCCAGCCTGCATTTGCTGTGTCTGGAGGTAATAGGAGGGTAGCACATTTAAAATAAATAGATGACTCTTAATTGGTCTAGAGTTTTAATAAAATAATTTCTTGGATTTTTCCTTCATGTTTAATTTTCTTCACCATCAAACTACCCAACTCGAATAAGGCTTTGCCTCCAATATCCCAGTAATGCTTTGGATCCAGTTTAAGGAGGTGATTTGCCATCTTTTATCTGGTGAAATCCCTTGTGAAGCCTGGAGCGGGATATCTCAGGACAGTCACACCCATGACCGTGTTTCTTAGGAACAGGACATGACACATTGCTTCTTGAAGACAGCTGCTAATTTGCAAAGGTATTGTCAATGATCATAGGCATCTTACTGTGGACAAACAAGGGAATTAAAATAAATTAATAGATGATGAATTAATAGTCTGCATTCTACTGCCACTGCATGCAATAATTGTTACTATGATGCAACTAAGTCCCTTGAAACCCATGGAAGTGACATGTCATTTTAAAGCTCACAGAAGCAGCAACGCAGTGAATGAATGCATATGGAGAAGTTTAACACTGCAAGAGTTTAATGAGACTACCAATTAGAAATTAGGCACATGAATCACAGCCTTGTTTTTTAGAAGCTAGAGGATGAGTTTGCATTTATTGTAGTAACTGCAATAACCTAAGTAGGAATTTTGCTTCCATTATAGTTGTTCAGAAAATGAGCAAATCTCATAGCTTCTGAATAAAGTTTCTGTTGATTTTATCTTCTCTGCTTAACTCCAGTATCAGACTGTTAACCCTTGAAATCCAGTTTTTACAAGTATTTTGTTGCTGTAGGAGATTGAAAGAAGAAACAAATAGCCTATGAAGAAGCCATAATGGTATAATTTGGGAACCATTAGCTGAAACTCAGACTGTTAACTTCTGAAGGAAACAAGCATTATTGCTTCTTGATTTCCATGCAATGTTAAAGAAATCGATACGACCACAGAAATGCTTCATAGCGTGAATACTTGAGTCATTGTAAATTCTATTAAATCTGTTTTTTAAAATGTCAACAATTCACTTTCTGCAGGAAACTGCAACTTCCACATTTATCAACATCAATGTCATATAAAACACATTAGAACACCTTAGGTTTAGACAAATAAGAGTAAAATTTATATTTGCTAGAAAAATCTCGAAGAATTTAAAGATAAAGTTTATTTGTGTTTGCTTACTATACCAGCTCTAATAAAAAAAAAATGAAAAATGAATAGAAGAATATCTGTATTCATTGCCCTAGAGCAGTGTTACTTAGGGAAGTTGTACTCAAATGGCATCAACTTACATTTAAAATGAAATGCTAAGCAAAGAGGAAATATACAGTCAAAGCTGAAGTTGTAACTCTGATTAAGACTAGTCTCAAAATTAATGTCCAATTAGCCAATTGACGAGGATGTGCAAGCCCTTTGCAGGCCTCAGTAGTGTCCTGACAAATAGATGGCAGCATTCATCTCAATGAAAAGCAAGAATTACATAAATGTAGAGCATGGATTTGTGGTCTAAGCCAGCTGCTCTTCTTTGCTGTTATGATGTGAAGAACTAGCCTTTCATTTGTTTTTCATTTTTGCCTTTCCACATAGAGGATCCTTTGGTTTGAGACTAATAAACCTCCTGCTCTTACCAGCTTACACGCCAACTTGACAACTATTCCTGTTTTCTGCTGGACGTGCTGAAAGCCAGCGAATGTTGTTGAGTTCACATCTGCCTAACAGCGTGCATTTGACTTTATAACAAAATGGTTTTTTCCTGTTATCCTCTCTGCCACCACAGGCTATTTCTAAGCTTCTGCAGCTGTTTGATGCTCAGTTCATGTGGACTTCGCTCACGTGGCTCTTTCTCAGTGCAAAGTTTTGCAGTAAACCAGTCCAGGAAGAAGTGTTGAAACTCCTCCTGATGAACCCCCATTTCGCTGTTTTATCAATGACTTTCATCCCATAAAATATTTATTTAGCTGAGAGTGGAACTGTGGAAGTGTGGAAAGATCTTTTATAAGGGCACATCAGGACTCCATCATTTGCTTTTTCTCTAGAAGGGTCATGCCATGATGTTTCCTCCACCTGTACTTTTTTCTTGGATGGAACCTCTCCCTCAGCCAGAAGGAGTCTTAGAGTAAAGGTTCGAATCTCTCACCTTTCTCAAATAGGTATGTCTTCTCAGGATGGGCTTCTAGCATACAAGATTTTTTCTCTATCAGTACTCTTGCTTCTTTCCCTTTCCTTCTGAAATGGCCAAATGAACTAAAAAATTTACCTAAGTAGCAACTGCATGTCACCGCTTTCTCACAATACCTACTGCGCCTTTTTGCTGCAATGTTGTAACTCTTGTGGACTGCCAACAACCCCGTAACGCGAGCTTAAGTCAAGGCAGACTGAGAGATACTGCATCCCTAGCAATGAGGTCCTGGGGGACTCACTTTGAAATTAAACTAAAGTAATTTTCAATATGGAATCATTTTATTGTGTGGGTGCATCTGCACATAAACTTTACATTGGGTCCTGAACGGCATATAAAGGATTGCAAGAGATAAATTAGACTAAGTATAGCACTCATCATTAATCAGGGTACTAAACAAGCATGAGCGCTAGAAAATGAACACAGCTGCCCCTTCATTTATCTTGCTGTCAGAAGGTAACACTCCTACAGAGATCAGCTCAGAAGTGGTGGCTTAGGGTCTTTTGTGTCTCTCAGCTTGCAGAGACTATATATGCTCATATATAATAAATACATACCTATGTTACATGCATATATGTTTGTATATACACAGACAAATATATCATACACATACCAGTACCATTTTTGTATCGGTGTGTATATATTGATGTATGTGTTCTCAATAGTCCTAAATTGTAGTTTTGAGCTGAAAAGTGAGAGATATGCTTGTTTATTTCAAAGGAAAAATGATTACTACTTATTTCTGTTCACACTGAGTATTCTGACTCAATAACGGAAATTTTGGCTAGAGTCTTACTCTGGGGTTATCTTCTGTGATAACTTTCATCAATTTGCCCCACCCACATGAAGATATAGGTATAGCTGATATGGTAAATCATTAGTTTTTCATTCCAGAGTGAATATGTCATGCTGTCATGCTGGAAGTAATAAAACCTTTTTTTTTTTTTTCTCATGTGCTTTGTGGGAAAACCGGGTAAGTGAAGTACAAGTTGCTGGAAGTCTCCAAGTGTTATTTTTATAGTAACTTCTCTGTGTCAAAGGATATTTTGAAGACAAGCTAACCAATGGTGAGACAGATACTCAGTTTATAGGGCGACAGACTCCCGTGGCTGGTCTTAGTCTGACCTTTTGCATCAAAGCAATAAATCAGCTAGCCTTCCATGACTCTCGCATTGTCCCAAGCTCTTGGGAAAAGGATGATTGAAAAGGAAGAATTAGTGCTTCTGCATAGGATTTAGCATAATGGATAGACCATTAACCTTTTAAGTGTGGTATCTTGGCTTCTGCACTGGCCTACCATGGCTGCTTCAAGTAAGCAAAAAACCTCCAAACATAGCAGGGATGATTTGTGCAGGGAAGGGGAAAGATTTCCCGGACTGGAGTCATGAGAACGGGTTGTCTGTGAGGCTGGGTGGCACCGTGGCCACAGTGGGACAGTGGTATAAAGTACACAGGCCTCAGCAACATAGACAGGGACGTGGCAGGTGTACGTCCTCAGTGCAGTGGCTTACTCCACAGAGCACGACCAGAGATATGCACTCACTGTGACCCATGGCGAATTATGCTTTCCCGTGGTGGCATCTAGACCTACATCTGAGGTACCTGAGATACCTATAGCAGTGTGCTGATGGGAATATGGAGCTCTGTATGGACTGCAATACTCAGGTTGTTAGTGTTTTTTTGGCATTTTCATGACTACCTGGCTCACAGCATCCAAAATGGCTAGTTTGAAGATCAGCTTAAGAGTGGGCACCTAAACAGTGATGAAGAACCCGTGCTCATTTTGACTGCAGTGTTGACTGCAGTCTTTAGTTCATTTAAACAAGGATATGTACTTCAGGTGTGCAATTTGCTGTACCTCAGCCAAGAACTTGCAGGAGGAAAATACATCACCACTTAAAAGGACAGAAGTATTAATATGCAGCACTCTGGTAGCTGTTAATAGATACTCGGGTTACCATGCCCTTGAGTATCCAGGTACAGATAGACATATGTTATAGGGAGACCTGAAGTCTCTTTTGCAGTGGCCGCTGGCGGCCAGGCAGGATACCCTCAGCACCTAAAATGTACTTGCTGCCCTGATTTAGGTAACCACATCCTTCCCCAGATGTGCGTTTTCAGTGGAGTACTATTAAAATTGGAATTAGATGTTGGAATTAAAGGAAACTTCTAGTCTCCTGTGTGATGCTTGGTCTGAAAGAGGCTGCTCAAAGGTACAACTTCAATTCCATTTGATTTGAACTTGCCTCATAGGATGTGTTTCAACACTTGAAAACCTATGTCAGAGGACTCAGCTTGAAAGGGCTTCCCACAAGAGAAAACAGCTAGATGTAGACAAAGCTAGATGGGTCACACATAATCAGATCAAGCCCATAAGTACCCACCAGCTAAGCATGATCTTAATTTCCGGTAATTTTTATGAGCCCACACTGAAAGCATGTGTCCATAGTGTAGTTCATCTCTACAAAAGGCTTGACTTTTCAGTCCAGGGGCTTTAATTCATATATTAACGGCACCCCACACTGATCATTACAATACTTTCTGTGTCGTCTTGCCATCTGCCTACAGGGAGAAATTACAGTCCCATTGCATTGTACTCTTGGGACCATGCTGAAATGTAAGAAAATACCTGAGGAGTTTTATGCTTGGTTGATGCTGTTACGTTTTCTCAAATAATGATAAAGGTAGCGAGCATGTCAGTCTGAGTTGGCTTACACCTCACATTCACAATCTCATGGAAATGCCATGGTTGCGATATTTTGTACTTCCTCCTTTCTTACTGCATCTTCCTGACAGGCAGCGATAGCACAAGAGACAGGAGCCATAGGCTGACCTTGAAGGAACTGAGAACAGACATAAACTTGTTTCTGGCTGGGGTGACACCTCCTTCCAGCAAATCACATGGCAAAGTGGGGAATTTACAGAAGGACGAAAGCTGGAGACTGACTGGGCTGCCCAGACTGCCTACTTCAGAGGGCATCGAGTATCCAGTCAGCTATTTGGCTGCCTGGATTGTGTGCTTTTTCACAAAACTCTGCAAAAAACCTCTGGGCATACACTAGATAGAGGTTTCTCTTTTAAAAATCAGCTTATTCATGTCTACTCTGCCCTCCTGCTGTTTTATTATTATTGCCTTTATATGGTCCCCTGAGCTTTGTTATCATCAAACAGCAGGTATACTGTCACTTGCCCATCACCTGACATATCTCACCCCAAGAAACCTTCAGTGATAGGTACTATTTGTGTGCTGCCCTCAAGTCATGTCCTTACTGGTCCGGTTTTGCTACTGTGGAAAAGTTTTTATCAGTTTTACTAGTAGTATAAAACCAAATCGTTAAATAGCGGAGAGCATCACAAGCATATGAGTTTCTACTGGTTATCTTCTGTCACTGGGAATTGTACTCATAGTGTAAGAGGTTTCAGCCTTGGGAAATCAAGTTTTCAGCTTCTACATCTGCTTTGTGGATTATTAATGCCAGTGTAGCTGGGGAGGAATTGAGGACCTAAGTTTGTCACGTAAGTAAAACTGAAAAAAAAGTCAGAGTGTAGACTTAGCTATATGGGGAAACTTGACAGCTTTAAAATTCACAAGTCACCCACTGAAACTTCCTCCCCTGGACAAGGTGTGAGTGTCAAGAAACCAGAGGACTGTCACATTGTCACTCCCCAAGGTCTGCAGTCGGCCAGGCAGCGGGGATGTCCGCTGTGCTCCCCCTTCTGAGGAGATGCAGAAGTTCAAGAGGAAAGTGAGGCTTTCTGCCTTTTCAGGTTTCTTTGGCAAGATCGTCGATACTGCATCTAATAGCCAGACTTGTAATACTTATAGAGTTTTCAAAGCAGGTTCTAATTTTCAGGCATTCAAGTGATACGTTTTTCAAGCTAAAGCTTATACGTATCCATATTGCAAATTGCAGGATGCTCATAAGTGGTCTGCTTTGGAGCAGTGGTGGGGTGCATTGTCTCTTCTGGGTACACCTAGCCTTCTCCTGTCTGCTTCCTGCAGAGGCTTGCTAGTCAGCACATGGCTTGTCTAAGCCTTTATCTAAAAAAATCTGCACTTTTTCCAGGGCTCCATGGGGGTAGGGAGACAAGTAGGATTTGTGCGTTGCGACATTCATCATTGTAATATTTAGTTTCTAGGCATTGTGCCTAGCGCAGTGCACAGTCTCAGGCGAAGTGCCTAACTTGCTGGGGAAAACACAGGAAATTAACACAGGAAATGCCATCTTAACATGAGGAAAAACTTATTTTCTTTGAGGGTGACAGACCACTGGAACAGGCTGCCCAGAGAGGTTGTGGAGTCTCCTCCTCTGGAGATACTCAAAACCCACCTGGATGCGTTCCTGTGCAACCTGCTCTAGGTGAACCTGCTTTGGCAGGGGGGTTGGACTAGGTGATCTCTGATTGTCCCTTCAAAACTCTACCATTCTGTGATTCTGTGAAAAGTCTCACTGGTGTTACCATCTCTTTCTTATTGCTGTACTCCCACGCTGGAACAGTTACGCACCTTGCCTCTTGCTATATTCTGGCCTATTAGTACTCCCTGACTGCCTCTTTTTTGCCCTGCCCTTGTCTTCCTGGCACACTGGAGGGCCTGGACGGAGCCAGAAGCTGTCCCTGAAGCAAGCTGTTGATGCGGAAAGGCAGCAGTGCAGGGCCTTCCTCTCACCCCTGCTGTTTGCAGGGCCAGGAGCCCACGGATACCCGAGAGGAGCTGCTGCAGTGCTGTCGGCTCACCCCTCTGTGGCTACTTGGGAGGCAAAGTTGGGTGTCACCAAAAATCAGGCTACTGGTGCTTCAGCGTGTGCCAGGTGGGCTACCCCAGTCCCTGCTGGCCTCCCTCCAGCCAGGGGCAGCCCACGCATGCAGCGACTGAGTGCGCTCCCCAGGGACGCGGGCAGGGACTCGAACAGAGCCAGAGGGTGACATCAGGCTGTGCTCACCAGGGAGCTGTATGTTGCCTGGCATGGCTTCCTCTAGTCTCTGCAGTAACATAAAATACCAAAATAATTACTAGTGCGAGGAAGCAGCAGAAGCACTGGGCTGTGAAATAGCTTTTTTCAAGTTTTTCACCTCTGGCCAAGGAAATTGTAAGTATATTAAAGAAATACTGATTTAAACCCTCTCACCTCAGGGGTACTTTAACTGTTTTACAGGTAATGCTTTTTATTTTTCCTATGAGTAATCTTCAAGCCATTTGGTATTTGTTTCTGTGTTTATTCTGACAACTGACGTTTATATCAGGACAGAAAGAAGAATTATGCACTATGCAGTGGTAGGGATGTAAAAGGACTTTGTCAGGTGGCAGCAACCATAGAAAAATTATTCCTTTTACTACAGGTAATAATATCACATGTGGTTCACTTCCAGAAAACATTCCCTCAGTAGGCAGAACAGGCATTGCCTGCTCATTTCTGTATACTGCAGGTTTCTTATAGAAATAGTCACAGCTCTTCTGTAGCTGTATGCTCCCCTGTGCCTGAGGAGCCAAGTACTGCGCAAGGTAACAGTGAGTAACAAAACTAAATTCACTTCAACATCAAGTTCAGCAGAGTCAAAACTGCAATTCACTTACTACATAATAGTGCCATTGGTAGGAATCTGTTTTTAATTACAACAAAGGTTAAAAAGTCAGGACATAGCAGTGGTTAAAACATCTCAAGCTGTAGATCAAGGATCCACACTTTTGCTGACCTGAGAGCTGAAGCAGGAAACATACTTTTTTGTTCAGTGAAAACATTTTGCTGCTTGTTTAGTGTGTTCTTCCAAGTAGCAAAAAAAAGGATGTGTCTTTAGTCATGCAGGGTGGACTCGGAGAAGGGACCACCATTTCTGTTGCCGAGTCAGCTGTTCTGTACCTTTCTGCATCTTTTGAAACGCAGCATGCCAGAATGGATATTTCCCCTTAAAATGACTTGGCTCTGATGATTCAGGCTGACCTTTAACCACTGAGTCTGTTGACCGTGATATCAACTCCATCATTATCTTACTGAAAAGGAAGACTTTTGTTCAAATTTGGCATTCATGTATTATTTTGATAATTATTTTTGAGTGATAGGCAGTGTCACAGCAGTCTAGTATCTGAGATCCTCAGAACAGTGAAAACAAGGTTCAGTTCTCTGTGCTGCCCATAATCTTTCTGTGTAATCTTATCAAATCTCTTAGTGCAAAGGTGGTTGGGTGCCTGTATATCTTAACACCTCTGAATATCTTTATAGACCAGATTAGAACCCTTCCCTGTTTCACAGGGATACTGTAAAGATAAATAGATTAAAGGTTTTAAGGCACTCTGAAACTAAGGGTATTTATGTGAGTAATTCCGATTGAAGTCAATGATGTCTGAATAGTGTTCTTCACCGGAAGAAAAAGAAATGTATTTCTTTTTACCTAGAATATATGAGCTCTGCTAGCTGGCTTGCTGTTTAAATGACTGTGGTCTCTGTGGTCATACAAAGATGCTCTATGTTTGAAACTGGTCTCATAGCCCAGAAAGGAGGTTACAACTGTTGCTGTGCACCAAGTAACTCTGTGGAAGTCTTCCAGCTTGTGCAACTGATGGCGTGGTGGAACTGTGGTTGGTCAGCCTTGGTTCACATCAACCTTTACCCACCTACCACAACTGCTCTCTGGTTAGGATGAGTTGTAGCTCTCTGGCAGTGACTGACTCTTGTGACTCCATGGACTGAAAGGCTTCCTAAGTCCATGCTAGAGATAAAAATCAGTACCAGAAGTCATTAGGGGGAGGTGACAATATTTTATTATGAATGGCCTAGGGCATTTACTGGGAAGACAAAGGGGGAGTTCCACCCAGTGACGAAATTACATTGGGAAAGAGAGGTACACAGTGACCATGCTTACAATGTTTTTCCTTATTTGAAAAGGCTGAAATTGCTAAAACTGCAATTCTGAGCTCTGCAGGCCAGGGTGGTCCTGCCTGACTGCTTGTCACCATGGCCAAGGGGACTTTCAGTCCAGACAGCTTATTAATTGCCAGAGTTCTGGGAATTATTTTGTCTGCATGCTCTTTTTCCTCTGAAAATGTCATGGCTCAGGGCACAGCTTGTGCCTGAACTTTTTTCCCAAAGCATCAACGATATGTGAAAGATTATTCAACTGAGTCATTCAGGGACAGTTATTTGGAAAACAAAGAGCTTTCTGGTTGGCTGAAAGCTCAGAGCTTGGAGGCCTCCAAATGCGCAACTACAGCTGTGCAGAGTGTAGGCTTTTCAGCTCTGGGTTCAAAGACAGGGAGGCAATCTATCTGCTCCGCCTCTCCGTATCTGAACGAGACTTTTCACTATGCTAAGATGTGGAAATGACTCACTTGTTCCAGGTACCATGGCTGGAAGAACTGGAAGGATCCAGTCATGAGGTCTTGCTTACGTATTTTCTCAGGTTTCTTGTCCCTGTCCTCAGTCTGGCACTGAGGACCCCAGACTTTTCTCTGTTCCTTAACCAGAGGGAGGAGGGTACCAGAGTAGTTCATGGTCACAGAAGTGGTTAAGGCATTGCATTACTTGTTTCTTGCCACAATATGTCAGTATAGTCCCATGTATGGTTCAGCCAGACTGTTCTCTTTCTAGTTCCCTAGCTTATTTAGAAAATGTTGCTCTGGGATTTGGGATTTTGCTGTTGTTCTTTTCAGCTTTGTTTTTTTTCCATCTGTGGAGAAATAGCTGTGTGCACTGAGTAGAAATGTACATCTTCCGAGAAAATGAAAGCAGACCTATCTCAGGAACAAAAAACCTACTTGAGTTTGTTTCATTCTTAGGTTTTTTTAATGCTTTTCATTAAACAAATAAAGGGAGTGCAAACATTCATTACAGCTTGAGTTCTGAAATGCACTTTTCCAGGCACAGCTGATGGCAAGCTATACAACCTTAGCAAATACAAAGAAATTATACCCATGACTGTGGTTGGACTTTTTTTTTTTCCTTGCGGTTTTGTAATTAGGAGCCTCTTTACCAAGCCATTCTGATTTTTCTATGGCAGTGAAACATTCACATCTGCTGTTTTTACGCAGAGCGTGGCTAAGATGCCGTCTCTAAGCAAGTGAATGCAGATGGCCTGTGCCATGGCGTGAAGTTAGCCATGGGATTGTGAAAGCCAGTTCAGATTTTGGCACAACCTAGAGCAAGCAAAGAGTCTGTGCCTACTTGAGCTCTACAGTCTCTCTGCAATAGCTACAATACACCACCAGACCCATCCACACCCGTTATGTCCGGTACCACTAGTACCTCCTCGGTCCTTACCTAGAAGCTGTTCTTGCCACATGAGTAAATTGCTCGTGAGGGTTAAGTATGCAGCCCCCTGAGTAATGACATCCAATGCAAGATGGCCAAGAGGGAATAGTGAACCTCTCACTCTTTTCTTCTACTTGACCATTAAGAAACTGCTAATAGGTCTGGGAAATTCTGTGTTCTCCGTATCCCTAGGACTTGTACTCACTGGACTGGCCGACTTCCTCTCAGTGAGCTTGTCCACATTGTTCTCCAGCCAACTGAAGTGCTTCAAGGCTGTAGAAGGCCTTGATGAGTGCCTCAAAACCCATTTCTACTTAAGAAATATATTCATAATATTCATAAGAAATAGTATATTCATTAATACAAGCAGCTAGTTTCTGTGTTCTCTTGTGCCTGCTTGCAGGTTGCCAACTGGGTAACGTGAGTGTAATGTCTTCTAGTCCCTTCTTTTGGCCCATTGTTTGGTCACACTTCAGTCTTTAGCTTGCTCAAGTTTTGAAAGTCATTAGAAATACTGGCGGTGGCTTTTGGCTTGCAAACATGAAACAGATGATTTTAATCTTGATTGTTTATGCAATTACACCCTATTCTGCACTTTTCACCAGACAAAATGAAAAGCAGAGTGGGGAGTTAATAGTTTTGCTACATGCAAGCCTCAGTAAACCGTCTGGACCCCTGTGATTACATAGCAGAAGTTTCTTGGGTGTTGTTTCTGTGGTTTTCTTGTTTTCTAGCCAGTGCAGCAAGGAAATGAGGTGTTGCGAGGTGAAGTTTGGGCAACTTGCACAAAGTGAACAGGAGCAGAACCCCGGCAGCAGGGAAGAAGCCTGAGCCGAGGTGGGGAAGAGTCTTTGGTTTCATGTCAATGTAATGCTGATATGTAACTCTCTGTTAATGAAATCACAGGGGTGCCATTAATAAGAAGCAGAGGCTGATTGGAGCGACCTCATCTTCGGATGTGAGCGTTCCTCGTAGGACTGAAGGCTGTGCAGAGCAACGTCCTCTTTCTTACCTCCTGCCTCAGGTCATGGGTGTATTCTGTCTTCCAGGAAGGGTTATTGCTTTCAGAGAAATAGCGCTTCGCTGAAAGCCACCCCAAAGGTTACTGATTGGAGTATAAGCTCCGACTGGATGTGTTAGGTAAAGATTGACCAGAGCTGTCAAGGAAAATTTGCATTCCGGACCTACTCCAGGAAATTTAGACATGACATTGGAAATCTTACAGCCTGGAAAATGAAGGACGTGGGCTTTTGGCCACAGAGAAAAGAAACTTGTATTGTTTTTTCACTTGAAAAACATCATTTTATGAACGATATTTCAAGAAGTGTGGGGGTTTTTTTTCAGTAAAATTCCAGTTTTTCATTAGAAACATTTGCCTAGAAACATTTCCATTGATCCTATTCACATGCAGTGCAGGGGCTTATGGAAAATCAACTGAAGCTTCTCTGCTATTCAGTTTGCCCTCCCTTGTTTAGATCATTTCAACACTTTATCCCACTACATGACTGGCTATCATTGGACCTTGGCAGGTCATGCTTCTGGCCACAGCTCACCAGGTCTCGGGTTCACTGATGCAGAGCCCGTTCCTTTGATCATGTTGATGGCCTAGCTCTAAAATATTCCTGGTCCTACTTTATCTGGAAGTAGCAGGATGTTTTTTGCTGTAATGGTCAGTCGTGGTAAAATGAACAACATAGTGTTCCTTTAGGTGGCTGCTGGTAATATGAGTTGGTGCTTTCAGCTGTCTTTAATATACAACAGGTATAAACATTAGGGAAAAAAATCTTTCCTAGCCTAAGCCATTTTGGCCAGCTTTACTCCAATGTGTCACAGCTACTGTTTACACACGCTAAAGGAGTGCACAGCTGCAGCAGCTCTTACTTGTTTGTGGCTCTTTGCTTCTTTTTTGAGGTGGTAGCACAGCTTGCAGAGCAAGGAGGCACATGCCTGGAACATATACAGTAACAGATCTCCCTGTGTCTCCCAGGTGGACCTCCTAGTCTTGGGAATATCCTGCTGAGCTCTTCCCATTTCTTCTACTTGATCCCAGCCTCTTTTGTTTCAAAACTTGAGAACTCCAAGTACATTACATTTTGTGTAATTTTGTCTCCTATTATTTCTAGAAGTTTATCTTTTGGTGGCAAACACCTTCAAGGAGCAACTTGGCAAGAGATGGTGGCCTTGTGTGCTCAGGAGGGGCATTATGATACATCTTGTGCAGCTGAAAACTTTTAATTTATTTAATCCTATTCTGTATTTTTGGCCTAATTTTTCATGGTATTTATCAAAGTGGAGCAATATTTCAGCAGGTGAGAGAATCAGCTTCAAGAAGATACTCAGAATGAACGTGCCATAAAGCTGTACCAAACCAGAATCTCATTCAATTTCTGCAGTCTCTTCACATTCACTTTTCTGAGTTTCATTCTTTACGCTCCACAAGCCTTCCACAACGGTCTTGCACAAGACCATTCAAATGTGCAAGTCATCATTCGGATGCAAAGGGAAGGTCTTTGGCATTAGAAAGGCTAAGGCACCCAAGGCACTCTGCAACTCCAGTGTAGACACCAAGATTTTCTCAACTGTGTTCCACCCCCATGAACAGATTTTCTCTTCGTATTTATTAATGTAATGTAGCCTACAAATCAGACATAAATCACTTCAGGGTCCAGCTTATACCTGGTAATTATCCCATTAGTATGCTACAGTAGCATTTCACTAACTGGGGTAGAGTTTCAGTCACCCAAGCATAGATGTCTAGTGCGTGTCTGTGGGATGTCCCCTCATGACTTCAGCTGCTGCTCCGTGGAGGTGTGGATCTCCTGCAGATCACTTACTGTATCTGCCAACCATGGAAACTCAGAGATATCTTAAATGTTGAGGCACCTATGCTGAGGTGATTGAGTCACATAGACACTGTGTATCTGTGCTTGTTTCTTGAACAGTTGCAATGACAAAGCCTTTCCAGTAATTAGGGCTGTTTCTTCCACTGATAAATTTATCTCCAGCTTTTGAAATCTTCTTGGTAATGGCTGTTTACCCTCCAAGATTGCTGCTGAATAGCTGAAATGGTCTCTCTGAGCAGAACACGTAATTGTTGCGTCCTTATATCTTCTTCTTAGCTATGTACACGTATAAAATAATTTTGCTCCATAGAAATATAGCACTCCTTTTCCAAGGCAGAACCTGTTTAGTGCCTGTGCCAGCAGCTATACCGTGTTGCTGGCAAAATCACTTTGCTCCTATTTTGTAAGCTTGTTGGAATACACATTTCTGCTCTGATGCTGCAGGCTCTTTTCTTCCCAGTCCCTCTCTGTGTGTATTTTGTCTTCTCTCCTTGTATTAGTTGCTCTGCCACTCTGCAGACTCTTTCTAATTCTTCAGAGCTTAAATTGGCCTTTTCAAGCAGTTTCTTCCCCAGGCTTGTCTCTCTGATTCTCAATCCACTCAGGGCATGATTAGTAACTTCACAGACCCTCTGAAAGTGTTTAAGTTTGATATAATGGAGACAACCCTATTGTTTTTCTTTTTGCTGATGTCTTTTAGGAGCTTTATTCTTCCCGATATAAGAATTTATAGTGAGAATTTAGCCCAGAACTAAGAGCTTTAGCCCAGTCCTGTAACAATCAAGTGCTTGTCAGCTGTTAAACAAACCCAGTGTCCCATAACAAGCAATGTTAAAAAATACTCGTCTGTCATTACACAATGAAAAAGAAGAGCATATGGCTGTTTCTTGGAAATCAGCATGGTTTGTATGATTTCTTATCCCCAGAAAAGCTGTGTCAGAATGACATTGCCTGAAACAAGTTAATTTAATGACAATTTTCCGGTTGCTCTTTTGTAGGTATAGCGATTAGAACAATGGCTCTTCATTGTCATCCTGTTCCTGTGTTTAAAAGTAAGGACATCTCTGAAGAGCCTGGTCCTCAGAGTGTGATATTGTTGGGCTGCATTTTGTCAATATTGAAACTATTTAGGCAACTCAGCATCAGGTCCCCACTGCCTTAGTAAAAAGCACAATATTAAAAAAATTAAAGTTTTTAGTGTGTCTTCAGTATTAACTTCATATGGTAGAGCCTCTTCAGGAATTCCCTTTTTGAACTTTCCTTGTGAGCATCAGGGCTCGAGCTTCCCAGTTTTCCCCATCGTAAGCCAAAACTATGACAGCAATGACTGCTTGAGCTGGGTCTTCAGCGTACTTAACACATAAGACTTGCAGTTAAATGGCCAGTGATGTCACCATTTGTGGAATTATATTTCCAAGTTTTTTTTCTCTTTGGAAGCACTTTATAAAAGATTCTGAAAGCAAGTTGCAAAGGAGATTCATGATGATGGGCACTGGTGTAATTTCTTTCCCTCCAACTCTCTGCAGAAGTACCCTTGTTTTGTGCCTTGAGTCCTTTGTGGCAAATTAAACCTCAGGAGTTTGGGCTTTACTTTCTTCTTTCTTCTTTTTTTCTTGTCAGACAGATTTTACAGATTAGTATCCTTGATCATTGTAGCAAACATTGAAAACATAGAAAATCCACAGAAAACCCCACCTATTTATGATTAATTCCCTGCAGTTTGATAACCCTATTTGATAACATCTGACAGATCTGTGGCAAAAGCCAATGTCATTTCACAATAGCACCCCACTCCTGGGCCACGAGAGCCGTTCTTAGCTGAGATCAAGTCATGCAAGTAAATAAACCCCAAGTCCACATCTGATTTGAGCAGATATATGGGAGGTATGAACAGGACTGGCCAGATGCTAGACCATATGATAAACACCAAGGATCATGGCATCACATAAAACTGGGCATTTATATGGTACAGCTGGCTGTGCATAATCTTCTCCTAATTTATAAGGCTGAAGCATCTGGTCCATTGCTGTTGCTCTATCAGCTTTTCCGGAGCCCTGTTCTTGAATTTCTGGTAGCTGGATACTGCTCTTCTGAGTGCCGGTGGCATTTACAGTGGGAGATAAGCTCTTACTCCATTTGACAGATAAGATGAGGTAAGATAATTTTCAGCCATGGTCATGAAAGAAAGAAGGGAAGGCCCTTGTAGGATGGGCTCCGCTTCACACAAAGATCAATAGTTGCAAACTCTAAAAGACATAATATCTGTTTCTCATTGTCAGGACCCTCAGTTGCGACACAAGGACTTGGCCAGATGAGGCCATTGCGACAGCCTGTGTCCCTGACTGCAGACATCCCCTGGTGACACCGCAGGCGAGGGCTGACAGAATGGGTTGCACAGTCCTGCTCTTGTGACACTTAGTCTTCCCCTCCCAATGCCATAACCCTCAGAGCCAGCATTTATTTGTCTCTTTCCTGAAACAGAAGCTGCCATTTGGCATGTTGTTAGAAAATGCCTGCTCTGTAAGTGTCCTAGTTTGACCCAAAACTGACCAACAGGGTATTCCATCCCATATGCATCATGCTCAGTATAAAAGCTAAGGGATCAAAAAGTTAAGTCTCTTTCTTCAATGGCTGACATCTGAGGAGGGCCCTGTCTGTTCATCTGCCTTTGATCCCGATCCGAGTATTCCTGACTCCAGATCTGGAATTCAGCTCCTGTCCGTCGCTGACTCCAGTCTGGGACTTTCCCTGTGTCTGCTGGTGACGTGATCATCATCCCGGGAGCTGGATATGGTTTTGTGTATATTGTATACTTTTATTTATTTATTTATTATTCTATTATTATTTACTACTTCCTTATTTATTATTATTTTTATTAAAGTAGTTTAGTTCTTTTTCTAAACTTGTAAATCGTCTTATCTCTTCCTCTCCTCTCTTTGGAGAGAGGGGAGGAGGGCCATCTGTCATTCTGATTGGCCAATCCAGCCAAACCCACGACAGATCGTGACTAAAAAAAAACCAAGAAATGGTGTTTTCAGCTGGGCCTTGCAAACTTCTGGTCAGAAGGAGTCAGGCTGATGATGTGAAGATGTCCTGCGCTGAGTGGTGTGCATGTGCCATAACCACCCTGGAGCCACGTGCCACCCCTGGCAGCTTTGGAGAGGTTGGCCCCACAGCAGATGTTCTCTTTGCGTCCAAAAGGAGGAAGGGGAAAGAGGGCCAGAGCTCACTTTTCCAGGTATTTCCAAACTGCAAGAAAACCCCAGCTGTAGTTTAGAGCCTGGAAGAGTTCTTCCTCCATTGCCTCCTCATGGAGAGGTAAATGGCAATGCAGCATACAGACTAAGGCACAATGAAGCTGTTTTTACAAACTACAGCATTACCAATGCTTATCCAGAAGCCGTGGGTGCAGATCACCCAGCTGGTACATGCTACAGCAAAGTACCTCTCCTTGCAGGATCCCCATCCTGCGAGCCCAGTGGAGCATGTCTTGGGAACAGGCCACTACAGCTGGCTGTGGAGAAAACACACAGCACCAGTCATTTTAGCAAACCCTTCCCCAGTACAATTACATGTCAGAGCAGAGCTGAAAGGAAATTTGCATTTCAAATGGAAAGAGAAAATTGGCTTTTGCAGAATATCATGGGGTTGGCAACAATAAATCCCAGTACTGTCAGAATGGAAGTGAGTCGTTCCTGCAACGCTTGCGCTGCTTCCTGGAAGCCGGCGTTGTTGCTGAGGAAGTGAAATCTGGTTAGCAAACATAACAGCGCAGGGCTTCTTCAGACCTTTTATTGTTTTTCCCAGTATAGGTGCTGCACATTTTGTATAATTTTATAAAATTGAAAAACTTCTGGGTTTCCAACATTTCCATAGACCCATAGCATGGCAGCTGCTATATTTCTAGTCAGGTCTGAACGTTGCAGGCACTCCTATGCACCTCTGCTGCTTCTTTGTTCAAATGTCTTCTTTAAGATTTGAGAGCCCTAAACAGTTTCGTCCTCTGCATCTGACATAGGTACAGCATCCAGCATTGTCAGAGTCTGTTCCCTGTCCAGGGTTAGTAGACATTACCTTAATAAAGATTTACCTTCGTGTAACAGCAGCAACATCAGTTGCCTTAAGCAAAGAAGTGAATTTGAGAAGAACTTGAATTACTGTAGATACTGTTTTCAGGCTGTGATAACCCACGAGTGGATGAAGTCACCACTGCTGAAATATAAGACAGCCTATTTCTTAATAGTTTGCCTGAATGGTTTCATTGTGGTTCTGCCCAGTGCAGGAGGGGTGGTGGGGCAACGCTGGATCTTAGACTTGTCATGGTGCTAGGTACTATACAGAGATTTAATAAGTCCCGTTTCCCAAAGAAACTTACCTAAATTAAGAAACTGTGCGATACGGGTGGGGTAAAATAATTGGAAGAAATGGGAGAGGAGCAAAAAGGGACGCATGGTGAAAGACACCTGGTTTTATGGAACAGATATGTGGATGCAGCTAGGTGCCTGCAAATCTACTCATTCGAATATATCATGCATTAGAATCAGACAGTGGAAATAGTTATTATGTAATGTGCTTTTTCATTTTGGTAAAGGCGAGAGTGACCAGCATTCACTTAAACACCGCCTCCTCCCAGATGCCTACTGCCAGCATCCTGGTGCAGCTCTCAGCGGTGCTGCCTCCAGGTGAGGTGTTAGCGGCAGACCATGAAAAATGTTTTGGATGTGGCTTAAGTGAACTCAAGGTCTGTTATTTAAACTGAACTGATCCACCTTTGTGTATGTGAATTAAGGGAAAAGTGGATCGTGATCATGTAGCAGGGAGCTCCGTTTTCCCCAGGGCTTTCTGCCCTCCTGTGTCTGGCCCACTCTTACTTCCTCTCGTTTAATATGCAATAACAGAATGCAGTTAAGTATTAAGATTCTGATTAGTTACAGACCTTGCAGATGTAGAAAAGCCACTCCACCTCTCCATCTCGGGGTGCCTTAGTCGATATATACCCAGACCTTGCCTGGGAAATCTTTTCACTTACGAGATGAAGACTTGTAGGAGTAAAATCATTAGAAACCCCAGGTGACGGTCAGCATCCATTCATCATTTACTGTGAATCGGTTGAAATAGAGGTCTTTTCCATTTAACTGTCTGTCATTGACTGAAAGCCATCACCTTTTCTGTTTCAGTTTAAACGAGCTCCTGCCTAATCATATACTGGTTTCACTATCAGAAATGTTATGTTGAGGGCACTATGAAGATATTGGGAACGTGGAGTATGCTCCTGGACTATACAGTTCTTATTTTAAAGAGAGGACGCTTTTTTCATCTTCTGTTGCAACCTTTGTTGTAGAAGAAATAAAATATCTGAAACATCTATTTTATAAATTGTATTTTAATTCCAAGGCTTAAAATAGAAATCCCCTAGAAAAAATCTTAAGGATATTTTCACTAGAGCTTTTTGCTTTCTTTTGTATTACAGTACCTGACTATTTGCTTTCTAAATGCAAATATATACCATTTTAAATTGTAATATATGACATACAAAGTATCCTTGGCCTTTGTAGCCTAAAATGATTATGATGAATCTGATAATTGAATGCAGCAAAGTTTAATTTAAAAAGCATCCAAGTATGCATTCCAGACGTAGACCACATATGTTGATTTACAGCTGGATCTGTGATGGGAGGCATCTTCCACCATTATTCCTGTAACTGGGAAGAGAAAGAGAATTGCCACCAGAGTGCACACTTAAGCTGGAAATGCAACTCATGCCATTTGCCTGCATCCCTCCTGTACCTCTGCATGTTGTTCAGCAGTCTAACTCTAACCTGAGCTTCCAGCCTTTTACAGTACTGGGAATGCAAGAAAAATGCATGAAAATCACCAAGAAACTGGCTCAATCCTTAGCCTAAACCCACTGACCAATTCTCAAGAGAGACCAACTCATCATATTATGAAGCAGAAGAGAGAAAATCTTTTACAGTTAGGGTACCAAGCTGAGAACACAAGCACAGGTTCAAACTTTGATGCTTTTCCAGTTTTCCCGTTACCCCTAGAAAGGACCCAAATCTGATCTTGCTAAGGCCAGTCAACTTTGGCTTAGGTCTTTATACACTCCGAGCCTTGGCATCTGCAAGGCAGGATTGATAGTAAAATCTCTCTGCTGGGCATATGATATGTGAAGATAGTCTAGTGATTAAGGTAAGTAAACAAATAGATTTTTCAGACCAGCTAATTGAGGTAACTCTTGCATTTTGTCCCATGGAAACCCACGAAATTTGATAACTGATTTATTTTTAAACACATTACACCTGAAGAATGGCCATGAAAAGAGAACAGGCTCATTTAAATTCAATACATCAGATAAATGCCTGAACAGAATTGCAGAGCTTGCATGTTAATAAAGTTGGAGGTCGCTCATTTGCCAAGTTAATTATTACTTGACAGCAATAAAAACTGATGAAAGCAATACTATGTATAACTGTTTAAAGAAAGGGGAGAGGGAGGTGTTTCTGAGGACCATGCCAGCATGTAAATAATTATCCACACTATTCCTTTAATCTTCTTAGCTGTATCATTCTCACCTGGTGTGAAACTAGCTGAGATGATATAAGAACTCTGGCTAATATTGTCATATGGGATGGTAGATTTTATGCCACACCTTTTTTTTTCTCCTTTTGGAGAGTATCTGCCTTTGGTGAGGGGATAGCTCCTCACTTCCAGAGTCATCTCCAGTTTGAGCTGGTGACTTACCTGTCGCGGAGGTGCCAGCCCTGTCACTGCAGCACAGTGCATTGCCTGCTGCTGTAGGCGCTGCTGCGGTCCAGCATCGGCACATACGTTTTAGCCACGATGCAGTAGCTGACCCCGGGCCTCAAATCTTCTATTTTAATAACCTTGTCTTTTCCTTCGTACACCAGGACTCTGTGTTGCTTCAGAGTGGAATAAAAACAACCAGTCAAGCACATTGCCCTAGCAAGTGTGTCTGTGACTCAAGTTTGATAAGGCTGGAGGATGCAGAGCAGCACGCGGACTTGCACGAAGTCAACAACATTAATGATTTATTTATGATTTTTAAAGAAAATTCCCGCTAAAATTCCCCTCCTGTCCCAGTTTGTTGTTTTTTTTTTTTTTTAATCTAGGCCTTAGAGTATAAAATATTAAGTTGATGGGAAAGAATAAGGGCAGGAATTGTGACTTGATTCAATCAAATTCAATTCCTGAAAAACAAAAGCCTACTTTGTTTTCAAATACTTACACAGTCGTCGATGCCATCACAATCCCAGAAGACTATTTCAACTGTAAAACAAGAATGATGTGCCCATCCTTTCCTGGCTTTTCTATAGTAAAGGATTTTTACTTGAATATGCACTTACCTCGTCTAGCAAGTTGTTAATTATGAAGACTTGATATAGCAGATCATAATAATTTGTCATTGGTATCTTGCTGCCTCTCTTCCTTTTATAAGGAGAACGTGGAGCCTGGAGCTTTAGTATTATGGATTTGTTGCTATGAACCACAGTTACCATTGGAGGTCCTATCATAGCTAAGGAAAAACATCAAAGCCATGAACAAAATCACAGTTTGTTAATAATGTTTCACAGACCACAGTTTGAATTCTTTCAATGATTTATTGTTCTTGTTACTAACATTATATTATGTTGTATTTACTAGTGAAGCACTACTTCATAAATACATACTTCTTGGTGATTATTGCTTGGGACATTTTGGGGGTCACGTTCCCCATGTTTGTAAATCTATTTTTGAACCAAACTTTTTGAAATCTCTCAGAGCTGCACATTGCTGACTGCAGGCTGGTCAAGTAAAATGCTTTGGATTCTTTGCCCTGATTTTCTTCTTTTCCCATGTTTATCTGTGTGCTTGGACTGCATAAAACAGCTATTTGAACCCTTTCGGTCACATCAAGGACGCAGCTTCCATCATTACTTTCATAATTTTTTGCAATCTGCTTGGTTAATCCCAGCTATGGGTCCAAACTAGGCAGCAGCTGCCCCTCGTGTCTCTCCAGGAGGAGGAGGTGGCACAGGGCAAGATGGGCTGCTGCTGCTGCAAGGTGCTGCTTTATGTCAAAGCTTCTGGTTTCTTCTGTACAAGAGGCTCAAGGTAGTTTGCACCTCAGGGCTGTGAAGTGACCTGCACTGACATTCACAATTCAATTTTGCATTGACCGGTGAGGGAAAACTGGTTAATTCATGGGGAACTTGCTGGTAGGTACACTGGTACTGGTCAGTGTTTTGACAGTCCTCCAATTTCTGACATCCTATGGCATTATAATGACTGTACTAACTAAAAGCTTTGCTCATGTCCTGTCTAATTACATTGCCGTCAGGAAAACGCATAAATGTGAGAAGATGGGTGGCCACACGTCTCTCGGCTCTCTTCTCCCTGTTCCCTTCAAGCTGAGAATGTTTCTTTCTTTTCCACTTTGTCCTTCCAGCAGCACCAAAAATGGCTGAAAATAATGTTTGTAGTTCCATGCTTTGAGGAAGGGGTTGCCTTAAAGGGAGCCGATCATTTCTGATCCTCTAAAGAGATAAGTGGCTACTTATCCATAATTGGTTGGCAACCAAGTGTGGGGAAAATTATTTTATCAGAACCCTTCACATGAGAGCTATTGACTCGCAACTTCTTTTGGTACAGCTTTGTAGCTAGAAAAGGATTACTCATGTTTGCAAATTGTGAACGAAAATGATGTATTCCACGCTACAGAAAATCCAATTTCTTTCTCAGACAGGCCCATATGTTTGTACTTACTTTCTCGCCAGGGAGTGAATCTGCAGCTGAGGCTCCAGTCGGAATAGACACCAGCTGACGCGGCTTTCACTCTGCCATAATAAGGCTCTTGAATGTCAGAGGTCTCATTCGTTAGGTCACAGACGTGGTTTTGAATCCCCCAGCAGTCATCTTTGTTTTGCCACGTGCTCTGCCCATACCTATGGCAAAAGAGGAGGAAGAATGTAAGCTTTAGCTATTGCCAACCGGTTCCCTACAGATTTTTAACCATCCGTTTTAACTCAGCGGTACTGACAGGCGTTTTGCTGAGGAAATTAACTGTCTCCTTCAACTTGATGGCAAGGAAGATTGATTTCATGGGCGTTTGGGAGCTACAGGTTTCTGTCTTTTCTGAAAGAAACCCAAAGTGGAGGAAACGTGGGTCACCAGCCCTGTAGGAAGCCACTGCACACTGGCCCCTCAGGAGAGGTGGGTGAGTTTTAGCTTAGCAAGCGTGTTTAATGATGGGCAGAACGCTGTTTTCCACCAGCTAATTTCTCAAAGGTGATTTCGGGTGCTCATCAGGCATGGCAGGGACAGGAGCATACCTCCTCCGAGGACCAGCCGCTAGCGCTGCCTCAAGCTTGCCGCATGAAGCACCCTGCAGCACTGCTGTGGGCAAGGTGGGCCACTGAAACACCTTCAATGTCCTGTTGCAGAAACACCTGACCTAGCTAGACCTGCTTCAGGCAGGCGGTTGGACCCAGTGGCCTCCAGAATTCCCCAGCAAACTATATTTTTCTGCAACTCTACGGTGCAATGAGGGTGCAGAAGGTCTTGCTGGAGGTGCTTGTTCCCTGCCTGCCTCGGGCTGTTCAGCTGCCCCTTACGGGCTATTGATAAGCGCAGAAACAACCCAGAGCTGGCAGCCAAGCGGGACGTGGCTGTTCCCCAGACATGGGGAGACTGTCCCGTGTCACCTGAGAAATCCTTTTCACATGCAGGGATGGGCCCCAGCCCGGCGGGAGGCTGGAGTTCCCCCGGTACTTACACTTTATACTGCACGAAGTAAACCGTGTCCCTTGCCTCTCTGGCCCTCCCAGGCTGCCAATGCAAAGTGCTGTTGAAGTTTAACGAACGAAACTCTACCTTCTGCGGCTTAATCGAAGCTTGCAGGTCTGGGTTTTCCAAAACTAAAATCGCTGCAAATAAGAAGGACTGATAACATAACGTGTTTGTCACAGACATGCTCCTCTGTATTCAAATCGGGGGGGTGTTGCTACAGCTCGTTTGTTTTCATGACTAGCAGACTGCAGGGAAATTAAATTTTCTGGATCTCATGTTCAAAACTTCCCACATCTAGCAGTTACAGAACAAACACACTTAGTATTATGAAAGGAACACTTTTATGTGGTTTGGTTTTGGGTTTTTTGTTTTGTTTTTTTTTTTTCTTTCGTTTTTCCTTAGTGAGTTTACTGTGGTGAAAGATGTCTGATGGACATCCCTGGAAACAAACCCTTCGGATCAATTCACAGAGCCTGCAGTAAACAGCCACATCAGTATTTAAACCTGAGTGCTCTTTCCTCCACCTCTCAACTTTAACCTGCAGGGATTATAGCTGTTTTAACAGTTGCCACAACTGTGTTTATCAGCTCTTGCCTAATAAAAAAATAACCTGAGATTCCCTGCTTTTCCAATTTGAACTCCTGGAAAAAGCTGCCTGACAATTTTCGAGATAATCTGTTTTCAAACTGCAACGGTTACAGATGACAGAATCAGTTAACCCCCCCTCTGAAGCATCCAAATTCTAACATTTTTCTGAGTTTTGTGACCCAGATGACTCACTATTGCTGCAGCTTTACCCCTGGCTTATCACAGAATCAGGTAAGACTTGTATTAGTTGAACTGAAACTGGTAATACAGCTATGAAAAAATTTAATGGGCAGCATGCTTCTTTTAGCTGCATTTCAGAACCTTAAAAGGCAAAATTACAGACTAATTTGCAAATGACAGGACTTCTGAAACCCACCAAAGGACCCAGAGGTTTCTTGACTCATCCAGAGATTCAAAAACAGGCCCAGCGCCCCCTCCCCACATAGGAAAAGAGCAGAAAACCTTTACTTACTGGCTATCTCATCCTGAAGCAGGTGCATCAGTAAGCAGAGGGAGGAAAGCGTGATCCCCCTCATGCTTAGGGGAGCAGCTCCATGACTGAAGAGCATCTCTCTTCCTCTTGGGCATGTCTTATGAGGAAGTAATTGTTAAACACTCCAGAGTTCCCCTTATTTTCAGTGGTTTCCAAAATCCCCGGTTTGGCTTTGGTTTAATTTAGCTGAAAAACATATGAGTTACTCTAAATTAAACATAAGCAACTGTTCTTACTTGGCAGCTGTAGTCACTCTGAAGTTTGGAACTAATTATGAAGCAAACCAGAGCGAAAAAAGGTCCTTTTATTTTTAGGCTCTTATTCCCAGATGATGTCTGGCAATATTGCTTTATTCCATAAATTTGTCACACAAGCTTGTTGCTTGGCATGCTAAGTTTTTTATTTATTTGTTTGTTTGTTTTTTGTTTGGTTTTTTTTTTTCATCTCACTAATCGTTCACAGCTGAAGAACACAAGCAAATTTGCTGCAAACACGTAAAAGACCTACCCGCGGGATGTCGTCTGTTTTGGTGGCCTGTCTTTGGGTCCAACGCAAGCAGAGGGAGTTTGCAGGGATGTTTGCGGCGGGACGTCATCTAGGCCTGTGTCATCGGAGGAACGAGGGGCCGTGACACCGCTGCCGGCCGTGCTCCGGGGCAGCGCATCCACAGCGCGCCGGCTGCTGGAGAGAGAGATGCTGGGAGGCCGGGGCAGCCGTGGCACTGCCAGCCTCTGGGCAGGCACCGGGGAGGCGAGCCCAGCCCATCGGGACAAAGTGCCACTCTGCGTTGGACTTTCAGACTGCCAGGAGTCATACATCCCGACCGGTGCGGGTGTGCCGCAAGGCTGCCTGCACAAATATTGCCGTTTGTCCTCCGAATCCCGCCTTTTGGGATACACGCATCCCTGCGAGCATCCTGCCAGCCTGACCACAGGGCCGGGGATGCCGGGGCTCGCCGGTGAAAGGGATCTCGCCTTGTGTTTGTGAATGCTTTAATGCCCTGTGTGTGCCTGCCTGGTGGGAGCCAGGTTTCGTGCTCCTGGGATGTATGGAAAGCTCAGCCGAGTCGGCCGCTGGCAGCAAATGCAGTGCCGCTGGAGGCAGCTGGGAGCCTGCTGCCCCT
>VYZM01006875.1:125828-161078 GCA_013398915.1 Dromas ardeola
CCTGGCCCCCCCCTCTCCCCCCCCCCCCCCCCCGAAAGCTCCCTGGCACTGACATCCACGTGCACTCCTGGGCAAAAGTCAGGATGTCTTCTCCTTTTGCAAGCCCACCTCGACAAGCAAGAAGAGAAAAGCCAAATTCTGTATGACACGGCGCAGTGCTGTGTCGGGTCGGCCACTGAAAAAATAATTGGCGTGAAGACTGCCTGTCTGCAGAAACAAAAATTTGCCCAATAATCGTCTTTGCTTTGGGAAAAGGTGGAAGCAAAACACCTGGGTCAAAAAAGTGCAGGCTCTGGTTCAAATTAAGGTATTTTTTTATTTAAAGGCATTTGGTTGTACTTGGCAGACTGGACAACTTCTAATCAAGAAGCTGGCCTCGGTCATATTCATGGGCTCAGACCCTCAGTTCAGCTGATCAGCTCTACCTCATTAGCAAAGCAGATGTATGAAAACCCTAGATGCACAGCTTTGAATAACTAGCTGGTTAACCCAATTAAGGGAATTAAAGAACTGAGAAGAAATGCAGAAAAGAAAAAAAAAACAGAATGGAGGTAGAAGGCAGAAAGGCCACCCTGCTGTTACCGTCTGGGACTTTTTTATCTATCCGTTTCCCAAACACATTTTCAACATCCAATGACCTTTAAGTAGTTCCCCACACCAAATGCAATTAGTATTTCATCATATACGAGCCCAAGTGCGGGAATGGGGAACTTTTATTAAACCAATCACCGTCCTGTAATGTCATCAAAGTTTAGTCACACTTGTCACAGGTTGTGTATTTGCTTACTTGAATTGTACCAACACACCTTCCCGTACCCCGCGTAACAGCCCATTGCCAGGAGCTGAAGCGTGGAGCTTTGCCAAAATCGCTTGTGATGGCGGTTCCTCCTACGAAGGCAGAGCCGAGGGCCAGCCCGCCCGGCGCCGGCGGGTTTCGCTCAGAAAAGGCTGCTCTGCGGTGTGGTGCAACGGGGAAAGGAACGCTTATTCCGCAGAAAAACTCGGGGTTTCCTGCGCGCTGCACTCTGATTGCGCTTTATCTGCGATTGGGCTTGGCGCTCTGAAGTAATCGGTAACTCTTCACCCCGCTTTTTGTGAGTATCGAAACAGCCACTGGTAATCCCCAGATGATTAGCATCCGTAACGTTGTGCTACTCATCAACTTCAGTCATGCTTCTTCAGTGATTTCTGTGATAAAAACAGTCAAACAAGTACTAGCTACACACACACATATACAGACATGTACATACAGACGTGTCTTGGGTTTCATAGAATACATGTATAGTACATTTAAAAATGTAAACAACTGAGGAGCACTATAGGACGACGTGCACTGCAATGCTATTTAAAACGTGAATGAGAACTTTTGAAAAACAGTATTGTTTAAGAATACTCTGAACAGTATTTTATGAAGAAATGGAAAACGAAAATGTGTCACTTTCCCCAGCGGAGTCCACATAAATAGTTACACTACTAATTCATCCTGGCTTACACTGAAGCATCTTTTTGATCCAAGCCTTTGTGAAACAGTAGTACTGACGTTTCTGTGAACCAACATAGAACCGTGGGCATGAGAACTTTTTCACTTCCCAGAATAAAAACCTATCTAAACAGATTTCTTTCTCTTAAGGGCTGAGTATTGCTACACAGAGGTAAAAGTCAAGTACATTCTTGCTGACAGGGTCTTGACTCATCCAATCTGATAGAACCACCTCACTGGTTTCTTTTTTTTTTTCTTTTTCCCTTGAAGGAGTTGTTTCCCATCCATAAGAGGGGAAGAGGGGTCCTGCAGCACCCCCTTTGGCTTTTCAGAAGCGAGTCTCTGATATTTGCAGTGGATGTGGGGGTGGGTTTTGAGTAAACACCTGGATGAGCGTGCGGGAAGATGAAGGAAGGGGAGAAACTCCCAAAGCACACAGAGAATACTTCTAGTACCTGGCAGAGGCCAGACAAGTCTCTCTCATTTCACACAAACTGGCAATAACAAAAGAGTGGTTCAGATTATTCTGGACCCAAAGACTATTCTCAATTGGAGCTGTAGTTTTCAGTCTCTTCTCCTTTTAAGCAACCAGCATGGACTCACAGAAGAACCTGTCTTGGAAGGGGCTCTGGATGTCATCCAGTCCAGCCTAACGCTCGGAGCAGGGCTAATGGCAGCATTATCCCACACAACCATTTCCAGTGTGAGTTTTTCTCCCATATATCTCAGTGGGATTCCCCCGCTGCAACTTCTGACAGCCGCTTTTTTGTCTTTTCATTGGAGGCCTCGGAGAAAAGTCTTGTCTTTTCTTGTGAACGTTTATATGGTTGGCAACTGCCATTAGATCCCCTCCCCGGCCATCGCCTCTCCCGGCTGGAGGGACCCAGCTCCCTCAGCCTCTTCCGGTGTGTCATGTGTGGCTGGCTGACCATTCACCTGCTCAGCGGGGACTGGGAAAATGAATCACTACACACACACACACACATATACACATACACACAAAAAGGAAAAAAGAAAAAAAATAAGAAAAACCCCACAGTCAGGCAGGAGGGACTTTTTGGATGGTTTTTTTTTTTCCCTGCCCTTCAGGGGAGAGGCATTGCATCACACTGGTTCTCACAGAGAAGTTTCTGAGGAAGCCAGGCTGACTTTCACTGCGCAGTGCGTGCCTTCGCTGCTTCCCGCCCACAGGTATGAACTGTTCGACTCTCACTGTTAAAGGGCTTGGGTCAACATTTTAAAGGTTATGGTTCAAAATTCGCAAGGCTGTAGCTGCACCTCGACAGTGAGCCGTTTGACCATAGTAAAGATGAAGATCTGCTGAAGGCTCGCTGTGTAACAAGTCATTATTTGCACACACAATATTCATTTAACAATGTGCAAGACACTGAATTGCACCAAAAAGTTAGTAACCAACACTTAATGTTCATTAGGAACTGTAGGTAATAACAACCCCCAAATTAGCTCAAAGCCTTTTATTTAAATGACAAGTTTCTTTAAAATCGTCAGTTTTTCTAATTGAAAAAGACGTATGATTATTTTTTTTTCTATTGCTAAGGAGTGCTGTAGCTTGTTTAAGCTTGAGAAAAGACACGTTTTTCTTTAGGTTGCAGGTCTCTCACCAAACTACCTACAGACAAAAACCCACCAGCTCAGAGACATGTGGAATAAATACTCCATAATTTGTTTTTTGTTAGGTTTTGCTTAGGTAACTCTTAGTAGCATAGGAAAGGTGCCAGGTGATCACTTAGCCAGCAGAAACCCCAGATAAGCCTGGAAAGGTACAAAACCCAAACATTGCTCAGGCTTTCTTGATCCACCTACTAAAGTAAAGAAAGGAAGGCTCAAGGCAAAGTGACAGTGCTTGCTCTCTCCGCCACCAGTAGCAGCGGAGGCAACGCCTGAAATATTACCCGTGTGGGGAGGGTGATGACCCACGCGTTCGTTTTTTCGTAGGCGGCAGCTGGAAGTCTGCGTGCCTGATCACGGCGGGCCTGTGCAGACCACAGACCGTCCCGGACTGACTCATCAGGACGTAGCACAAGAAGGGCGAGAGGGTGGGGGAAGAGGCGGAAGGAACTGGGATGCCTGCTTCCGCAGCTGTCATCAAGGTTTGGGCTGCTGCAGGAGGAGCGAATGGTTCTGGGTAGCTGCTTTGGGCAATAAAACTGGGAAAGATGCAAGCTCCAGGGGTTTTCCCGGCCAAGGGAAAAAAAATAAAATGAAGGAAAAAAAAAAAGAAACTGCCTTTCACTCATCTCTTCTGCACGTGGAAGTTTGTAAGCGTCACACTTTCTGGTTCTGTAGTTGTCTTTCGAATTCTCAGTATCATCTGTTGCCCAAGGAGTGGGAACTCTAGAACAGGACTCTATTCTAACAACAATCTTCACCACCGCCACCTCCAAATTACTACTGAATTTGTAAACATACTGTAATTTTACAAGTTTTTGTTGTTTGTTTGGTTTGTTGTTGGTTTTTTTTTTTTTTTTTTAAATACAACATCTCAGATCTTCTGTGGATACAATCTCCTGGCATTCAGGACTCGGCACGCTGAGCTTTTCGGGACAGACTCCTCCACGCTCAGCACAGCTGGTTTTCACACTTCTCAGAGGTGCAAGTTTCGAGCTTACTGCAACGTGACCATTTAACCAGAAAATTTAGATCACCTTGTGATACTTGCTTGCCAAAAAGCTTTGTTGCATATTTTCTTACAGGAAATGTAATTTGGCACCTCTCAAATAAAATTGCTGGTTTTGCTGCATACCCTGAAGCAGTTGATAAAGTCACTCAGTAATTAGTGACCCAAATCCACAGTGTTTTGTTCCAGTTTCTATTCAGACTGGGGGGTGCGCACATGAGGAACAGGTACTGTACTAATACCTGATATAAGGCCAGCCGGATTCCTGGGATGAACCCAGGTGGAAGATGGGACTGAGGAATGGCAAAGGTGCTGACACCGCCCTCTAGCCATTCAGGCAAGCTCTTGCAGCCCGCCCTTACCTGTTCGAATTTATTTCACTTTTAATCACATTTGCAGCAGGCTGCAATCGTGGCTGTTGTCAGAGGCCTCAGCTCTACCAAGTCTGGCCACAAAAAGCGCACAACAGTACGCATCTTCTGGGATGGGACTGCACATCCTCCATCCTTCCTATAATCAACTATTATTAACTTAAAAAAAAACAACAAACCCACCCCAAAACATAACAGAGAGCAGTCACACCTAGAATGAAAATACAGTGTATTAGATTTTTATTCTTTGCACTCTGTATTTTCAATCTGAAAGGATCCCACATGCTCTTTGTGGAAGGGTATTTTTGAAGGGGCATAATTTGTACAAGAAACCTTTCAGAGGCTGTGCTCCTCAAGAGGTGTCAGCACAGGAAAAAGCACACGTGCTGCAATTATTTGGCAACTGGAGGATTAACTTTGCAGAACACACAGCGACCTGGCGGGCAGCACCACCTGGTTTGCCTGCTCATCATTTGCTCTGCATCTATGCATTTCTTCTTTTAACCTATGGCTGCACAGGAGAACGTAAAACTTCTTTGCCCCCAAGTAAGAAAAAGGCAAGCACACACGTTTGTGTCTGAGATTTTTTTAATTCAATGTAAAAACATTTAGAATTTACAGTATTTACAAGTCATTTAGTTACAAATTTCAGACAAGAATCAAAGTATGTTCAGCAGGCCCACTGTGCATAATTACGTTTCTAAAGCCAGGAGGACTTGCATTAGAAAATACTTTCTAGGGGTAAAGAACTCCTAGAATAAACTGCCTGGTGGGGTTGTGGAGTCTTTAGACAAACACGCAGGAGGAATGATGCAGTTCTGGGGAGAAGAATGAACCACAGACCCCTGGAAGTCCAACCTAGCCCAATGACTGCATCCATTTGGAGAATATAGAAATTGTGTTAATAAACAAGGGCTTCATAGTTAAAGGACTTTTTTTTTTAAAACCACACTAAAGAAATCTATGCAGCTCACTTATTTTATAAGATGAAAGTTGCTTTGTGTTTGGTTTGTTGTTTTGTGGTTTTTTGTTTGGTTTTTTTTTGTTTTTTTTTTTTAGACATGCTGAAACTATTAATTGAACCAAATACAATAACTCTTCTTTATTAATACTAAACTGTTTACATGGCATCATTTCAGAGCAAATGGTTATTTCTAGCCTCGAGAAAAACAGCTCTTCTCATGCAAGTTTTTTTTCCTGCAATCTGAACTAGTGAAGGACCACATACAAACATGCAGATCTGTTCTAAGCAACTGGGACACTACAAGATGTCTTATTTCTACAGATGTCCGTAGATTTGACAAGAGTTATTTTTTTAAACTACATTATTGATTTATGTGGAAAAAAACATAAAAGCAGAACATCCGATGCTTCTGTGCCAGCATGCAGTATTACCACAAAACTTCATTGTTAATTGCTGATCTGACAATAAAAAGTTACGATGTCAATGCAAAAAAAACAAGAACCAAAGAACTCACAGAAGTTGTCAGGTATTAGGCCAAAGTTTTGTAATGCAATTTCTCATAAACAGGACAATGTTTTGGAGTCTTGTATTTCATCATCTCCCAAACCATCTTTTAGGAGACAGGAAGGGAGGACTGTAAGCAGTGGTGACAAGAGTAAAGTCACCTGAAACAGCTCGAAGTGGTGACGCCTTCTATGTGTGTCATATTGGATACCTGATACTTCTGTAAAAGGCACAAATATGAAATGATGTCAAACATGTATGTGTTAGGCACTGATAATCCTGTGTCAAGGTGCTACGCATGAATATCCAGAAGCTTGAACTTCATCACAAGAATAAAAATGTATTAATTTAAACTAATTTAGTAGTTAGGTGAAAATGCATGGATAAATACTACCTGACACCTCCCAAACCACATGGCCCAGATATTTGGTATTAAAGTAGTCCAAAAGCAAGGCTAATTAGCTGTAGCTGGTAAGTCATTTCCATGCTCCCCGTCCCAAAAAGTCCTCACACTGCAGGCTGCTGAACTGTATCCCAGCAGAAATGCCACCATGGACTTGCCCTGTTTTTCGGCTCTCTCTTAACACCACCCCTAGCAACTGCTGGAAGCAAGACTGGGGGAAATAGAGCTTATTGACCCAGGGAACACATTCTTGTCTCAATGTGGCCTCATGTTTTCAGCTAGTCACAGCTACTAAGAGAAACTGGTGCTTTGTGCACCTTTAAACTTCTTTACTTCACAGTTATAAAATCTGCACGTTGGCCTGACCAATTTAAACATCTAAACTATCCCCACGCTACTGGATACTTGTTAAGTACACAGCACACAGAAGACATACCTGCAAGGAGGGTGATAATTCAGTGGCTTTTGTAACTACATTTCTGAATTTTTTTTACAAAAAGAAAACATTTAACTTTGTGATAGTTACAAGAAGAGGTCAGTTGTGTGCACATATATATTTATATCTAGGTATGTTGTATACCACAAAGCACTCAAACTCCTGTGCTTGATTTTCAGCTTACAGAATAAGAGTGTCTTTCCATGGTATGTAACTACTCACCCTGCCAAGAGAGTTATTTTCTGCACTTCTGCAATACCAGTGTCTACACACTAGTGGATCCTAAGCAGTAAGTCACCAGCATTGCCTTCCAGGAACTCAACCCAGAACGTGATATTGAAGAAGTTACCAGGGGGTCTCCCTACATTTGAAAGTAATGCAGACATGAATCAAAGCCAGCTAATGCATACTGAAATCCTTCTAGTTGGTCTTTCCATTACACCACAACTACAAAATTCACCTGTTAGAAAAAGCCAAATCAAAAATTATCAAAACCCTGCTAACAGATCTGTTATCTTCTCATGAGCAGAGAATGGAAAAATAGCTTTTGTGTTTAAATCATTGGGAATTGTGTATGTACCATTGTGGTTAATGTCTGATATCTGCAGGAATGGAAGCAGTCCAGAAACTGCTGTATAAACTAACTTTATCTTAGGAATGCTCACGCCACTGAGAAATGTATGGACAGAAGTACTATGATATTGCTTTTCCTTTAAGATCACCTTCTATAACATGCAAACATTTCTGATAATCCTACAAAAAATATCTTTCAAAACAAAGACATAATTTTGTATAAATGCACCGCCTTGTGTCTGTAAAACATCCTTTTTTTCTTGAACTAAGCTTCATTAAGAACTATTGTAAGCATTTCCCACAAACAGGAAATACCGATGAAGTCTTGACTAAAGGGAAATAACTGGATTGCAGGCATTATACTCAAAAGTTTTTAAATATAAAAAAAATAAAATCCTTATCCTTCGGTTTTCAAAACTACAATCTCATGCTACAAAATTCAGAGGCCTGTCAGATGACAGTAAGTTATGAACCACAACTTACCACAATACTTTTCTATTGTCTTGAGATATATTTTTAGAGGGAGGTAATATGTGTAGTTCTATTAAAAAAAAAAAAAAATCACATTGTTCTAAGAATTAGCATAAAAATGCTCTGGAGGAAAACAGGCTTTTGAATTTTGAAAACATTTTCTAAAGAATTTGTGCAACCACCCATTACACACTTTTTTTCCAGGGATGATCAGCCAGCATGCTAACACAGGAATTATTCAGAATGTAACATGGTTACACAATGTATCTAGGTGATCCAAACGCATGCAGCTGTATACAAATAACAGCACTTTTAGAAACAGCTTTTTTAGTCACAAGACTTATGTTACAAAGGAAAAATTCTATCACATACTCATTGAAATGCATAAAATGACATTCCTGGAAGTACATACTTCTAGTTGCAGAAAAGACTATGAATAACTGGGTTTTGTCCATGGAATCAAATTCTCAAGATATACAGGAAAAGGTTATAGGCATATTCTTACCTGAAAGAAATAGTAGCATTTAATACAAAAATACTCTTCAAGAAGAAAAAAAAACAAGCAGGAGAACACCTCCAATAAAGGCAAAAATTCTCAAATATTTCTTGCACGTCTCTATTGTAACGAAGTGAAGGACTTCGTAAGCATAATGTTCATCAAATTAATTTTGAAAAGGATTTGAAACAGAAGGGAATAATGACGTAGCTGCTGTTTTATACTCCTTCATGAAATCTGTTCTCCGCAGACTACCGTTAAAAAAGCAGAGGGCTATTTCAAATAGGAAATAGTGATTTATGTCATATACACAAACACTTCTAAAAGTAGTTATTATGAAATTTCCCCCCACTTTTTATGCTGTTCTCAGCACTACTTTCAGTCCCATTTCAGGATCCCACTGTACTAAGTTGTGTACAGGTTACTCTGGTTGGATCAGAACAAGTACAACTTGTAGATGTTCATAATATAACCCAGACTTTCCAAAGTCTTCAGTAATGCTGTTCTTCCTGAGTTCTGGTTAAACACTTCAGCTATCTTTGTTAGTCAGTCGGCCTGTAAGCAATCACAGGCTGTTCTTCACCAACATCTATCAACATATCTAATGGAACATGAGGCTTGTCATAGCCAGAAAACTTGAGAGAGCTGCTTGGAATGGCTGTTTTTTGTATTTCTGTGTCAGAAACCTCTGGAACTGAAGAGTTACTGCATATATCCATTTGGCTGTGGTCAGAAATGAAGTAACTCTCCTTTACTTTGCGATTCTGTTCATCATCAGAAGATACCTCTTCTGTGCTTTCCTGCACAGACACCTCTTCTGCTGTGGCTGGTGCCTCTGGGGGAGAAACAGAAGATGCTCCTTCACTAGAATTCTCACGACTAACACTTTCTTCTTGTGGCTCCACCTCCAGCGAGGTTACTTCATCATTATTCACTGGTGATGCTGACTGGCCTGGCATGAAGCTTATTACGGATATGTATTTTGGCTCCGATTTTGACTCTAGAATGCTGTCTGTGTTCAGCTTTCTTATCACACTGACCTTAAATAGAAAAAAAAAAGATTAAAAAAAAATCACTTTTAGTTCTACATAATCTACTAAATTATTTGCTTTATCTTCTGTCAAAGTTTAGAAGTTAAAAAATAAAAAGATACAAGTTCATAATACAATTTTAATGTCATTATAACCAATCCCAACAGAAGTTAGCAAAATTAGAATCTGGCAAGGTCACTTGCCTGTATCTATGACTTCAACTGTTTAACACCGTTATACAAGCTCTCAAAAATGCTTTCAATGTGCAAACACATTTGCAAGGACCAAATAATCCATTTCATGTCACCCACTGTATTTTAAGTCTTTTGAAGTTTGCAACATGGAGGAGAACAGCAAAGGAAGAAAAAGCTGTAATACTCTTCAACTATCTGGGGAAATCTTTCATACTTTGTAGCTAATGAGCGTAACTTCCAATGACTGTAATATTTTGTGGCAACTGTTCCA
This sequence comes from Dromas ardeola, assembly GCA_013398915.1. Lineage (NCBI taxonomy): Eukaryota > Metazoa > Chordata > Aves > Charadriiformes > Dromadidae > Dromas > Dromas ardeola. The sequence goes on from VYZM01006875.1 coordinate 135,661, forward strand.
ACTGGGAGAGAAGTGAACTTGGGAAAGAGATCTTTACAATGACATGAGAATGTTTATGCATACCCCGTAGTCACATCTATGCTGAAGTCTTCCTAGTTACTTCACCCGTGTCACTAAGCACTCCCTCAATATTGCAACAAACTTCAATGTTTTACTTTTAACCCCCCCCCCACAGGGAGAACATATAAATTCCTTCAATGGCCAGGCTCCAGATTTTTTTTAAAGGATTATGACACGCCTTCAGGCTGTTTAGATTCTTCTGGTTTGGTTTTTTAGAAGGTGTTTTCAAGAATAGATATGAAAAACAAAGTAGGGTAAATTACCATCTGTATGATGGTGTTCTCTAAAGCTAACAGAAAGCACAGGGAGAAAAGGTTACTCAGTTTATAGTGTCCTTTTCCAAATTTTGTAATTCATTATGTATGTGTATTGCAGACTATCAAGTACTACAGATAAGCTAATTTCTTAATAAAATCATAGGATCATAGAATAGTTTGGGTTGGAAGGGACCTTTAAAGGTCACCCAGTCCAACCCCCTGCAATGAGCAGGGACATCTGCAACTAGATCAGGTTGCTCAGAGCCCCGTCCAACCTGACCTTGAATGTTTCCAAGGATGGGGCATCTACCACCTCTCTGGGCAACCTGTTCCATGGTTTCACCATCCTCAGCGTAAAAAATTTCTTTCTTATATCTAGTCTAAATCTTCCCTCTTTTAGTTTAAAGCCATTACCCCTTGTCCTATCACAACAGGCCCTGATAAAAAGTTTGTCCCCATCTTTCCCGTAGCCCCCTTTAAGTACCGAAAGGCCACAATAAGGTCTCCCTGGAGCCTTCTCTTTTCCAGTCTGAACAACCCCAACTCTCTCAGCCTGTCCTCACAAGAGAGGTGCTCCAGCCCTCTGATCCTTTTTGTGGCCCTCCTGTGGACCTGCTCCAACAGGTCCATGTCTTTCCTGTGCTGAGGACTCCAGAGCTGGATGCAGCCACTCCAGGTGGCATCTCACCAGAGTAGAGAGGTAAAATCACTTCCTTCGACATGCTGGCCACGCTTCCTTTGATGCAGCCCAGGATATGGTTGGCCTTCTGGGCTGCAAACGCCCAGTGTTGGCTCATGTCCAGCTTTTCATCCATCAGTACCCCCAAGTCCTTCTTGGTAGGGCGACTCTCAATTCCTTCATCCTCCAGCCTGTATTGATACTGGGGGTTGCCCCAACCCAGGTGCAGGGCCCTGCACTTGGCCTTGTTGAACCTCATGAGGCTCACACAGGCCCACTTCTTGAGCTCGTCCAGGTCCCTCTGGATGACATGCCATCCCTCAGGTGTGTCAACTGCACCACTCGGCTTGGCATCATCCACAAACTTGCTGGGGTGCACTTGATCCCACTGTCTATGTCATTGATGAAGATATTAAACAGTACTGGCCCCAATATGGACCCCTGAGGGACACCAACTGTCACCGATCTCCATCTGGATACTGACCCATTGACCACTATCCTCTGGATGCGACCATCCAACCAATTCCTCATCCGACAAACAGTGCACCCATAAAATCCATACCTCTCCAATTGAGAGAGGAGGATGGTGTGGGGGACCATGTGAAAGGCCTTACAGAAGTCCAGATGACATCCATAGCTCTTCCCTTGTCCACTGATGTAGTCACTCCATCACAGAAGACCACTAGGTTGGTCAGGCAGGACTTGCTCTTAGTAAAGCCATACTGGCTATCTTGAATCATCTCCCCGTCCTCTACGTGCCTTAGCATAGCTTCTAGGAGGATCTGTTCCATGATCTTCCCAGGCACAGAGGTAAGGCTGACAGGCTGGTAGTTCCCAGGGTCCTCCTTTCTACCCTTTTTTAAAATGGATGCGACGTTTCCCTTTTTCCAGTCACCGGGGGCTTAACCTGACTGCTGTGACTTTTCAGATATCATGGAGAGTAGCTTGGCAACTATAGCAGCCAATTCCATTAGGACTCTGCGATGCATCTCGTCAGGTCCCATATACTTCTGTACGTTCAGGTTCTTCAGGTGGTCATGAACCTGATCTTCTCTTACAGTGGGAGGGACTTTGCTCCCCCTGTCCCTGCCTTGCAGTCCATCCACTCAAGCGGCAAAGGAAGAGAGGTTGCCAGTGAAGACTGAGGCAAAAAAGTTGTTGGGTAACTCGGCCTTCTCCTCCTCCGTTATTACCAGTTTGCCAGTTGTGCTCATTGGCGAGGGGGGTGAACGCTTTCTTTGACCTTCCTTTTCTGGGTGACATACCTGTAGAAGCCCTTCTTATTATTCTTTGCACCCCTTGCCGAGTTCAGTTCCACCTGTGCCTTGGCCTTCCTATGCCATCTCTACATAACTGGGTAGTGTCCCTATACTCTTCCCAGAATACCTGCCCCTGCTTCCACTGCCTGTGCATCGCTTTCTTGCCCTTTTGTTTGACCAGCAGGTCTTGACTCAGACATGCCAGCCTCTTGCCCTCCTTTCACGATTTCTTACACCTGGGGACAGAGAGCTCTTGTGCTCTGTGGAAAGCATCCTTAAAGATCTGCCAACTCTGTTCTGCTCTCTTGCCCCAGAGGGCAGTTTCCCAGGAGGTCCTATTGACTGACTCCTTGAACAGTTGGAAGTTTGCTTTCCTAAAATTCAAGGTCCTGACTTTACTCTTTGCCTGATCCACATCCCTCAGGACTGCAAACTCCGGCAGTGCATGATCACTGCAGCCCAGGCTGCCTCCAATCTTGATGTCGCCAATTAGCTCACCTACATTGGGTCCATTAGGTCCATTGGGACCATTAGGTCCAGTATCACATCTCCTCTGATGGGGCTGTCTATTACCTGGCTTAAGAAGTTACCCTCCATGCACTCCAGGAGTGTCCTGGATTGCCTACAGCTCACCATGCTACTGTTCCAGCAGATGTCAAGGTCATTGAAGTTCCCTGGCAGGACGAGAGCCTGCGAGCGTGATGCTTCCTGCAGCTGGAGTAAGGAGGTTTTGTCAATAGGCTTCCCTTGACCGGAAGGCCTGAAGTAGACATCAACCACAAAGTTCCCTTTTTTGCTTCAGTCTACAGCTCTTACCCATATGCTTTCAACCTGCTCACGGCTGTTCTTCAGAGACAGCTCTTCACACGTTTCTCTGTAGACACCTCAGCCGTCCCTTCTGAACAGCCTGAAGTCATTGATAGCTGCACTCCAATCATGGAATTTGTCCAACTAGGTTTCAGTAATGGCAACTAGGTTGTAGCTTTCTAGCAGCATAGTGGCTTCCAACTCCTCCTGTTTGTTGCCAATGCTGTCTGCATTGGTGTAGAGGCACTTCAGCTGGGCTGTTGGCTGTGTCACCTTCTTAGAGAAACATCCCTTAACCTCTTTGTGGTATTTCACTGGTGTATTCCTCTTGGCTCCTATTACTTCAGGAGCCCCTGGCTTATCTCCATATGACAAGTGTGCTGCAGTGTAGCCAGCACATCTCAGAACAACATGTACACAATCATTGTTTTTTGAGATTATTTTCTTAAAAACTATCTGACTGAAAATACAGGTTGAGGCAAATTTGGAAGAAAGGGATGCAGGTAGGAGAAGAAAAAGAATGTTGTTTAAGAAAAGTCACAAATAGGCAAAAAGAACCTCCCAGTCTGTATTAGTGTATTACTGAGAGCGCCATCAAAGCCAGATGAGCAAATCTGACTGTGCTTTTCAAGAATCTTCCTTGATCAGAAGGATGTGAGGCTGTATCTTTATATTCATACCTTCAGAGTGTGCTGACTGTGAAAAACTTGCCATCATCTCTCACTTCAGCCTCATACCTTTCCCCTCAGTTGCCCTGATATCTGTTGATGGTAATGTGGTTTATGCTGGAATAATGAAACTACTGGAGTTTAAAAAAAAAAAAAACAAAAAAAACAAACAAAAAACCCAACAACAAACACCACCACAAAGCAAACAAACACTCCCTGAAGAGCAGTTAATTTGTAATCTAAGTGAGTTTTACAAACAGCTGTGTTAGCACCACTAAGGTGAGGTGATCCCCTTGGGAATCAAGGACTGTCCCAGGAAAAGTAGTAAAAGAGCATTAAGGTGGCTCCTGACACTGAGAATATACCGCACTACAATCTAGCTGCCATTCAGCCATCATTCTCTCTAGATGTTCATTTTCTGTTATGTGGAAACAGTCAGAATACTATATGAAGAATATTCAGAGTAACTTCCATGAGTATCTATGAAAATCACCTGTTCATAAGAAGCAAATGCTTAAAAGATAGTTGCAGAAACCAGAGTACAATCAATAATGCGTAGATAGTGAAAATGTTACAAATAGCTGGTAGGATTAACGTACCTTTTGAAAACCCATTTTTTCATGCATCTGTATAAACATTGGATACTTATGCCCTACCGACACTGACCTTGAAGGGACCAGCATCTGTAGATTTTTTGGGGTAGCAAAAATCTGACTCCAACAGTCACACATTAAGTGACAAAAGAATAAAATTCTCTGTATAAGGTGGAATACTTGAGGAATGCGAATTAAACCAAAATGCTGTACTATGGCTATGGCTGCATTTACAACTTCCCATCTCTCCCTGTACTAGTACATCCTATACTAAAGCTAAAACCAAAACCCAACAAGATCTAGTTTCTGTCGCTTTAGGATTTTCACATGGCTCTAAAAAATCATAGTGTCAAAATGTGTTAAGGGAACGCCTTGTACTCTACACGGATGCTGCATTTCACAGTGCCAGCTGGCAACGCTTAGAGATAGACCCCAAGGATAAAACAAGTACTCTCTATACAGTTACATCCAAGACTTTTGTTCTTCAAACAGGAAAAGACGTTTTTCTTGTGGTGAGTTTTTGACCAAAGCAAGACGGTGCAAAGACACTCCTATTCCCATCCATGAAAGGAGGAAGTCATCAGAAGAAAAAATTCTTGTGGGTTTCCTGGTACCAAAGGTTCTTTAAGAGTCACTGAGTCATGACTACAAGACAATTTAGCAATTCATGCTGTTACTTCTAGCTTCAAAGAGAAGAACCACAGCTTACTACACTAACTATAATGCTATTCAAAGCATCTCAAGTAACAAGGGTAATTAAGATATGGTTGCTATTTGATTAAAAGTATTTACTGTAGGTAAGTTAATATTTTCCTTTTGTGCACATTATCTAATACTAGCAAACTGACTGTCTGTGAGCTTAAGCTGGATGTCAGCAGTATTTCCTGGCATGTGCAGGTGCTCAGATATCTTCCTGTCTCCAATGACAGCACCTGAGCTTTCACGTCTTTTACTGTCTCAACAGACTAGGGAGATACACTGGTGGAAGCCAGGCTCAAGGATACATATAAATAACATAGTCCAAGGAATCCCTAACAGTTAAGGTAATCAACACTTCCTTTCTTAACTTTCTTTTCTAAGGGCTTGTCCACCTATGAATTCCCAGTGAGATTTTCCGGTGCACATTTTCTGGAGAAGCGTTTGAGAAGTCCATTTCAAATCTTATTAGGACCTTGAAAAAACTGCATGGCCTTTGCATGGTTCCACAACAAAGTAATGCTGTGTAAACGTATAAACAGAAGACTACATTACTGCCCTACAGATGATCACAGGAAAAAAAAAATCTTCACAAAAGCTAATGAAGCACCTTCTCTCTTGTAAGATGACAACTATTTGTGCCAACTACCAGTCAAAATTTACAGGAACAATTACAATTCCTCTGAATCAAAAATATACGTTGTATAGCCAAAACAGCTAGAATCACAAAGAAAATTCTGAAGTGTTTAGTGAATATCCGTTAAGTGTTCTACAAATATAGTGAGAGAACAAAGCCTTGTCACTGCTGTCAGGCTCAGAAAAAGCATCAGCAGGTAGCAGAAAAGTTGACTTAAGTTTGAGCTACAAATCAAAACTGATGCTTTTCAATGACTCTCTCTCTTACAGAGTGGGTGTTTTCTACCCACTAAAATATTTGCCAGCATATGAAGATAAGAGGCACTGAAAAAAAGACAGTTAAGTTAAAGCAGACGGAGATGCCCACAGAGTATCAGTAAATTAAGGCCAGGCTCCTTTTAAAGTGGATATGCCCCTGTCACAAATCTTACAACAAAAATCTAGTACAGGACAAATCACACACAGGACAAATTGGAAAGACTGAAGATGATGGGTGGAAGGAGACAGCCTCTTGAAATACTTTTTGTGAGAGAAATTAAAGAAAATGAACGGATCCAACTACAGCTGAACTGCTGAAACATCAGATTCCTGTGATCCAGCAGAAGACTAGCATGATGAAGTCCTATGAAGGAATCCATCCCATTTCACTAGATGCCTATTCCTGGTAGGATCCTACTATGACTAACGATGTTTAAAAATATGTAAACAAACATTTTCTCTAATACAGGTAATCCTTCGTTAGTTGTACAGCAAGTTGCACTGTGGAAGTAGGACCTGTACATGACTGACATGTTATTTTTGGGAGTCACAAACAGCATAGAAAAGACAATATAAAATTTCTTGAGATCTAAATGGCAATAGATATTTTTTTTTCCCCTTTTCTTTGGGTACACGAGACTCTCAGCAAAGGCAGCTGCTTGATGGTTACTTTCTTATTTTTCCTTCTGTTGGAGAATTACAACTTGATGAAAGTCACTCAAATGATGTTTTAGCATCTACCTAAAGCCGCCAGGAAGCAGATCACCAGAAGGCAGCAGTACTAAGGTAGGACACCTTGCTCAGCCTTTTAACAGATGGAAAAACTCCCCAGGTGATTCAGGTACAAGCTCAGGTAAAGCATAATGGTCATAACCAGTACAGAAAGAAATATCTAGCATACATTCAAAAGTCAATGACAGGCTCTTAGCCCCAAGAAGTCTACAGGGATAAGTTTAATGATGTGAAGTTATTATACATATTATTTACGTTATTAATTACTTAAACTGAGTAATTATAAAACTAATCAATAATTAATCACATTATTAATTATTCATTTTACATTCCCACATTATTGGGGATATTTGTGAGGTGTAAATGTGATGCTTAGGGGCACGGTTTAGTGGTAGACTTGGCAGTACTAGGTGTCAGTTGGACTTGATGATCTTAACAGTCTTTTCCAATCTAAACTCCTCTATGACTCTATGATTATTCTTATCACCTGTACTGAAACTAACCTTGTGAGCTTTGCAATTTATATTTTTCACTAGATACTTCAGTGGAAATGACCAGAATCACAGAATATCCTGAGCTGGAAGGGATCCACAAGGACCACAGAGTCCAACTTCTGACCCCACTCAGGGCAACCTAGAAGTTAAACTCTACATCTAAAAGCATGGTCCAAATGCTTCTTGAACATTGACAGGTTCGAGGCCATGACCACTTCCCTGGGGAACTTGTCTCAGTGCTTGACCACCCCGGTAATAATCTTTATAAATAGCTACAGGTTTAATTCAGCTCCTTAGCAACAAAGCATGATGTGGAATGTGAACCAAACTGTGGTACGCTGGAGGCTAGGAATCACAAGATAACATACAGCCCTGTAAATTGAGAATATGGGCATGCAAATGAGTTTCTACATGGTGAGCTAAAGTGTGAGCTTGGAGGATGCTTCAGGAAGCTCACAGGAGTTAAGGTGCACAATCTATTTGTGCAATATTCTTTTTCCTGATCCCTTAGATGTGATACCACAGTGGTATTGGGAAGCCAGAATAACTATGGATCCATTGAGCATAGCACTGTCATTCGGGATGAGCTGTCTTTTTCTATAAGGAACGATCTTCACAAAAGTTACTGTGTGTATGTAGGACGTGTTATGTATTCAGACAGTTACATACGGGTGTGAAGATGAAAAAAAATCTGCAATATCTTACTTTTTCTATATGCCTCTGTGCTTTGATATTGGAGTCTAGCTGCAAATTCTGTCAGATAGGTTTCTCTTGTGATTTTTTAAAGTTTACAGTGTGAATGGCTATCTCTGAACTAGTGCCATGGCCCCGTCACATTCCATGGAAAGAGACAGGCATTTTAGAGAGTGTTTTGTCTGACCAGAAGTGCATATTATTTTAGAATGAGATTAATCATCTTGGGCTGCACAAGTTGATGCACTAGATTACTGCTTATTACAAAGGGACCTAGCTAGCATCGCTGGCTTGGATATCTACACTTAATCAGAGCAATCTCATCTCCTAACATTCTATTCCAAAGACAAAAGGCTCCAGGGGGATCTTAGGCATTGAGCTACCCCTGCACTATGAAGGAGTCACTTCTAGGGGTTTTGAAGTTGAAGAACATGGAATTGAAGATCTTTGCCTCTCTTCTCGAGAAGTCTTAGGAGTCTTCCTGCATCTGTTGAGATGATACACTCTTGATGTGATCACCATTTACCACTGCCTCACATGGCAGTTCTTGAAAGCTGCTGATGATTGATCAGTTGCTGTGACTGATGAGACACCAGGAGGATATTATAACAATACTTGTCAGATACTCTGCCTCTTGTGTGATGTGGAAGCAAGGAGTGCTGCTGCTCTTTAAGGAACACCCACTCTGTCTCCTCCTAAGGATGGCTACAGAGAGCTTTTTAAGATACAGTAGCTGCTGACCCCTCTTCCCCATGACTGCTCAGTGTGAAAACTGATTTCCTCTAGTTGTTCTTCCCTCTCCTACAGCACTATTACTCCCCGCTCCCCTTAACTCTGAACATCACTTGAAGAACACTGTAGCACTTAGCAGTATCACAGTATTACCACGTAAGGAAGGAATCTTACAGGTGCCCAGTGACAAGACAAGAGGAAATGGGCACAAACTGAAACATTTTGAATTTTATCTGAATGTAAGAAAACAATTTTTAGTGTGAGGGTGGTTAAACACTGGAACAGGCTGCCCAGACTAGTTGTGGAATCTCCGTCCTTGGAGGTATTCAAAACCCAACTGGATAAATCCCTGGGCAACCTGCTCTCACTAACCCCATTTAAGCAAAAGGGTTGGACTAGATGATCTCAGAGAAGTCTCTTCTAACCTTAGTGATTCTGTGTCTCTGCTACTAGAATGAATACAAACCTGTCTATGGACACACACATTGAGTTTTTAAGAAAACTAAGCTTTCAAACTAGACCAACTACTGCTACTTCAGTTAAAAAGAGACCGAAGTCTAGCCCTAAAACAAATACAAGGCAGCTGCTTGCCAAGGCTGTCAGAATATTAGACTGGTACAAAACCTAAACATCTATGAGACCATGTTAAAAAATAAAAAATATTAATAATACTAATACAAAAAAGACAGGCATAAAGATGTTATAGTTATAAAAGTTACCTAGTTGGATATTAAAAAATCTGACACAGATAAGAAGTCTGAACTTACTAAAGACTTAGGCAGCTTTATGTTCTCCTTCCTTAGTTTCTTGCAGCCACAACATATTGTCAACATTATAATCAGGCTCAGAACAACAACAACACACGGAATGAAGATATACTGTGTGCCTAAAAAGTTAGAGCAAAATCTGTTAGGAAGTTTGGAAAAATAAACCACTGCTATATCATTTAGAATAACTTCAAAAACCGTAATAGCTCAGAATGCTTAGCTGTAATGTGTGAATTTGACAGTTTACCACCTTTTTTCACTCAAGAAAACTTAATTTATAAAGATTTATATCTAGTAAATAAAAATTAGAATATAGAAGATTGTCAACTTATATAAACACAATGATGTTTTTATAGAGGTAAGGAATTGTATAACTAATTTTTTGTTCCTTAGAGATGACAGATGGGGATGTAAAGATTTGTATATTTTCCATGTGATAGCCTATGAACTGACATAATAATTACACATAGTCTATGTATAATAAAATTAAAACATGAATGCTTCCAAAACATAGAATTGTTAACTATTACTTGTAAGATTCCACTAGTCTGACTCTCCTTAATGTCCTCCCCCTCAACCATACCACTGCACTTGTGTATAAAAGAACGAACACAACTGCTTCTATCTATTTTCTCTCTCTAGTGAAGTTTCGGTCTATAATGACGTAACATTAAAAACTTTGTAAGAGGTCATCAGAGATATAAAGTTGGGTCACTAGCTGCCTTTGTTCTCTTTAATTAAGAAAAAGATGTCAATACCTCAATTTTATGACCACAAGTTTATAGTTGCTTCAAACTCAAGAAAGTCTGTATACATCTTCCTCAGTGATGAGACCGAGCAAAAAGCCATTTGTTGGAAGAGAGAGACAATGCTTCTGAAAACCATGTAACTCAGTGAATGATCCATTTGCCATTTGTGAATTAGACCAATGATCATGTGCAATGGAAACAGGTTTTGTAATACCAATGAAGCATGAAAAGCACCCCAAAAAAGTCAGGATTACTTGAAAATAATACATGATCTTTAAAGATCTTTAGAACTGTGAAAGTGCATTTGGAAAAGAATGACTATGCTTTCCCTTTTTTCATATTCTCCCATAGGCATCCAAGTCCTCCTATGGCTATATCAGAACTCAAATACTTAGCTAGAACAGATCTCTGGTCAGACTCAGTACGTTCTTACTAAAGTTTTAGAATCCTCTTACTCAGTGTCTGCTTGAGAGGAACATAAATGCAGTTTTCTTCTGATGGGGCACCAAGCATCAGATCACGATAGAAACTTCCCTTTGCTGAAACACAGTAAGTGGAACCTTCAGCAGGAACTGGGATGCTGAGGCTACATTTATACATCGTACAGTTATCTTCAGGGAACTCTTCCTTACTCTGCAAAAAATGAAAGTCACATTATATCGTTTGACTCTATACAACAACATAAATGTTACCTTCCAACACTTCAAAAAATGTTAAAATATTATTAGATGTGGCTCCTACATTATCTATATGCCTTGCAAACGTGATGCGAGCTTCAGCTATCAGCTTATGAGCTACCTTAAGATGTTATATTTGATCAGACCACGGTGCTTGCAGCTAAAGTTTGTGCTGCTCGTAGTCTACAGTCATATTCCTAGCTCACTTACAAAACTTGTACATGGATGCATATGAAAAGGTAACTGTAAATAAACATACCTACTATTATTTTCCTCAAGTTCACCCTCCATGGTTGTTAAATAAAATGGTATCAATATCTTGAAAGGTAACCTTCTTAAATGAAAGGTCTATCTAGACAAGTGGGAGGGGCACAAGTAAAGTTGTTTCAGTATGTATGCAAAAACAATAGCATGGTATCATGTAACTCTTGTTTACAACTAATGCAGTAATCACATTTTTGTTATAAACATCCATTTGGACAACTAAAATCCAGACCTTCCAGATACATATCTCACTGTGACGTACTTGACATTTTAGGGCTTCAGTAGTCCTATGTTATATTCAACTGTTTTCTTGCTATCTGTTGGCTCTGTGTGTCACAGGAGTGAATCCCTTGTTTATGCGTTTAAGGTAAATAAGAATTTTTAATTTGAAGTTTTCACTTTGGAACTTACTTGATTTTTCTTATCCCAAAAAGTCACTAGGTACATGAGCTGTGCATAAGTCTCTTCGATCCAAGGAGGAAGCTCAACAGATGGGAATGCAGGATGGTAAATATCAACCATGATTTTATCACCGTGCCTTGAGAGATTCAGTTTTGGTGGTCCTATTTTTCCTGCAACACATCGCACCTTTGCAATTAGGCCAAAGCTTTTAACATAAAATACGCTATTTATTGTTAGTTCTCCAAAATTCATCGGAGATTTGAGAAGAATGACATGTTTATTTCACTGATGTTAATATCGCACAGCTGTGAGACTTAGAAGTGACAGAGGCATTTGGATACATACATGAATCTGCTTCTAAAATGGACACAGAGATTGTCCGTGCAGAATTTCACTATTAAGCAATCCAACTTTCCTATACCTAAGCCATAAAAATTCAGCTGACAACAGAAAAAAACTAAGAAAGCAATTAAACATATATATGTGAACAAGAACAGAACACAAAATACTGCTGACTAGATCCCATCATAAATTGCACTCAGATAAAAACAATACTCTACTGAAACAAAGGCTATCTGCAAATCAAAACAAATCGCATCTTGAGCAAGAGTACTTCGTAAGCCTGATTTCCCATGGCAATGGCGTCTAATGATCTCACTGAACATACAAGCTTCTTGTTCAATGGGAAAATGATTTTGTCTCCCTCCTCCATACACGGCTACCAATTTTCTGCAAGCTGTCAAACTCAGCATCATTACCATGACTTCTGTCCCTTTGCCAAACACTAGAAACCAGCCACTGATTCCAAGTCATGGCAGTATTGGGTGGGGAGGGAATCGTAGCGGAAAACAAAGAGGGACTCCACTTCTTCAGCTCCGGCAATGCAGAAATCCAGCTCTATCTAGAGCACAGCCCAAGTCAGGGAGAATCTCATGGCAATGTCCTGCCCGAAAGCTATATATTGAGACTGAAGCGAGTACGAGAGGAAGACTCTCAGTCTTTCCTCGCTCTGTTGTGTCTGCTTTGCACTGCCCATGCAATGCTCAGGGCTGGCCTGGAGTCTAGTCACACAATTTACTTTTACAACATTGATGTGAAAAACTGATTTCTCCTGAAAGCCCAAAGGATTTATACAAAGAACAAGTAACTGTTAGTTATCCAGCTACAGCAGACTCCCATAGCTTCTACATCATATCTATACACCCAAAGCTGTCAGTATGTGGAAGTATAAGTTCCACAGCTCCCAGTGGCAGTTTCCTACCTTAAACTGATGTCTAGGACACCAGGCAAGAATATGGAAAGGATGCGCAGAGTGCACCATCAGCATTTAAACCTGCCTTTAGAAGTTTTGAAAAAAAATATTCAGATACCACAGTGACAGGGCTAACAAGTCCCTACTGAGGCAGAACTACAGAAGTTCCTACTGAACGACCATCATGCTTCATTTCATCTTGGAGTCCCGACTTTATGATATTCCCAAATGAAACACAATACTACTGCAAAAAGGATAACTACTAACTTTTTAAATTTTGGGAAAAAACTACAAGGTTTAGTTTATGATGGAACTTACCATGCTTTTGCAAAATAAACTCATCTGTCTCAACATAGTCAGACTGTTGTGACCCAACAACAGCTTTAACTCGAAGCCAGTGAGAGGTAAACGGATCATATATTTCCCTTGAGACATCACAAAAATGAGCCGAAATGTTCACACAAGTTGAGACGATCTTATAGGAACCCAGACTGTAAAACAGATCAAGTAATAGTTAATACAATTTCAATTGCACAATATTGTACAATACACTGCTGTACTGGGCTTGCGTGGCAAGGTTTTGGTAGTAGGAGGAGCTATAGGGGTGGCTTCTGTGAGAAGATGCTCGAAGCTCCCCTTATGTCTGACAGTGCCAATGCCAGCCAGTTCCAAGACAGACCCACCACTGGCCAAGGCTGAACCACTCAGTGACAGTGGTAGCACCTCTGTAATAACATATTTAAGAGGAAGGGGGGGGGACGGGGACGGGGGACACCAACAAAACCCGTGCAATTGCAGCCAGAGAGAGGAGTAAGAATATGAAAGAAACAACTCTGCAGACACCAAGGTCAGTGAAGGAGGAGGGGGAGGCGGTGCTCTATGTGCCAGAACAGAGATTTTCCTGCAGCCCACGGAGGTCCATAGTGGAGCAGGTATCCACCTGCAGCCTGTGGAGGATCCTATGCTGGGGCAGGTGGATGTCCGAAGGAGGCTGCAACCCTGTAGGAAGCCTGCACTGGAGCAGACTCCTGGCAGGACCTGTGGCCCAGTGGAGAGAGCAACCCAGGCTGGAGCAGCTCTGCTGGCAGGACTTGTGACCCCGTGGGGGACCCACGCTGGAGCAGTTTGCTCCTGAAAGACTGCACCCCGTGGAAGGGACTCCATGCTGGAACATGTGTGAGGAGCTGAAGAGTGTGAGGAGTCCTTCCACTGAGGAGGAAGGAGCAGCAGAAACAATGTGTGATGAACTGACCACAACCCCCATTCCCCATCCCCCTGTCCAGCTGAGGGGAGTGACAGAGCGGCTTTGGTGGGCACCTGGCATCTAGACAGGGTCAACCCACCACAACTGCCTGTGACAAAATATCTGTGAGGGTAACCAAGCACTGGCACAGGTTGCCCAGGCAGGCTGTGGAGTCTCCATCCCTGGAGATATTCAAAAGCCATCTGGACATGGTCCCGGGCAACCGGCTCTAGGTGATCCTACTCGAGCAGAGGGGTTGGACCAGATGACCCCCAGAGGTCCCCGCCAACCTCAACCATCCTGTTATTGGACAAATTTTGCCTTAATTTACACTTAGGCAACTTTCACCCTACCAGCAAATGACAGAAGAATAAGAACTTACTTGTAAGGTTTGATTTCCACAATAAAGTGAGGAGTTTCAGACACAGATGGGTACTGCCAATGCAAGGTAGTTTTGAAATTTTCGGATGTTACTTGGATCTGTGTTGGTGAAGGCACTAGAAGAAATAGAACAATTGCATTTTGATAAACAGACCTAGTCAAACATAAGAACAGCCAAATATATTTCTAAGTTATCTGGAAAAGACAACATGCTAGAAGTGACAGGAAAAAACAGACATAACAATCATAAATACTGCCCTCCAAATGGACTAGTTTGTCACCAGTATGGACACATGAGCCCCGCAAGCTGTTTTATTATTCTTCTCTCCTACAGAGACAGCTTTCTTCCTGTTTACAACCCAGAACCTCAGATAACCCACGCCATATTAGGTTCATAGGCTGTGATGATTATATCCCTATGCTGGTATTATACAGATATACCAGCAAGACAGACAGTATGAATTCACTAAAGTTAGAGGAGATTAGTCCAGCTCCTGCAGATTTCTCTTGCTCTTCAGAAACTGAAGGGGGGCTGGGAGGATATCAAACCTTCAGCATCAGGGTCTGTGCTCTGGGTGAGTCCTACTGAATCCTACTGTCTCCTGACTCAGCCTTGCAAAAGAGAACAGCCCTGCTTGGAAAAGCCTGGATTACGCATGAATTTCTGACAATTTCATTCTACCACTCCATCAGTATTTTTAGAAAGCCATGATGATAATAATAAATTACTAAAATTTGTAAGGAATTCAAATACCGAAGCTGTAATGTAATTTCATATACAGGAAAGCATTCGAAGTACATTTAATAAACAATATCAGAGGTAGCCTAGCAAGCAATACAAAAACAAAAAGCAGCATTGATCGTTTCCTCATACAGCAAGCTTCTACCCTAAGCACTGACAGTGACATCGGGGGAGCAGCTGCAGGGGAAGGAAAGTTACATGATCCTGTAACTATTGAAGGGCTGTCACATGGCATTCAGGAGAAGAAAAAAAAAGGTCACTCAACCAATTTGATTTTAATTGCTGCTACTTAACTTCTCAATGACTGGTTTGGATCCTTAACATTCTATTAATATAGTTTTTGTGACAGAACTCATATTTGACCTGCTCTAGACTGCTGCTTGTTCACAAAGCAAGTGCTGCAACTTCAATCTGTGATATATTGAGGGAAAGTAAACAATTTTCACATCTTAAGAACAAGACCACAAAGATAACACTCTGCAGAAAGTAATACAGGCTGAAATACGCTATTAACCACGAAGACTTGACACACATAACATACATCACTTTGCAAATGGTGCTGTGGTTTAGTTACGTTTAATATGTACAAAAGTGGTATTTCAGTTATTGGAAAAAGAACACAATCATCACATTCTCAACCACAAGAAAAAAAGGTGACAAGTTGACAAAAGAGGTGTCAAAGCACACAAATGTTACTTCAAATATTTAGTTTTAAGCCATGGTGTAGTAAGTCTTACAAAATTTTACTTTTGTGTACTATTATACAAATAAAACTATGCTTAACAAAAGAGTGGAAAATGAAATTCCAGAACATATTTGAACAGCCACTAGAAGCTACGCGGCTTTTAATTATGCAATTACATACCACTTTGCTTTCTCCTCCCTCATTCTTCCTTCCATCTCCACATTTTTGTTTTATTTTGGACATAGACAGGGTTGCTATCCTGGATTTCAAGAAAGCAAACTTTAAGCTGCTCAGGGAGCTACTTAGCAGTGTCCCCTGGGAATCTGCTTTTAAGGGCTGGCCAGCTTTTAAGAACCACGTTTTAGACGCACAGGAGCAGGCAATCCCATGGTGGCGTAAATTAAACAAGCAGCACAGATCAGCGTGGCTAAACAGGGAATTCCTTGTGGAGCTCGGGAGGTAAAAGAAATTGTATGGTATCTGGAAGCAAAGTCAGGCTTCACAGGAAGATCATAGAGTCACGGTTTGTAGGGAGAAGACACAAAAGGCCAAAAGCTCAATTAGAGTTGAAACTAGACAGTGTCACTTCAGATAACAAGAGGAGCTTTTTTAAATATGTTAATAGCAAGTGGAGGGGTAAGGAAAACATTGGACCAATACTTGTTGAAGATGGTCACCTGACTAAGAGGGATGAAGAAAAAGCAGAGTCATTCAGTGGGTTTTTTTTGCCTAATACTGATAGACCTTGGTACGCCTGGTCTGTCCCGGACCCCAGGTGCCAGAACAGTGACATACTATTTATGGACGCTGAAATTGCAAGGGGACAGCTGTATCAGCTGAATGTTGACAAGTTTGTGAGGTCTGATGGGATTCACGCCAGAGCGCTTCTGAAGGAGCTAGCAGATGTTACAGTAGGACTCGATCACCTAGCAAAGGTCTGGGGAGGTCCCTGCTAACTGGAAGCTAGCCAACACTATTCCAGTTTACAAGGCAGCCATGAGGGAAGACCCAGGAAACTACAGACCTGTTAGTCTAACCTCAGTACCTGAAAAAATTAGGGAGAAGACCATACTGGGTGCTATTGAAAGACATTTAAAGAACAATACAATTATCAGGCACAGTCAACATGGGTTCACAAAGGGAAAGTCCTGCTTAATTTAATATCCTTGTATGACATGGTCACCTAACGAGTGGATGAGGGGCAGGCGGTGGATGTAGTTTTTCTGAATTTTAGTAAGGCTTTTGATACTGTCCCTCACACCACTCTTCAGGAAAAACTGTCCAACTGTGAAGGCAGCAAGTACCTGGTGCTCTGTGTGAAGAACTGGCTGAATGCCAGGGCCCCAAGGGTTGTAGTGAATGGGGGTACACCTGGGTGGCAACCAGTCACCAGTGGTGTTTCTCAGGGCTCAGTTCTAGGGTCTGTTCTGTTCAGTATTTTTACCAATGATCTGGATGCAGGAGTTGAATGCACCCTTAGCAAATTTGCCAATGATACTAAACTGTGAGGTGCCATTGACTCTCTGAAGGCCTTGCAGAGGGATCTAAATAGACTGGAACACTGGGCAATGATTAATGGAATGAAATTTAACAAGTCCAAACGCCGGATTCTGCACCTGGGATGGAGTAATGCTGGGCACAAGTATAAACTGGGAGAAGAGTGGCATGGGAATGTAACACTCTGAAGTAGCTGTAAATGCTGAGTGACCAACTAGATACTTTTCAGTTCCAGTCACTCCTCCATAGCTCCATGAAAGACTACTCAACCTAACCCTTTGCACTTCCATCCAGAGATGATTTTTAACGTGCTTCAGCTCTGAGACTACAAAGAAACTAGCAGGAAACAAGCTTTCCTCACAAAAAGACAACTGTCCTCACAAACTATACCCCCATATAAACCACTTTACCAGCCATAAGGAATGTCACCACCAAACATGTCAAGATCTCTGACTGCACTACAATTTTGCCTTGATCACTTAGAGGAACGAGTTTACACATACCATCAGCTCCTCCTTTTCATCCTCACTTTTAACAACTTCACTTTCAGTGATCAAGTTAGTCAAAGACTATCCCCCTCTCTGATCTTTCACTCCATATCCTCAAGACAGGCCTAAAGGACACCTTTCAGCACGAGCTGAGAAGCTAAAAGTCATAACTCCACTTACAAAAAGTCAGTAAACAAGTAAGTTTATCATAGAATCATTCAGGTTGGAAAAGACCCTTGGGATCATCGAGTCCAACCATCAACCCCACTCTACAAAGTTCGCCCCTACACCATATCCCCCAACACCACATCTAAACGACTCTTAATCACATTCAGGGATGGTGACTCCACCACCTCCCTGGGCAGCCTATTCCAGTGTCTGACCACTCGTTCTGTGAAGAATTTTTTCCTAATGTCCAGTCTAAACCAACCCTGTTGCAGCTTGAAGCCATTCCCTCTTGTTCTATTGCTAATTACCTGTGAGAAGAGACCAGCACCAACCTCTCTACAATGTCCTTTCAAGGAGTTGCAGAGAGTGATGAGGTCTCCCCTCGGCCTCCTCTTCCTCAAACTAAACAGTCCCACCTCCTTCAATTGCTCTTCGTAAGATTTATTCTCCAGGCCCTTCACCAGCTTCATTGCCCTCCTCTGCACTCGCTCCAGCACCTCGATATCTCTCTTGTATTGAGGTGCCCTGCACACATTTATAGCACACCTCCTCTCACCCCATTAACCTCCCCATGTTTCACAGGCCAAGAAGTATCTCCCTCTCTTTTTCTAAGGGATGACATGTTATTACTCCTTCTACCACTTCCCTTATTCTCTACAGGCACTAGACATCTTGTCTCTCAAGTGGTCTAATGGATATGTAGTAAAGTAAAAGGTAAATTGTTGTCAGCTTGTGTTTATTTTTGAGGTTTGCTGGTTCTACTTTAAAGCCAAAGAAAACCTGAAAGCTCATCTCCCTTCCCTAATTACACTGATTATTTTCATGGAAGACTACACCTACCTTCAAACCATGCCTAACCAATTTGAGTGACCAAGGATCTCACTCTTCGGGTCATTTAGTAATAATACACAGAAACTTAGCGCAAGTGACAGCAGCTTAAGATGCAGAAATGAGTGCTCAGCACTGCAACAGTTCAGACCAAAGGTCCTCAAAATGGGCACGGAAAAATAGATTAGCTTGTGATTACCCATGGAAAGTTTACTTTTAACACCTCGGTCAGACAATTCTAATCCTTTTTTTTCAGGTTTGTTATGTCCTCTGCATGCCCCTCCCCAACCAATCAAACGATCTTAATTGTCCATCTTGCAGCCCCTTGACTCAGGCTGTCTCTCTGACTTCTAATGGTTTCTCCTCCAGCTAGCACAGAGACAGAGCCTTGGGACACCCCAGTCTCAATTCACTCCAGCATCAAGACTACAGACCGTAGAGAAAATTGCAGATTTTCAAAGTGCTAACGTCTGATCTTCATAGATGTTATTTCTGCATATTGCCAGTTAAAATGACATAATACCGTATGTGAACGCTGTTTTACTTAACCCATAATGAAGCATTCATTTTTTAAACATGTTACACCCTGTTCTATGTTGTTCAGCAGGCACAACTGGAGGAAGATGATAGTGGCTAGTGCTGCAATTTTAAACATAAAACTTCTAATTTATAACAAACATAAATGCAGCAACACTCAAGGTGCAAATTCAAACAGTGAGAAACTAAGCGTGGAAAAAGTGAGAAGAAAATTGATCAGCAAATCATGTTGTGATGCACGATACAGGACTTCAACAAGTTCTAGTTTGCCTCCAGTTCAAATGCAGTGATTTCCATCTGCAGTTTGCTCCGTTCACCTTGGCTTGTAAAACCGCAATCCTGGCTGCCAGAAAGGCAACAGAGATGTCAGCAAGAACAATTTTTTCCACAGGAATTGAATTGCGTATGTGTGTTGTGGAACAACATAAGAGGAACTTTAGACAGCAGTTCTATGTCCACAGAATAAAGGAATAAAAGACAAAGGTAGGACAGTCAGATTTAAATTTTTTTAAGAGTGCTAGAGGAAATTACGCATGCTAATGATTTTGAGGATAAAGAACGGGAATGTTGGAAAGCAAAGGTAGGAGTAAGGTAGGGTAAAAAGCAAACACAAGCATGACCACAGGGTGACCTAGAAATTAAGTGTTTAATAGAGAACAGACATGGGAATGCAACTGCACAGTTTATCTCAGCAGACTCACACCTGCATCAATTTGTAACCAACATACATAAATATTCACATTTCTGAGTTATTTGTTCAAATACAAACAATCCAGACTAACTATAGCTGCCATATTGATGGCAAAGACCACAGCAGGTGCGACTAGTGTGGTATGCATGTATATATATAATCAAATATCTTCTCAATGTGCAATTACCTTAACAAATGTATTTAAGTTTTGGAAACATTCACATCTTCAGCAAACTTGCATAGCGGACAGGAAGGAAATACACGTGGGAGGAAATTAAAAACCAAATGTCACCAAAAGACACTTGTTTTACTGCAAATATCTGCTGCTTGGTTTCAGGCTGGTAAGAAATAAGGGTGTTTTTTTTCAAAGTAACAGGAACAAGTGCACCTAGTTGCATCTTCTAGACTGAGGAAGATCACTCACAGAAATAATCCACTAGTTGCACACAACGTATGATACAGCTCTGCTTCAAAAGCATCCATCAAACCAGAAAATGCTTGCTTGTATCTACAAGACAAGTCTAACTTGTCTTGTTTTGTACATTCACTTCCCCAGGTCAAAAACACCCCACTGCACATCTTCGACAAATCTCAGCAGGGTCAGACACATGCAAACTGAGAAAGATTTGTATACTAGTTGAAACCAGACTATGTTGTTCACTATGTAAATGCTCCTGAACAATACTACCTATGGAAAGTAATCGTGAAACACAAGTTTGAAGCAGCTATATACTCAATAGAATCTATTTTTAAAGCATATACAAAAGGACTTAGCTGTGTTTTTTTTTAATATATCTTGATGCCCCGCCTGTTCATTGAGCCTCAGCAATGCATTGTCCAACAGCAAAAATTAAATCGATGAACTGGAGAACAGGACATTTCAGAGACGTAAAAATGAGACAGCCTTCATACTGATGTTTATATCTTGTGCAACACCAAAGTTCCTTCTCTCATTCTGGCAGAGGACACGAGGCATTACTGTATACACAGAGACTGTTCATGGAAGCGAAATTTCACTGGAAGTGCAATACCGCATATAACAGAACAGGGCCTGATGAGTCCACAATGCAGACTCTACAGTACAGCTACCTGAGGCACCAACGGCTTAAAGAACCACAGAGTTCACGCAATTTGCCTGTGCCTATTAAACATCCTTTAGGCACTGAAATACAGATCGAAAGCTTAAAAAGACAAACTGTGAAAAAAACAAGTAAAAACATCTTTTGAAAGTCTACTGCTTTTCTGGACTTCCATGAAAAACAAACAAGTCCTTATAATCCCTAAGTGATACATCATAGGAAAACAGTTTTAAGCCATTTCAATAGGCCAAGAGGGACGATGGTTTGAACTTTGCTGTGGATTCATGCCAAGTGCGTAACTCGGCATTTAGCCTGTTAAAAGACAGCCAGATACAATGCTAATAAATCAGTCCCTTCTGGGACCCCGACTGGGAAAATGGTGTGCCTTCCTTATGCCAGCCCTGTGCACCCTCTGAGCTCATATATCCACTTTAACTGCACCCGCAAAGGGTAGCAGCTTTGGTGACTTCACAAACATAAAAAAGTTAATTCTCCTTAGCTTTCACCACCACTGGAAGACACAGAAGGCAGGGGAAAAAAGATTAGATAAATCTGCACTACTCGAGAATGCCTCTGCAGGACTCCGCAGAATGGAAAAAAAGAAAAAAGAAAAAAAATAAAGGTGGCAAAAAGGCAGTCAATACCCTGAAAAATGGATTCAGAGAGTAACAAGTCTGTGCTAAGGGTGAAAAATGGCACATAAAAAGAATTTAGTCTGTTCCTGAAAAGCTGCATTTCCTTCTAGAATGGTCCTCTTTAATCATTTAGAGCGTCACTTCAATCTGTTCTGAATCAAACAAAATCGGCCTGTATTAGAGCAGCGTACAGGCACCTGGGAGTTAGAAGAGAGCTAGAGGAACTGCAGGACGGAATTTCAGCAGGAAGGGGTCGGCGCTCAGCACGGGCTTCAAGAGCACTGAACACGCGCCATGAGCACGAGAAATGGGAAGTGACTGCCAGAGAGAGGGCCCCATCCACTGCCGCATTCCCCTTCGGGAAGTGACTGCCAGAGAGAGGGCCCCATCCACTGCCGCATTCCCCTTCTGGGCAGCACACCCGTGTTAGCATCCATCCATCTCTACCCTGCGCTCCTGGCAGGCCAGGCACTAAAGATAAACAGCCCAGTTCCTGCTCTTGCCAGACTGCTGGAGGGGAGGCTGGCTTCGGCGGGGAGCTCGACACACCGGCAAACACCAAGCAGCAAGGTGCTGATGAATTTTGTTCCTGCTAACTGCCCGGCCTTCTTCTAAGTGGCAGCAGCCACATAGCGTACGTGGAAAGGTTTGCATGTGCTTGCCTTTACCTGCTTTCTTTCATCCCTCCAAAAGAAACCCAGGACACGCACTCCTCTTGTAATGCTGCTCCTATACCTCGATGATACTTCCTTAACAAAGTTATTAAAAACAAGCTTAAATTAGCGCATGTAATAGCAACTCCATGCAGAATGTTCTACCCGAAGTTCTCAAAACATCTTAAATTCAAAAAAGAAACCACGCTCAATTTACAAATGAAGGAAGTATGAAAACCAGGGATAAAATTTAAAACTATTAATTTTTTAAATATTTAGTGAAATGAACTTAAATTCACAGGAATCGGGAATAAACACTATACCCAGTATTTAGCGCATTTTTACAGCTTCTGTTTACAACAGTTTTTTACTTTCTCAGGGCTCAGTGGTTTGACATTGTTCCACAGACGCTTTTAAAATCATTTATGATAAAAATCTCCACAAGGTGGTATGCTGTACTAAGAAGAGAGGCAAACCTAGATCACCATCTTCAGAAAAACACAGTAAGTTGCACCAGATGGACATTTTAAAAACTGCTGTAATAGTAGAAGCTAAATATTGTTTTACCTATTTTATGACTATTCTACCCTTTTGTTATAGCTGAGAAGTCATTATAATAGATGATATCTAAATACAACACTTTCTGTCATCAGCAATTTGTTTTTGTTTGCAGCTGGACAGACAACTGCTATGACTGCCAATAATCTGAACCACAAAAGAACAAATCAAGACTACCAAGATCATCACACACAACAGGAAGTCAGCTGCAAAAACGAAGCACACACATCTCCTTGGAAATCTGGCTTTCAATGTGCAAGAAGCACATGAACTACTGTCACAGCCTCCAAATCTTCTACTACTATAATGTTGACTAGGGAGCTCCTCTTCCAGGGTACTTAAAGGCACCATGAGTTCCCATCAGCAAATGCCCAGTTCCTCTGATGAGTCACAGGCCCATCTATAGAGACACAATAAGCACCCAGCTGTAGGAAACACAGGGGGCGTTCAGCTATTCAGACAACTGCTGTTCGCTTGTCTGGCTTTTCCAAGTAATACTGTGTCCTACAAGACGATGATTGGATATTTCCTCATTACACACTCAGCCTTGAGGTATGTATTACACTACTGGCATGCTGAAAACCCTACTAAGACTTAAGAAAAAAAAAAAGTCAATGTATCATTGCAACGGAAAGCATTATAAACATGCTTCAGAATTCCCCTTCTACTTTCATCCTTCCACTGTAAAGCCAGCATGTCTGCTTGCATCAATGTAATAATGAAGTAAGGACACGGTACTAGTCCGTCATTACAGACACAACCATCATTTTCATTCAACAATATCTATTAGAATTCTCTTCATCATGTTTTTGTTCACTAAAAACCTAGGTTTTTGCTTAAATGATGAAGTCTCTGAAGGGTATGGTTATAGAGGCTGTGGCCAACCCGAGTGCAAGTCACCAGGAAAACGCTGCTTTTGTTTTCAAAACCTAACTCAGAAGTAT
The DNA here is from genome assembly GCA_013398915.1 of Dromas ardeola. Lineage (NCBI taxonomy): Eukaryota > Metazoa > Chordata > Aves > Charadriiformes > Dromadidae > Dromas > Dromas ardeola. The sequence goes on from VYZM01006875.1 coordinate 159,465, forward strand.
ATTCCACTCCTTTCACCTGAGGGTTTGCTGCACTCACATGCAGAGAAATGAGCTTTTTGCTTCTAGGCAGCTTGCCACACCAGCTACACCACAGCATTGTAGTCTTACACCGAAGTAACTGTTGTGCTGGTCTAGGCTGGATTACGGCAGGTTTGTTTTACAACAAGTGATTTACTGGTATTGTATTTTTACCTTAAAATTGCTTAATACAATGTAAAAGTAGCATATTTTAATAGCAATAAAAGCATGCCCATGAAAGAGGTGAAGTCAGATCTCGAAAGACAGTATTTAACATATCAAGCCTCCTAACAGGTAAAACGTGAAAAAAAGGAGCTTCCCTGACCCACCAAGTCAAACAAACTGAACACTCAAGTTGTAAACTACCGAGGGACAAGTCAGCAGGCAGATTACCATTTTTACTGCTCCTAGTCCACACCAAGTAAACCTAAGCAGTCTTCCAAACTTCCAAGTGGTGTGGCCCATCCCCAGGGGCAACTGAGTTCAGTCATTCCACCTGGGGGATGGATCTAAACTGCATGAAGTCCCAGTGAAACTGCATTATGCTTTTGCAGAATCCAAGGCACCTGGAGACATAATCAGTGTTTCTGTCACCAACTGCATGCAGCATTTTAGGTAAACGGATCTTGCTTTGTAAGTAAAGCTCAGGAGAGTACTGCTACATTTATCTAACGTGTGGACATGCTTCCTATTTCAAGCCCTTTCATCAAGCTCACAATATTGTTAAAAACAACATGCACGTTCTCTTTTGACCTGAGCTATTAGACAGCAGCCTCGGGTTTTAATGAGCTGTTCCAGTGTGAAGTGAAACTTGTAGACCAAACTTGTGTATTTCTTTCATAATTTACTTGCAACGAGTCTGCCCAAACAGAGCCAAAACTCTGTTCTTTGCCGGCAGGCCACCTCTCCTCCCCACCAGCGCTCGGCTGAAAGGTGTCCCCACACCCGTGGTCAAGGCCATGATGCCAGTGCCTTGTTTGGACTGCCCGGTCTCGCGCTCTCCCTCTTTGCTGCGAAATTCCCAGTTTCTCTGCTTTTTCTGACAAATACATTTATAAGGCACAGCGAGGTAGGCCTGTTCTAGGCCCACCCTGCTCTTGCTTTACGTGACAAAATGCACAAACGCCCGAAGTTTAGATTGGATATTAGGAAAATTTTTTTTCACCAAAAGGGTTATCGAGCATTGGAACAGGCTGCCCAGAGGAGCGGCGGAGTCGCCACCCCGGGAGATATTTAAAAGACGTGTGGATGTGGTGCTGAGGGACATGGCTTAGTGCTAACTTGGCAGTGCTGGGATAATGGTTGATGATCTTAAAATCATTTTGGTTGGAAGAGACCTTTATGATTCTACAGCTGATACAGCCACCTTACCGTAAAGGACGGTCACCGTTAATGACAGGTGCAGCAACCCCAGGGGTTACGCCTGGAACAACCACCCGGCAGCAGAGAGACGCTCCCACACGCCCCGACGGCGCCGTGTTACCAGAACTGATCTGCGTGTCACTAAGTCACTCCCACGGCAAAGCCTAACTTTGCGACCCGAGAGGCAGCTCAGCCGGCACCGGCTCGCCTCGGGGGCAGCCCGGCACAGCCCCG
>VYZM01006875.1:163969-281541 GCA_013398915.1 Dromas ardeola
GCCCGGGGCGGGGAGCGGTGGTCTGAGGGGCCCAGCGGGAAGGTGGGGCGCCGGCCCGGCGGGGGAGGAGGCCTCGCGTCCGGGTGGCGGCAGTGGGGGTGTCCGCCTGCGCGCTCCCCTGGCACTGTTGTTTCTGTGTTCTGTTTTTAAGTGCCCATACGGTGTGATAGCCTGTCAGCCCCAGCCGCTGGAGAAGCACCGTGCTCCTCCTGGACATCTTGGGCCTTCTGCTCTCCCCTCATTTCTTAAAAAACGCAAAGCGTTCATCTTGTGGAGTTTTTCGGAAACAGTACTTTGATTTCACATATGTAGGGGGATCCTAATTTATGCTGAGAGATTGATTTTATTCTTTCTTGCAGATAACCTGAATGTATACGCACTGTAAAAAAAAAATAAATCACGAAGTGCTGCCAAGCACAATGGAGACGGCAGCTTTTTCCACCCTACTGCTCTTAACGTCTGCCACCCAGAGTCCCAATGCCAGATAATTCTGCACCTTAACCATTCAACCTCAAGGCCACCCTGGGCCAGATGAGGAGAAGGACACAGAAGAAACCTCCCCAGCTGTAAGGAGGATATAGCAGCTTTTTAAGCTCGTGTCAGAGATTCTGCAAATAACTGTTTTTCCAGACCTAAAATGGAGGCAGCTTGAGGGATCATGCACACCCACGCTTCTTCCCAGGCTTTCAAAGAGACAGAAAGGAGGAAACAGAGCGACTTGCCAGAGACATTATGCTTCCCCTTTTTCTTGCCTCGCTTGGAAAAGTAACTTTAACTGCTCCCTGGCCTTTATTTCCTGTCCCAAACTTGGTCCCACTTCCTGGAGAATGGTGTGGAGGAATTGCTTTTCTTGCCATCTGCCATTTGCATTTGCAAAACTGAGGAGACAGCATGATTTGCTGCACGTGAGGGAATGAGTGAGCGAGGAGAGGGGAGATCGCAAGCCAGCACGGGATGCTGAAGAAAACACCCCACTGGTGTGGCCTCAGAAATGATGGTGTCCCCATAGGCGACGAGGTGGTGCTGTGGGGTGTAGTGTCAGCGTGGGTTAGAGAGCCAACATCTCCTCCCAGCTGCACTAAGGCTGATGAAAATGGATCGTGAAGCAACGCTTACATTATGTAGCAACACTACACTCAGAGGTTGACCTTTGTGCTTCATGAGAGTGCAGTCATGAGCCTCACAACCAACAAGTACGTAACTGTCTTGATTGAAATATTGGCTGCTCACTGGCATGTGGATTTTAACTTTCTGAATGGTGGCATGCTTTCATAATGTCTTTTAACATATAATGCATTTTCTAGCACATAAGGATAGGATGAGAGGAAACGGCCTCAAGTTGCGCCAGGGGAGGTTTAGATTGGATATTGGGGAAAATTTCTTCACCAAAAGGGTTGTCAAGCATTGGAACAGGCTGCCCAGGGAAGTGGTTGAGTCACCATTCCTGGAGGAATTTAAAAGACGTGTGGACGTGGTGCTTAGGGACATAGTTTAGTGGTGGACTTGGCAGTATTATGTTAACATTTGGACTTGATGATCTTAAGGGTCTTTTCCAACCTACACGATTCTATGATTCTAAGGTTGAAATGGTATTTTACACAAAAGTAAGCAAAAACAAGGAATCACCAGCCCTGGATAGAGGTTAGATATTCTGACAGTCATATCAAGGGCTGCCAGTGTTCCTTAGGTAGGTGTGACATCAACAGAACTTAGTAAGGTAAGAGTTTTTTTACGACAATACTGCGCAGAGTTGATGGAAGATTATGAAAGGTCAAAACAAGGAATGGAAGTTAAGTCAGCTCTCTACAGAGAAATTAAGGAAATATAATTTCAGCTATGAGAGCTGTGCCCGGCACACCTTCTGCGTGTGCCACCAGAACCCATGTAGACAGCTCCCGGCAGGGGCTGCTCTCACTGTGCAGCCAGTGGAGTCCCTCCCCACCAAAGCTTGCTAAAATTTTTCCTTGTCTTGAATTGTTACACGTCGGAAAAGAGAAGAAAAAATTTGGGCATTGTCATGTAAAGCATCTTGTAACTTCCTCCTTTTCACTCACTTTCACGCTCAGCCCAAGTGGTGGTCACATGCCTCCTTGTGAGAAGGCTCTTGACAAGATAAACAACTTGTCACATCGTGGGACAAATTTCCACAGCCTTTTGCTTGCTTGCTTGTTTGCTTGTTTGTTTTTTAGTTGTCAGTTCTTTGTGTCACAGAGTTCTTATGCCAGAGTTCATGTGCATGTGCAGTAGCACTCCTTGGGGTTTTGCTGTCCTTGCAGAAATAGGTACAGGATCTTCAACTCGTCTGAAATGCCTACTCCTCTGATTCATCGTGGCAGCCATTACAGTTTCCTACATCCTTTCTAACAAACCAGTCTATGTTCCAGACCGTCGGAGTTTTGCCTTTGAAATACTGCCCAAGAAACTAAGGTAGATACAGTATCAGTGTGGGAAGGAGTTTGGAGCCTGTATGAGGCTGTGTAAGAATACTCTTAGGAAAGGCATGTTTCAAAGGTAGTGCCACCTTTTCTTCAAATGCTATCACAAAGAGAAATCACAGACACAAAGAAGTTATCTCTAAACAGAGCTTTCCCCCAGCGATTAAAAGCACCAGCTGTGTTCACCTTCAAAAGGTACAAATAATCAGACACCACCACCCCCAAAAATAAAAAAAAGTGCTCATTAGTGATCATTTAGCTTCTATACATCCCTTGAATCTGTCAGGAAGTTCAGTGATCTCATACAGACTTAAGTTAAAAATACACATTTTGATCTTTCAGGAGTGTCATTCCTAACTCTCTAGAAGTCATTTCAAATTTTTGCCCATTTTGATTCTCCTCGGTTTGCCATTCTTTCCAAATCCACAGTTCCAGGTATCAGAGAACTGAAGCAAGGAGACCTGAAGCAGTCTAAGCTGTGCTCTTATCAGAGACTTCTATTACTTGTTCCCAAAGTGAAAGAAAATGGTCCACTACCCAGGAAATTACCTATATCCTAGGATTGAAGCTCTTTTAAATGTGCCTGCTGCGTATCCTGTAATTACTCTTGCACTGAATCCTGAAGGAAGTAGATAAAAATGCCCCATGGAAATCATGGTATCACCGAATGCTGTTACTGGTCTAGCGGCAGCTGACGCGGGGGGTGACCTCTCTAGTAGTGCAGCAGCAGCAATGAACACTACTTAGAAGTCGACAACCAAATCAAAGCCAACAGGTTTATTTGAGCCTGAGGAAGGTACCTGTCTGAATTGTAAGGTGAAAGAAAACAAAGAGAGAGGTAACAAGGACAGATGAAGAAGATCAGGTTGTGAGATGATGAACAAGTCTCTAAAAGGCTGCAGTGTTTTCAGTGTGACGGCTGCTGTAGCTGCTGCGTTGGCAGCTGACCTCTCATGCTCTGTTACTTGTGTTTGTCTAATGCACGTGTGACCTGGTATGCACCCTGAGATAAAGCTAGCGTAATGGACGGTAATGCAGACCAGCTTCTGCATGACAGCTGGTCCGCTCTCAGGCTGGGAGAGGTACCCTGGTGGTTTGGGACAGAAAGGAGAGTCGTTAACCTTCATCAGTAAAAGGAGAGGGCCTAAGTTTAGTTGGAGCTCTGAATGAGGTAAAAGAAGAAAAAAACAGGAGCTTCTCACTTTTTAAATATATTTGAACATTCTGAGACCCTTAAGAAAAGAAAAAGCTAGAGGCAATTACTGCATCTGGGACATGGATGGTTTGTTTTGTGGTTTTTTTTTTCCCCGTTTTGTATTTTTTCCCTCCTAATACGGTAGTCTTTTGTCCATTATACATGAAGTTACGGTGCAAACCCTTACTGTGTGTTAGTGTAGTTGCTGGTCCCATCCCCAGGTACAGGTCTGAGTAAAAGGCTAACCACTTTGCTTGGCAAAAATAGCACTGTTACAGAAATGAGACTAGTCTACTCATTTGGTTAAGAGGTAAGGAAGGGATATCTAAGCGTTTCCTGAGCACGGGAAGGAAAAGCATGATAAACAAAATGGTGCAGACAAAAGCTCTGTGCAATGCCTTTGTGAACTTCTGTATATTTACATCTGGCTTAGACCTCATAAAAGTTCAAGTGTAGCCAGAAAAATTGTATCTTCTATAACTTTCTGGAAAACAGTGCCATTAATCTGGGTGCAAAAATGTCTTCTGATAAAGAGTTCTGCCTCATAAAATAGGCTAACACATTAATCAATCAGAAGCAGCACATTAATCTCAGAAGAAAAAATGTTGGGTCCTTCATCTTCCTTCAGTAATCCAATGTCTCTGTCTGATGTGGAACATCCCATGCAAAATAATTGCCAAATACTAGCTATGTTTTAGAGATACTGCATATAGTGCCTTTAAAGACATATAATTATTCTATTATGCAAATCAGTCTTATACAGACCACACTGTGGTTTGACAGACTACTGGGGACAAACTAAAGAATGGAAATTGCCTGTTTCATTGAATGTTATGAATTTCTAAAAAGCATTTTCATAGCATGAACAAAGTGTCACAATAGGAGATACTGAAATTCTGCATGATGCCTAGTGAGTAAAAATTCACAGCAGAACCATCATGTATAGTCAGGATAAGCATTGATCAATGCAATCCAAATTAAGTATAATTTCTTGTAACTCTATGTGGGAACTATTCAAAAGCAGGATGGAATTATAAGTAATGGGGAGGTCTGAGGATGGACACAGATACTTTCAATAATACATGTAATACAAAATAAGATATTTTATGAGAAAAAAAGGAAGAATGTTTTACATTTGCAACATCTTTCTGAATTTATCAACAATGCTTTGTTACCTTAACACTTTGTTAGATATAATTTGTTGGGTTTATGCTTCTGCTGTTAAAAAAGAACTACAGCACATTTGATAAATTAGTGGTGGGTCAGGAAACTGGCACATGAGCTGAATCCCGAACAAACACTTGGTCTTTATTCTATACAATAATTTATTGTGTTCGGAAACTTGCTGTTATTGAGCTGTGCGCTAATTAAGAAGACTGTGGGCAATGGTATCAGATTTTTTTTTGGTCAGTTATCAGTTGGAAGTATGTTGAATTCAGCAGAGACAGGGAAATATCAATTCCATCATTTGAGGAAACAGATGCCTTCTGCAGCACTGCACTGGGCTGCTCACCTCTGTCCCAAGGGGACAAATACAGCCAGTAACAGGTGCTGAAAGGAGCTACTTTGATCAACAGCTGCAAGTGGGTATCCTCTCTTCTGAGAAGAGGCTAAAAATGCTTGTCTTGTCTAGTCTGGTAAAAGAAAAGGCTGAAAGGGCAACTTCTCCTCTCTATAAATGGGTTCAAGCACGGTTCACGATTCAAGCAGTCTCAGGTATCTAAACCAAAAGGTGAAGTTTACACAAAATCATGAAGTAGAAGAAGTTCCTGTCTGAATTAAGGCTGAAAACTAGAAGAAGGTTTCTAATTTTCACAAGGTTAGAGCTTGGAACAGTTTCCTGGTAAGATTAATGTGAACAAAAATGCGTTTAGTTTTAATAAAGGATGTGATCATTTGAGAAAGAAATTACTTAAGAAGACTACCTGCTATAGCAGTGAAAAGTACTCTGGTAATCTATCTGGATTACTAGTGAACTGAAGAATGTATAAAAATATTAGCTGCTGAGAATATTTTATTTTAGAGCATATTTTTCTTGTGAAGTATATTATTGATATCCTCTCAACCTTTTTTTTTAAGGTTTTGTAGGACAAAAATCAAACCATACCCCCATAAGAGAAAAAATCTTGTGACAGAACTTTGAAATAGTACTGCCAAAAGCAGAATAAAAGCTGGTGAAAGGAAAAAAAAACCCACTCGATTTCATAAGGAATCTTTCTGATTTCTACTGGCCATGAGTTTAATTTGTAATCATACCAAAACAAAATGCCGGGCAGAGCTACACACAGACTAGGCAGTTCAAAGATCTGCCACAATACTGACCATAGTAAGATTAATAAATTAATGCATACATCCACTGTATCAACTTCAGTCTAAGAAATCAGTTGTTGAAAACAAAAATGTCAAGAATGTTTTAGATTTTGTAAGACTAAATTAATTCTCTTTCATCGTACATGAGATCGGTCTGTAACAAACTTACATAGTACACTGTAGAACGTGAGTATAATATAATGATATGCAACAAACAGGCAGCTAACCAACCAATTAGTAGTTTGTGTGATTCTGTTTTCCTAACTTTTCTACAGTTCTTTATGTTTTCCCTGAAAAGCAGCATGAAACATTGGTGGTTTTCTGTTACTGGGAGGAGGGACATGTACAGCCAAGGAGTTCAAAATCACCCATAAGCCAGGAAACAGGGAGGATCTGTGAAATGATGTGTAAAGATAAAATGAGATAAAATCATTCCACTCAAAAGTGTAAAACTGTCAGGAACATACAGGTACAGTTTGTCCAGATTATACAGGTATAGTTTTTTTAGTGCCTTTCCTCTGAACTACTGATGTTTTATTGCAAATAATCAGTTTTCCAGGAAAGACAGCAGGAGACAGAGATCACAGAGGGCTGTATGTGTGCTGCAGATTTAACAAAACCAGGCTGTGATAGGCAAAACCACTACATTTGCATTTCAGTGCATTTTATTTGGTAGAACAAACTTCTATAGATAGAACAATGAACTTGAAAACCATGTTGAAGAGCAGCTGACCACACACATGGACTATTTCACAATTTGTTTCCCTAACCATACTGTTCCCAAAGCAAAACAGAACGCTACTGTTTGGGCAAATCTTTGAACCTACACTGTGCGTGTGTTGGAGACAAAACTACCTACAATTACGTCAGAAAATCACGTGCAGCTCTCTGTTCTCATCCAAAGCATTTATTTTTATGGAAGTCAACCAGGAAGAATAAAAAAAAAGTTCTTCAGACATCTTAGATAAGAAATGCACCTTTGAGCATTGTTTCAGTACGAGTATTCAGTATATGGGTGTGGACATCCGTAAAAACACTTGCAGATCCACAGGCATACAGAACAGATTGTAGAAAAGCAATCATTCTTGGCCTGATGATCTTAATTAGGGTAGTTATTTTCTATTCTCTCCATAACCATCTGCTGAATAAAAAGGGAAGATGAACACGGAAAAATTGCAAGTCAGATGCACAAATCGTTGATTCCTCCTGCTGTCTGGAAGGGTGCAAGGTGTTAAGGGATGTTAAGAGACCGATCACCTCCTCCAGATAATACCTTGGCTTCAAAAGCACACACAGGTAGGGCTCACATAAAATACAGACAGCAAAGTGTCCCCCTCTGGGGCTGACAAAGACGGAAGGTGACTAGTGCAGGCACACACATCACACACTCTGTGTTCATACGCACATGTTCATTCATGGATTCCCGGAGCACCAACACGACCCCTCTGCCCGCTCAGCACTCCTCCCTGCATCCCAGATCCCCTTATTTCCCCCACGGGTCTCCTCCCACTCACCGGTTGGTCCAGCTTGAGGCTCACTGCAAACACCCACACGCTCACACACTCATCCCTCAGACACCCCATGCTCCCCAGTCACCCCAGGCATAGCAGCACTGGACACTGCCTGCCTAGTACCCCAGACTTGAGGCCCCCTTACTTGCTGGCTGGTCCAGCTTAAAGTCCGCTGTGAGCACAGATGCACACCCCACACACACCCGGCTTGGGGGAGACACAGACCCTCTCCCCCAGCAGCCGGCACCAGGCACCCAGGCTGTGACCCACATCCCTCCTCCAGCCACCATGGCAGAGCCCCTCGCTCGCCTCCTGGACCCCTGTAAAGGACAGACTGTTGTGACCATGCACAGGGCTCAGACAGACAGACACATTGACCGGACCCATTTTACATCCAACCAGCCCCCTTTTCCACCGTTTTTTGCCTACCCTCTTTGTTCCTCCCTGCACCCCTTCCCCTGGGCGCCCCCCAGGGGTTTGTACAGCTCTGAACATTCCCACAGCCCTCCCTGGCCAGGTCTCCCCTGGCTTGCAGTCCCAGCCATTCCAAAGTCCAGGTTGATCTTCCTGGAAGTGGTGCCAGTAGTTTCTTGATAGCCCATCAGTTAGTGTGGTTGGGTTTTTTCATTGTTTTGCCAGGTCTGTGTCTCTGTCTATTTATTTCTGGTTCCCCCCTTTTCCTCTTAGTTTCCCAACTGACAAGGTCCCCAATCAGATAACCTTGCTGGAATAAACCTTCCCACACTCTAACACGCCCTCATCAATTAGTGTGACTGACCAGGTTTGGTCCTCGTCACTGCCTCCCTTACCATTTGTCAGTCAGGTTTGTGTCCCTGTGTGTTTTGTATCCTTCTCATATTATCCCATTCCTTCATTGAAGAAGGTCCTTGACCAGATGCCCTTAAAGGAGCAGACACTTTCCTCCCACTTACCTTTACACAAGGATCAGAGTATACATTGGCAGATCTCCAGGAGACAGAAAGTAATATTTTCCATTTCCAAACTAGACTTTGTTGGTTTTGCTCTGGAATGATCTTCACAATTACTATTTTTTGAGTACGAACTGAAAGAAAACCAGCGTGGCCTGAGGAATCAAGTACTGTCATAGAAAAGCTTCAGGTTCAGCTGGGTGAAAGGGAACAATGTCCCAGTTTGCCTTTTTTTTTTTTTCCCCCTCCATCGATTGTCTTATATTGCAAATATATGCTAGAAATGTATATTCTTTGTGTCATAACTTTGACCCACTCTTTAGGATAATTCCACGTGTGCTGAGCTTACACAGAAAAGGCAAGGTCCTTGCATCTGTTTAACAACTTGGGTTGGTGGCTGCTTGCTGTAGCAAGGACTTACAGAGGGGGCAAGTGGAGAAAAAGATCAGAGAAGGAAAAACCACCACAGGTGCCACCTGTATTTACAGGAAACTGGGCCAGCCAAAGACATGAGTTAAGACCATCCAACAGAAAATTTGATCAGTTTCTCACGAACTCTTGCCTGTGAACACCCTGTTTCCCAGCAAAGGTGGGCCAGTTTCCCCATACTTAATTAACAGACAAGTTCGTTAACACAGAATTCCTCGGATTCCTCTGTGAGGTTTGTTCAGCTCAACTCCATGGTGCAGATAAATAGCGGTGAAAACAAAGAGGAAGTTTCAAGCTGTCAGCTGGAAAGATCCAGGGGAATTTAACCTCAGAAAAGTATCTGGTTTATCCAGTTTGGGACGAGGCTTTAATAGGAACCAGAAATTAATCTGATAGAAGAGGCCTAAGTGTGTCTGATCTGTGGAGAATTTTGCTTTTCTGAGATACCGTATATAAATAAAGATATCCAGATGGGACTGGCAATAAATCAAAGTATATAGGCACACAGCTGCCTTTCCACGGGTGCATTTTGGTCTGCTGAAGGAGGTTGACGATGTTAGGGCGGGCTCTGCATTTGTAGCAAACAGAGTGGAGAACAAGAAAGTTTGAAGGGCATCCTTGGGGGTATGGTGTTTCCAGATATTTAAGAGACACTTTGATCATCGCTGGCCAAAAGGGATGGCCGACTAGATAGCTACAACTACAACAGGTGCCATACTGCCACCTGTTCTGCAAATAACTGGATAATAAGCATAACACCGCTACCAGAAAGAACCAGAGCCCAGGACTCCTCTTTTCCTGAAGGAGCCTCATTACGGGCCTTCACAGCCAGGCTGCCTCTCCCCCTGGCCAGATGCAGCTTCAGCGTGGGGAACGGGGAATGGGAAGTGCCACCCCCAAATCCTTCTGCGTAGATGCCCTGTTTCTGTCTAGATTGGAGCCCCTTGGTCAACAACAAAAGTTTTCCTCAGGAAAATGTATAATGAAGGTCTAGGTGTGGCAGGATCTCTGCGCTTGAATGCTTTTTTTGGGTGTTGTAGCCTCTCTACATTGTGCTATTTGTGCCAGTTGCAATCTGACATTATTTCTTTTCCCTTCACCTTTTTGGGCCGTACAGAATGTCACGCTTTTGTGCTTCAGCGGGAAGGTGGGTTGAACTGAGAGAGAAGGTATTTTAATTACTGAGACTGTGAAACTTCACTGCAGCTGGTGGGCACGGCTGCAGTCCTGCACTGGGGGCGTATGCACTTCTTATAGCTGAAACAGCAGGAGCTACTGCTGAAACACAGGCCACTCTGCAAGTCAGAAGCTGAGATTTGTGAACATGGTAGCAAGGGACATGTGGCTATGGGCAGGTATCCCTACAGGAACACTACTTGGAAGCACGTGGAGACCAGGAAGGAAAAGTAGAAAAAAAAAAAACAAACTATGAACAGAAGAAAGAATTAATAAGGAATGAAAAAAAGAACAGGAACATTTTAGGGAGAACACTGCTTTGGAAAAAGCTTGAAGATGTTAGAAAAGACATTTCTTCTTCTTGTTTGATTCTTGCAATGTTCAGGTTCTGGTAGAAAAGAAACCATGACTCATTCTCATAAAGGAAACCAAAATCACTATAAGTTTCCACAAGTCAGTAAATAAGAGCAGATATGAGATAAACAATGAAGACCTGACACAGCCCTTCATACACAGTGGATCTTGTTATTATAAAGTAAATGTGAATGTGCTTTTACTTTACAGATCAAGGATTAAGTCTTTATTTTCATATTGGTGTCAAAACACCAATAATATAGTGAGAAGAAAAAAAATGCCCTTTTTAATTTTCTTCCTTTTTCTCCTAATGCAAAATTTAATAAATGTTAAGATATGTGATGAAAACCCACTCAGATGTTAAACCATGACATACAAGTGCCCCAGAAAAGACTCTCTTTCAAAGAGTTTTCTTTGTCAGTGCAGATATGTTGGGCCAAGGCTGAAGTTTATCAGCAATTTTTGGCCCCAAAATGGCTCCTGTACTTTCTGTGAACTTTTTTACCTTCTGGGTGAAAGCCAAAAATGCGTCTGTCTATTTTGATACTTGTTTTTGGCAGCCTGCTGTGTGCTGAGATGTTTCCCCGCGTGCTGCAAGCCCAGTCTCAATATACTGTCAATGCAATATATATACCAGAGTTTTGAAGAGGGAACATGAGGCATTTGTGTTGTGCCTGCTGTGGCTGGGAGGGGATTGCCTTTGACTGATAAGACATGAATAAAGCTGTAGGTTACAGAAATGTGGAGTGGGTCTGAAAGGGAGCCAGAAATAATGACTTAGTTTTTAAAGGCAGGGATGTAGTCCCAGAGGACTGTGTTCATTGCCAAGTCTTTGAATGATTTTGACCAAAGAGGAAGTGTGTATTTTTTCATCAAGAGGTGGAAACAATAGACAAGCACTTGCCTATGCAGTTTGCTGCTATTCTGAAACATCAGTGACTTGGCTGGCAAAATGGAGTCAAGATATTAAGCTTTCTGCTGAAAAACAAATGTTAGCCACTCTTATGTTTCAAACCATAAAAAGTAGATGATTAGATTTAATTATCTATCACAAAGTAGATTATTGAATTGCTCCTGTATTTAAATGAGTAGCTGTGATTGATGCCCTAAGAGCCATGGTCTTGACAGTTGCTGTTGTAGGAAAAAGGATGCAAGCAGGTAGAATTTAATGATTAAAAACAGCATACAGACCAGCATGTATTTGCAGAGGAAAATTAATATAAGTATAGTAACTGCTCTTCTTTTTCTGTGTGAATACATGACTGAGTGAGCTGGTTTGCAACCAAAATGCTCCTCACAACCTGACCATAAAAAAGGCTTTGATACATGACTGTATCTTGCAGGATAAACAGAACTGGGCAGCTGGAAAGAGGGGGCCTCTGCATTTTTGTGTATGTCTGTCTGCATGGCTGTTGTGATGAATGGGCAAAATGTCTGCATTCTTTTCCTTATGAGCTTGACAAATGAGTCAAATTTCCTGCTAATTTTCAAATCGGTGGCTGTCAGGCTTGTGTACGATCTTCAGGACGAATAGAATTAAATCGGAGGAAGCTGCAAAGAGAGCGCTTCAGAACCAACAAGGAGTACTAACACAATAATGCCCAAGCCAGCCTCAGGTGCGCAGTTTCAGAAGAATTAAGATAAAAAACATCTGGCAGTGTGTTGCCTAAAAGACTTAACCCTTCTAGAGGCAAGAGTGCAGAATAGAAACTTTTATGGGATTTCAAGAGGTGGCCAAGCGTGTCAGTGAAAAAGCTAACTTGCTGGTATGACCTGTGAAAAGAGAGATAATGTTGCAGGCAGTAAACGGTTTTTTTGTTGGTTGGTTGGTTTGGTTTTTTGTGTTTGTTTGTGGGTTTTTTCCCCAGTGATGAGGAATGTCAGCGGGTAAGAAAATTTAAGGGAAAAGACCCGTAGATCTGTTTGTTGGTTTCATGCTTCAGTCTTGCATGCTTTGTTACTTTAGGTGAAAGAATAAATAATGCCTTAATCTGGAGAAATGGGTAGCAGGTCCCCCTGAACAGCTATGTCAAAGGTTTATGTGGAAATCCCTAGGTGAGTCTGACTGCAAAGTGAAGGGGTGGCTGGTGATTGGGACCTTCAAAGTCAGAGACTTTGGGATCACGTCCCAGGACAGGCACAGATTTAACAAAGATTACAAGGGCTTTTGCTGCTTAGCTGTCATTTCATCTGACTTGATCTCCTCCTTCCCGTTGTGGTACAGGCAACCCATCCGCACAGCACTGCTCTGCAGCCCCTCCTCCAGCTCCTCCACAGCTACCAGCCTGCACAGCAGCTTCTGCCACATCCAGTCCCCAGGTTTTTCCCCTGCTGCTCCTAAAGCCCATTGGTTCAGCATGGTGTGTCTTGCAAGAAGGGAAAGGGGACTTTAAGCCCCTCTGTTATAATTCATTAGTGGCTACAATAAGCCTGTGGGAGTTGCCCGAGGCCTCACTCCTCTGAAGGTACACTTGGGAAGACCTTCAGGAGCGAGACTGCAGCAGCTAGCTCAACAGTCGTGACGGACACAGTACTCCCGTTTTTATTTCCTCACATCCAAGGGACTCAGCGGCTGAGATCTGGAGCATGTTTGGTTTTAATTTCTTCTTGTAGTTGTTTAGATGTACCTGTGCTAATGAATGGCAGGGTTGGGGAGATATAGCTGGTGTGTGAAACTGTACAGCTGAAGCATCTTTCCCCCACCCCTGAGTCTTTCTCTGGGGCTGCTTTGCTGCCACAACCGTTTTTCAAGATCCTGCTGACCGGCCACTTGCAAGGTGTGAAAACATGCAAGTGCCCAGGGAAATGGAAACTGTCTCCCTTCTCAGCACTCTGACCCTGCGAATTAAGCCCTCATCCTCCTGCATTACCATGGAAGACTATGAGTGTTACAGCAGTCTATTCCCTTTAGTCCTAAGAAGAACTCATAAGCCCTGTTGTGAAATCTGCTGCTGCTGAGCGTGACTGTGGGCTGAGTGCATCATTACGTGTTTTTCTCCATTATCATCCTGTGTCCCCAGAGGCATCTGTCAGGTTGAACTGGAGAGCTATTTGTTATTAGATACGATACTTCATGTGGGATTGAGGGACTATTAAAAGCTGGAGTTCTAGAGTTGAAGCAATGATAATATGTCTGAGTGGAAAAGAAATAGCTTGATTTAGAGAGTAAAGGAGGTAGCAAAAAGAGGGGGAAAAAAGAAAAGCACTGGCCTAAGACTTAGGAGCCAGGGATCTGTTTCTGGTCCTGCTGCTGGCCGTGAAATGACTTTTTACAAGTGACATCTTCTAGCACTTCCTCAGTTTTCCCTCTTTCTAATGAGAGGAACTAGTAGGTGCTGTTGTTAGCATGTATGTCATACAATAATTGTGGAACACTTCTGTGTTTGAAAGTGTGCCCAACCTGGGGCTCAGAGGGTTTGAGATAATGACAGATTTGATTGGAATGTGCTAGATCAAATTTATAGCTGTCACTGCTGTTTAGCTGGTAATGGGCAGGCTTCTGTGCTTGCCATGGGGCTTGCTTGCCTTACTGTATATTAGAGTCTGGTGCCTATTATGGCTTCTTTTGGCGTTTGCCACTTGCTGTACTGCTGTACTGCTTATCATCTTACTCTGTGGTGCCTGGGAATGTTTTGATAACAGCAATGGCAATGCGCCTGGGCTGGTAGATGGGCAGGGCAATCGCTGCTGTTTCTGCCCTGGGCAGGCTGGAACTCCAGTGTTAACTCGAGTCAAAGGGATTGTGACCTGTGGATGTGTCCACTCAGGAGCAGGACACACCGAAGCATCTGTGGTCATGGATAAGCCCACACCAGAGCAGGTATATCTCAAAGTGCCTGTGGACATGATTATGTCTGTGCCACAGCAGGTTAACCTCTGAAGGGATTGTGATCCAAGGATAAGTCCACACTGGAGAAGGAACACCTCGCAGCATCTGTGGCTGTGGATGAGTCCATGCTGCAACAGGTACACCTTAAAGCATCAGTGGCTATGCATGAAGTCATGCTGGAGCACCTTGAAGTGTGTGACCATGGATAAGCCCATGACAGAGCAGGTACATCCCTGGAAGAATTGCAGCCACAGATGAGGCCATATTTGAGCAGGTTTACTTCTGAAGGGGCTGTGGCTGTGGGTAAAGGCATGCTGGAGCAGGTATATCTCTGAAGGCATTGTGGGCCATTGATAAGGCTGCGCTGGAACAGATGCACCTCAAAGCAACTTTGGCTGTGGATAAGTCTATGTCATAGCAGGTGTACCCCTGGAGAGACTGTGGCTTATAGATAAGGCTCCATTTGGAGCAGGTACACTCCTAAGGGACTGCAGTCTGTGGATAAGTCCAAGCTGGGGCAGGGACAAGGGACAAGGGCAAGGTCATTGCAATGTTAAACCCTATGGTCCGGTCCAAAGGGACCAGGGTGGAGATTGTAATGGAAATACCTTTAAATTGTTGTAACCCTGGATTTGAGTTGCAAGTTGTAGGAAGTACTATAGCAGGAACCCCTTGCTGCTCGTCAGACCAGGGACAAGGGGAGGAGTTCATTGCGATGTTAAATCCTACAATCTGGCAAAAAGGGACCAAGGGTGGTGATTGTAATGGATATACCTTTAAATTGTTGTGGACCATGATTTGAGTTGCGTGTTATAGGAATTACTGTAGCAGGAACCACCTGAACAAATGGAGGACAAGCTTTACAAGAAGCAGTGCAAGTGCAGCAATGACCCGACCTGAGCTGGTTTTGGTGCCCAATAACTTCACGCAACACACCATCTCTCCTGTCCTGAGTGACTACCATAACAGATAAAGCCTAAAGTTGTGGACTAAATTAACTCAATGGACATTTTGTGGACATTTGCCCAGACATTTCATAGGGATGGTTCATAGACTAAAGGAATGATATCTATGTATTGTATCAAAGGGTGGGAAGAGGGGTGGCCATTAATGAGGATGTATTGGATAGTGTGGGACCTCAGCATGACATAAATGGTATATATGGAATAAGGGGTGTAGAATGTGCTGGTTTTGGCTGGGGTAGAGATAATTTTCTTCATAGTATCTAGTATGAGGCTATGTTTGGATTTGTATAATTAGAGTTATATTTCAATTATTAAACTGTTCTTATCTCTAACCTCAACAAGTTTTCTCACTTTTACCCTTCCAATTCGCTTCTCCCTCCCCCCCCCAGTCCTGCTGAGCAGGGTGTGAGCGAGCGGCTGTGTGGTGTTTAGTTGTTGGTTGGGGTTAAACCACAAAAGAAAGGCAGTGGAAAAACACTGAATTACATTTCTGTCTACAGCTAGATGGCCTTGAAGTTTGCATTAAAAGCACACATGGAGGGAGAAATGGATATAGCTACTTCACTCATGTGCATTTTTAACATTTTAAAATTTGCAACTTAAGCACTGAACGGCTGCAAAATCTAACACAAAGGGCTTTACATCACATTTAAGTTGACTGAGTACAGTGTCATTACTTTAACGGCATATAAACATTGTCAAGAAATAGTTTCTATTCTCAAAACAGGGACTGGAATACCATCTATATGGTCTTCTGAAAGTAAGTGTCTGTTTGGCTGAGATTACAGCAAGCCTGTTTTATTTTTATTTCATATCACTTGCTTTCTGTTTTTTGTAAGCCAGAATATTATTAACATACATAAAGATAATTCTATAGGAGAGCAGTAAACAGTCAATGCGTAAATTCATAGGTATTCCATCCTGCCAGTGAGTATTCACAGATCAAAATGAGCTTTGCAGGTCTGGCTTTTTGCCTTGCTAGCTTCTCTTTAAATTTAGTTACATCTATTCCATCCAAAGTCAAAATGAAACTTCATATGGGAACAGACTGAGGCCATCAGCTGGATGCAGTTTGCACTTAGGAAGATCTAGAAGTGTTATAATTGAACTTATGGTTTGGGGCATTTGCTTGTGGTGAGGATTTTTATTTAATTGAGGTCTTTCTACTACTTCCAGCAAAATTGTATCCAAATATCTTTTTACCTTTATTTTATAGGCCAAAAAAAAAAAAGTTTTCAAATTTGAGAAAAAAATTATTGAAAATAGACTTCCCCTGTCAAACCCTGACTTCAGAAGGACAGCACGTTTTGTGAGGAAGTTGTCCAGCATGCTGTTTAAAGTAACAATATTAATTATTTTCTTGCTCTTCCTTCAAATCAACTACAGTTGGCAATGTGTATATCAGGCTGCTTGCGGGGGGGAGAAAAGCGCTGATGTCGCACATTCTACCTGGTTAGCATCACATGGTGCCAGTAATGGATCAATGTGGAGAGCTTTGTTGAGTTTGCTGGTGAGGTACTTTGCAAGATACTAGGTTGTGTTATCAAGGGGAGGATCTCTCTCTATGTGCCCTGTATCTAAATGAGTGCACATACCCTATTCTAGGGACCTATACACCCTATCCTAAGTGCCACTGTGAGGGTAAGGACCGGATGGACATTTGGGTTTACTTAGTGTGGAATAACTACTAAATTGGCCAAAACCGCAAAAAGTACAGCAGTGATCACACATCAAAGGAAGGTATAGAATCAAAAGGCTTCTGAGGTAGGACACGGCTGCAGCTGGCATGAATTCCATGCTGTATTGTTTCAGTACCTGTGGCTTGAAGCTACACGGGGGATGGAACGGAACGCAGTCTTCCGTGGCCTTGCCCTGTGATGTGTAGCAACTACAAGAACAAGATGAATTGATAAGTGACCAACTCCCTACCCTGAGCCCAGGTTCTGCCAAATATTGATGAAATGCTGTCCTTTGTGTGAACTTTGCTCATTATAATGTCATTATAATACCAAAACACACCTCCATCCCGAAGGCTACCCTCGTCCAAGGTGCGACCACTCCTCCTTGAGTCTGCGCCCTGAATTTTTTGTAAACTATACCTTTAAACTGAAGAGAGAATTTTACACCAATCATAATAAAGGTATTTATGACTAAAGTCACTCAAACTCCACCTTGAAGGTAAAAAATAGGATAAAAATAGCCCAAGAAAGGGGGGATATTAAGGAAGACACCATCGCGAACAAGTCAGGGAGAACTCCATCACAGACTGCCTTTGACTTCCGGGACCAGTTGACAGGCTGAGCCTTTCTTCCCCCCCATAGGGATGCCTGTGGGTAAGACATAGAATATACTGAGCACCTCTTCAGGAAACTTAGAAATTTCTCTAGAGAATCTCTTTTCTACATTTATAGCCAGGCTGTATTGATTATAACTTTGTCGCGCATTTTGTGTAACTAACATTACTTTTATTTGCACGTGCTTTGCAGAGAGATATCACCGGCAATCCAAAGAACCTTTATCTGTTGTTTAAATAAACTGCACTGTTTAAGTAGCTAATCATTTTAGTTTCTCACTGAACGTGACCAAAGACCCGAGAGTGGCCGTGCTAGTTCATGAGCATGACTAGACTGACAGTGCAGCCCACTATTAGTGTATCCAAATCGTAATACTTTAACATGTGTTAAACGTGACTGGACTGATAGTGACGAATTGGGCATCACTCAGAATTTAAACCTAGCCGCACCTAGCCTCCCACCTCGGTGAGGAGTGTTAGAACGCAAGGGGGTTTATTTTCTGCCAAAACAGCTTTGCCCCTTTCACGCAACACTTAGGATGGTGCTTCCTAGGAGCTCCCAATAGGAAGCTGTATGTCAGAGAGCCAATATAACTCTGGAATGCATAAGCAGAAGAAAATCAGGGATACTATGTTATAACCATAGATAAAATAATTGGGGTAGATACTTCAATGTCATGACTATTTATGGTGCCTGGATTGCTCAAAAATTGCAGAGTGTCCAGAAAAGAATAATTTGAGATCTAGAAATTCTTCTGATAAAAAGAAACTAAACCAAGTCAATTAGTACAGTTTACCTGACAGAAGGCAAACTGGGGACTCCCTAGGTGTGGAAGAGGTTTCTGACAGAAGATAGAACTTCAGCCTAGGGGAAACATTGTAAACAGATGCAATGCAAAAAAGGTATCTATATATGTTTTTAGCAATACATTGCATCAGAACAAATTATGCAGGGAACTGACAGGATCTTTAGCACTTGGTATTGAATCAAGAGCAAACATCTTTCTAGAAAATATGCCATAGCTTAACAGAAGTTCTTGGATTAATGCATAAACAAAGAAGTGTAACACAGAAATTAGTAAGTGCTTACACTGTGCACAAATGTGGACCAGGTGATTACGACGGTCTCTTCAGATATTCTGTTGTACAAGAGTACATAAAAGTCTGCAAAAATTACCAACTGTGGCTGGTAAGAGAATGCAGAATGTGCACATTGTGCAAGAGTGCTACATGGTACAGCATGTTTCAGCTGCCACTTCCCTGAAAGAGTTTTGAAATCCTTTTTCTGTTATCTGCGGAACTGTGAAAATAGAAGAGAACCTCTGTTCCTAAATAAGCTGACATTACACACGACAGGACATGCAAACGACAACAGAACCCTCAGAGATTCCATAAAAAACGTGTCTTGCCTCTGATAGTGCTGACTGTGTTGTGCTGCCTTGTTTTGACCCAAGCTGCTGAATTTTGAAAGCCAGTGACTTCTAGTAGGAAGGAAAACTGGTGACAGAGTGTCCTGGTTTCAACTGGAATAGAGTCACTTTTCTTCCTAGTAGCTGCTGTGTTTTGGATTTAGTATGAGAATAGTGTTGATAACACATATTGTTTTAGTTGTTGCTGAGTAATGCTTATATTAATTAGGTCAAGGACTTTTTCACCTTCCCGTAGAAGCTGAGAGGGAGCATAGACAGGACAAGCTGGCCAAAGGAGTATTCCATACTATAGACATCATGCTCAGTGTATCACTGGGGGTTGGCCAGGGGGCAGGAATCTGTGATCACTGCTTGGGACGGGCTGGGCAATCAATCATTAGGTGGTGAGCAATTGTATTGCATCACTGATTTTCTACATTCTTTTACCATTATTATTATTATTTTATGTTCCATTATTGTTCAATTAAACCGGCTTTTTCTCAACCCAAGAGTTGTGTTTTTTTCCCTTTTTCTCCCTCTTCTCCCTACCCTGCCCGGGGGGATGAATGAGTAAACGGCTGGGTGGTCCTGATTGCTGTCTGGGATTAAACCGCGACACAGAGCAAGTTGTTTTCCTGACAAAATCGTATTTATTTGCAATAATGCATCATAACTTCTTTGCTTTGTTTTGGTTTTAACTTGGGATTTAAAGAGCTGGAGATAATCTTCCTGGTTGTTGTTGGGAGTTTTTGTGTGTGTGCATTTTTTTTTCCATTTGTTTTTAGAGAAATTGCAGTTGCCTCTTGAGACAAGGAGGGATCCTGTGGCTAATGGAGAGATACTTGGTGATGCTTGTCAAATAGTCCCAGGTGGTTTAGATTACTGACATGATGCAACTCAATTTCATGCCATGTAAGTGTACATTTTGTACTCTTTTTCTGCTGCGAGCTGTGCCTCATTGCCCAGGACTGTGGGACAGTAGCTTGGGAGACCTTGTCCTCATGCTAGCTCTGCAGAAACACTGGAAAACACTAATGGCATTTGAAAGGCTGGTGTCAACGCCTGTGCCTGAGGATGCTGTTTTGCTGTTATCAGACCAAACTTATGCTGCATCACTGCCTAGCAGTAGTTCCACACCTAACTAACTTGGCCTGGGTGGCCCGGAGTTGTTTAGGCAGGTCTGAATGACTCAGGCAGCAGATTAGGGAGGTTTTTGCCAATGACAGAGACTGGTACCCTGAGGCTGCTGACTCGCCTGTCTGCAAAAGATGACACTAGCCCTTTCCCTACTCAGGTGCCCTGGGGTCACAGCAGGAGCAGGCACTGTGTTCTTCCTACAAGCCTGTTTTTCTCGATATCACACCTTATGTTATATTTGTAAAACCATAGCGATACCAGACAAAGATAAATAAAAGTTAAAAAAAAATAACTATAGGCACACTGTGAATTAGAAAATAAGAAAAATAGCCTTTTACTTGCAATGTCGATACCCTATTACAGGCTACGTGGCTACACCCTTATCCAAGACTAGGTGTTGGTTACCCTCTAGGGGACCATGGGGCAGAGGGTTGCCAGGCTGGAGTGTCTCCCTGGTGCTACGTGGCCTGGGCAAGGAAGCAAGGGGTTCCTTTTCCCACCCCCTCCAAGGGCCCAGGTCTTGGCCTGAGGGCTTGGAGGAGGCAATTTGCTGGCCAGGCTCCCTGCAAGTCCAGTGCAGGCCCTGAGAGGATTGTGGTCTCCAACGTAAAGCATTCTGGGGCATGGATGGGGGAGTTACAGCCTGATGATGGTGGTAAATAGTGTTGGTTAAGAAAGATCTGATGTAATGAGGTGCAAAGTGCCATAGGTAGTTGCACAGCCTGAGCATTCTCCTGCTGAAGTGCAGCAGCGTTTGCAACTGCTTTGTAGCACCTGGGTCGTGAAACTTCATCTGCCTTCCAGTGTTGCTACCAAATGCAGCACAGGCATAGTCAGTGAGGTATGACTCATCCCACAGTTGTATATTTTTTTCTTGCTTGTAGTGTTCAAATGGTTGATTTGTAAATATGCATGCTTTGAAATGATCTACATCAGTATCTGGAGGTGATGAGTGAAGCCATTCTTGCAGTTCAGAAACATGAAGTTTCCCTGTATTATAACTGCACAAAGTAATTTGCTGTTCAATTGCTTAGCCAGTTGTCATTTTGTAGTACCTCATTTCATATGACTGTTTCACAGAGTATTTTCTAATATTCAGAAATGGAGAAATAACACTGACTTGTCATCTTATTTTCCTGATGCTGACTGCACTCTGCAGTGCACTTGTTTAGCCATACTAATCTACTATATCTGCAACAAAAAGGTTTCAAAGGTGATTATTGTAGCCAAACCTGTCTGTGTAGTAATGAATGAACGGTGACTTACAGTCCTGGTAGCATTAAAGATTTTTAGTTAGATTCATGAACTTAGTCAGTTTCTCGTTCTGCCTTAAACCACTTCAGTTGGCATTATGTGCTTTAAGTATGCAGTTTAAATAGAAGAGCCAAGCAAGAGTCAGAGGAAAGCTGAAAAATACTTGGGCAGAAGCAAGCCCTGGGTAACAAACAAGAAGTGGCAGCCAAGAGGCAAGATCTTGTTTTGGAGATAGTATCCAGTGTGAGAAGATCTTGGAGAGGATCTATGCACACTCCCCCTTCCTTGACAGACCTCAGCTGGAGTCTTCAGCTTCTAAAGAAACCCAGGGTCGGAACCAGGCGTAGGAACGTTTCACCAGTCTTCAGCTAAGTGGCCTCTGTTCAGTGTCCATTTAAGTCAATTGGCCCAGTGAATCTCTTTGGGATACTACAGCTTGTCTTGAAAATTATCTTCTCAGGTGTTGTTTATCTCTAAGGTGATCAATTTTGAAGCACCAACTGTAATCATTTATATGAATAGCCCATATCATTATAGAGAGAGGGCAGGAAAGAGAGCCTGGTATCAGATAAACCAGGAGGATGAGGGGTTTGTGAGAGACAAGGAGGAATAGGGAGATACTTTATCCACAGCCCACTGAAACGTCCATGTTTCATCCTGGCCTACAAGCCCAGTCCTCCAAAGTTCATACTGGTTCCCATCAGCTTCACAAAGCCTGCCTGACGTGTCCTGTCACCTTTCCTTACCATCAGCTCCTACCCCACAGAACTGAAAGTGGAGTTTTGCTCATCCAGGACTAGGAGGGGGCGAGCTGGTGCTGGGGTCTGGTCAGAAGTTACTTTGGAAAGCAGGTCTGGCATGACTGGGCTGTGGATACATTGATCATCACAGCCACGCACAGTAGCGTTACTGCTCACTGCCCAGGCTTCACCTTGATTGACTCAAGTGTCTGCTGCGCAAAACTGTGTCCTATAGAGAGGGAAAGGCATCACAGCCACAAGGCACGTAATTTCACCTCAGCATGCTACTTCCCCATATATCTTTATCCCCTGTCTTTTTTTCTCCTCTCCGAGACTGACCATGCTGCCTTAAAGTTTTTCTCTAATTCCAAATGGCAAGAGCGTTTCCAAAGAGCATTCTTCCTGGGCATCCACTTGTCTGGAATACTTTATCACTCTGGATTAAACATTCAATATATGCTCATGGAAACATCTCTGAGCCAGGATTTCTCTGGTTTTAGAAACTAGTTTCTATACCACCATTTCTTATTATAAGTGTCTGCATTTACAAGGATAAAATACAAACCTTTAACCCTTTCTTCCTGATCAGGCATCCATCACAGCTGCCTGCCTTAAGAAACCCTAGCACGACCCCTCACAACAGCACATCTCCATAACTGTGGCATAAGCAGAATTGTGGCACCAGCTATCCACGGCAACAAGAAGTTTGGTCTGCCTATAGAGGTCTTGTTTTTTAATTAAAAAAACCCCAAACAACTGTTGCTTCAGCTGTTCCTGTGACCTGTGCTTCTTCTGGCTCTCGGAATGAAAATATGAATGTACTGGTCTTTGAATGTTCTTCTTCCTCAACCTCACAAGCACGTGATAGCTCTTGGGAAAAAGAATATTTTTTTGAGGAAGAGCAGAAAAATTCATATTAGCAGAATAAGTACAGTTCAACAGCAGGAAAATATGGAAATGAAATTGATATGGGCACCCAACACATTTAACATCAGAGTAGCTTCACTAAAAGGCACAGGCTGCCAAGTTCCTGTACTCTGATGACTGTGGTTTGTTTCTTATCGTTCCAGCACAAATGTGGCATTTCAGGAAAGCAACAAACCCTTTGTGTAGAACTACAGGAAAATAATGATTCATACTGAACAGGGCCTGTTTTCCATCTTCTCTTCTGTGAAAGAAGCAGAGATTTCTGTTCTTGCAGGGATGTTGTTACAAAATCCTTTGAGAGCCAGCTGAAGCATTTGAAAAAATTGCCAGCTGTTCATTACGACTTCTCATCTGGATGTTGTTCCCGACACAGCTGAGCTGCTGGAAAAAATCTGATGGGTGTTCCCTACATCATAAACCTGGACACGTTAGTGCGATCTCTGACAGTGGTTTTAACTAAGCACACTGAATTTCTCCAGGAGCAGGTTGGGGGTGCTCATACAACCCATCAGCGTTCAGCTTCTGGAACTGGGGATTATATCTGAGTGAGGGGCAATCAAACAACTTTCCTTTAAAGCTTCATTTAAAGTGTGAGTGTTAGGATCAACTTTTGCATCCTTTGTCGTGAATGAGGAAATTCTGTTTAAAGGCTGTTTGGTTCTGGCTCTTCTGTTGTTGAGAACAGCCAGAGACTTCATTAGCAAATACGAAGCTGAGGGTGCAGAGAACAACTGACATTTCTGCATAAGCTTTGGCCTCTGCCCAGTCTTGCTTCTATTCTACGCCCAGGTTTCACGCGTCCATGCTCTGAGAAACAACGCAGTAGTGCCATTGTAGCCTGGCTGGCCATGGAACTGCATCTTTTCTGTTATCTAATAAGGCTTTTCCTGCAACTAGAACAGTCAGAATGTGTGTGTGTGTGCGCGCGCGCGCGTGTGTGTGTGCACATCTCTCCCTTTTCTCCAATTTCTGATGGGTAACAAGGGTGGAGCCTGCACTGCAGCTTTCCTTTCAACAGAAGCTAGAATGTCTCTCTTTCTTCTATCTCTAGCTTTTCCTTTTCATGAAATTTGTAAGAATTCAGATGGTATGTAGTGGAAATTGTCCAATTCATTCTAAAGTCATTGGAAAGGAGGATGGCCAGTCATGCAGAAATGCACATGGGGGGGTGACGGACACTCATATGTGCACACACATAAACCCACCCCCCCACCCCCCGAAAGGAAATGAGGCTATAAATAATTTTTGTTTTATCTGTAAACTGTGTTTGCAGCTGTCACAACAATTTCAAGAAAAAAAAATAAAAACCACAAGCGTGTGGGCAAAAATACAGCTGTTTTTCTTGTTGATCCCGAGTTGAGTGGCAAAACCAGAAATCAGTACTAATACAAAAAATAAACATCCATTTAACCTTTGTTGTTGCTGTTGTTCCGCTCATCTGGCATAAATTTAAAAAAAAAAAAAAAAATCTTTTGGGGGCTGTGATTGTTTTAACCTGCCAGTAACCCCCTTGAGTTCATCAGAGCAAAAGACAGCGAAAGCCTGTTTATTGTCCAGCAGGCACCTACACATGTTGTAAGCGAAGTTCCATCTGGTCACAACATCGTGGATCATCTGGGTAACAGCCAGGCTTCATTTGCTTCATGTCCTGGACAGCATGGAGGCAGCCGAATAGGAATATTTAAATGACTGACCAACCGCAACAGAGTTTGCCCCTGAGGATTCGTCTAATAATGGCTCCTCGCTATGGAGCAGTAGTGGCTCCGCGAATTGTTTTCTTTTTTTAAATGACTCAAGCTGGGCTCCATGGAATGATTTAGCCTTTTTATTAGGTGCCGACAATTTATTGGAGACATGCTCTGGCTCTTACCTTGGGAGACCTGGAGGTGGATGTTGACTGTGCCTGAAATTCTTCCTGAAACATGTTTGTAAGCAAAAATCTGAAGAAACCCAGGCTGCGTAGCACAGCTGTTGTTCTGGGCCTGACAGGGTGCTTATATGGAGTGTATTTCACACTTACACGGAGGGCACGTAAAGTGCAGCCGTATCAGAATTTTCCAGGCTTTTGAAATCATTCACATCTGTTTCACACAAGGACAAAAGATAGAGAAAGAGGATGCAGAACTGAATTCTGCGTAACCTGTGACCCAAGCACCTCAGAGAGAATTTTGGCGGCCGGCACTGCCTCTCAACGGCAGTGGCGGGTGGGCAGGGACCCCCAGGGAAGATCTGCCTCTGCCTCCAGAGCTTCCCAGCTCCCCAGGCTGGGCAGGAACAGCTCACCACTGGTGGTCCTGCTGCCAGATGTATGGTTCTCTTAGAATGGAACTCGAGTTCTCTTTTGCTGATCTAGAGGAGGGTACAGGGCTGTGAAAGGGGCGGCATGCAGCTGCCAATGCAAATACGTGCAGTTTCAATAACAAATATTGGTGGAGGCAATGCTTGCTAGATGAGTAATACCCTTCTCCTGGGGCTAGGAGGATACGCAGATCCCAACATGCTGCATAAACGGTAATAAGTGCTTCCAAAAATTCAGTCTGTCTATAAATACTTTATTGATGGTGCCCAAAGAAGCCTTTTTAAGCACAGCAGATCTTTTGAAGTTCTGTAGGTGGCTCACTGCTTGTTTATGATAACAAACTTATTCAATAAGTGATAAGGAGAAGCACCTGAATTTACCTTCAGAAGTGTCTGTGAGAGATACTCCATTTTGCTTTTGAATGTGGGTATCTTCTATAACGATGCCATTCATGTAAGATCCTGGAGTAAAAACTATCCAAGAAAGGTGGCTGGGATACTGCAGTAACATCTGTAGGGATGGTGCGTGGGCCTTTCCTTTCAGAAAATCTCAAGAAGAAAATACCTAGATGACTTATGGGGGCAAATTCTTCCACATTTTGCAGTTAATTGCGGCAGAGGCCGTAGAGTGTTTGGGGGATTTCACACATCCTGCAGCTGGGCGTACCTGTGCCTATCCCTTCCCATGGCCAGCAGGGCCACCGAACGATAGAGAAAGAGATGCTTAAAAGTTTGCGAGACTAGATTTCAGACCTTCTGTATCTGTATCTTTTTATCTATATCTATATATAACCTGTATCTAAAGATTCTGATGCGGGCATGCGCACAAACAGCTGTCTTCGATAAGTAACGTCAATAAAATCAGTGTTTTACTCAGCGGATACAGTTGTGCCCGAGCCTAAGGAGGCAGTAAATTCACCCGGGCATTCACCCAGGCTAACGAAAGTGCCCCAAAGCAAAGCTTCCTTTCCCGGGCACGGCAATAGCTGTACAAATCCGCTTGGAGTCACTGTAGGACAGCGGCGGTGCCGGCGCCGGTGCCGGGGGGCGGCGGGGGGTGGCGGGCAGAGCCCGGCGGTGGCTGCCCGGCTCCGGGCTCCAGCCCCGGCCCCGCGGGGGTGCATCCAGGGCGCTTCTGTGCGCGGACGGACCGACAGCCCAGCACTGTCTTGTCCGAGTTACTAATCAATCATTGACCCTTATTTTTATATTTACGTCCGGTGACGTGCTTGAGCTTAAATATGGTTAGGAAAGCGGATCCTAACACAGTGTATTGAGGAATATCTTTATGCTTTGCAAAGTGGTGTAAAAGCAAAGTGCTAATTTGTTAGAAAAACAAGAAAATTGTTTCTTGTGCACTTAGTTACGTGCCCATGTGGGGTGCGTGGTCCTGGTGAAGGGATGGGGTTGCTCATACACTCACACGTACATGTAGGCATGTGCTTCTGCAGGGCTGGAAGCTTTGGGAGAAATGGAAACGCAATTGGGAAAAAAAGCAACTCCCTCAGTGTCAAATGAAGATTGCAAAAATGCACAGAGATTGACAGAGCACAGCTATTGAGAAAAGAAGTGGCAGCGGGTTGTAGGCTGTAAACAGCGAATGGTGTATTTTATTTGAAGAATTTTATTTTAAAATTTCCATCCTTTTTGCCACTAGTGTTATACAGAAAGTCTCACAAATGCTGCAATGGTTAAAAGAGGTTAAAACACAAAGCATTTTATATAGCAGCCTCAATTGATACAAAGTATTTTTAGGATGCTATTTAACAATACAACATGCTGTATAACAAGCCAACATTAAAACAAGTAATTTACAACAGTGCAGTTGGCAGAGGGGTAAAAAAGCAACAGTATTAAAACTCTATTAAATTATTACCTTACAGTTTCATTGACTAATAATGACTTGAATGGACATGAATCCGTTTCAGTTTTGTAACGAAATCTTATGTGTATTTCAGAGACAGGATGATTTTCCCTGGGCAGGAACAGCAGAGTATGATATATTCTGCTATCCCCTGTCCCTTCTCCACATTATCATTTACAGTCCAGATATTTTGACCATGCCGAAGCATCAAATGAGGCATTTGGGGTACCACTGTTGCCCTAGTTGCTATGTCTCTTTTTGTCTCGAGCATGCTTATTCCAAGGGTGACGTGTTTGCTGCTGAACAATATCCTAAGCCACCAGACAAATGCATATTGAGTTTGTTTAGCAAAGGATCGAAACAGAACGCAGAACTGATGCTGGGCAGGCTGCGGTCGCAGGCTGCAACTCTCTGGGCAATTCCAGAGAGGCTGTGGCAATGGGTATTTAATAGCATTTGTCGGAAGGATGAACGTGGTGTAAAATGCTGAATAGGAAGGAAGCTGCTGCCATTAGCCGATTAACAGCAAGGGACGTTTTGAAACTAACTTAAAAAATACACAACAGCCATAGTCATTCTGAACAGACAATACACTGTATGTCTGTGTAAGATTGCTAACAAGCATTAAAAAAAACAATTTCACTCACGGAAAACCAAAATACTTTTTAACAGTAATCATCAGATAATTGTATTCTCACATATATTTACATTTCAGATTAACATTATTTTAGTTTAGAAGTGATTTATTTATTTTCCTTAGGGAATTTGAAATTGTTTTCAACACTGAAGTTTCAATGATTATCATAACATGGATCTTGTCAGCAGAATGTCCTGAAAGAAACTGGAGGATTCTATCTTGCATATTTCTGTAAATGTGCTTACTCACCACAGAATAGGATACCGGTATTTTGCAGTGTTCCAAGTGTAAAACAGCCTTTGGTGCTGTGCAGAAGGACATCAAAATGGAGACTTCCACAGCTTCTGGAAGAATCTGAAAGCTTTCCCACATTACTATTCAGGAAAAATGCTATATTTTGCTCCTGCCTGGGTGGGATCTCAATCCAGCTCCCATAGACCTGAGTCTTAAGAATGCAAATGGCAATATTTAATTATATCAATTTTTTCCATCAGCTACTTACTTGACCTGAATTATGCTTTCCATCTGAAGCCTGATTTGTCTCTGCTGAATGGCATAATTTCCACTATCTGTATAATTAAAAATGAACGAATGCACACTTAGAGTTTCCGCTGTGGCAAATTAGATACTTAATTTGGTTTATTCACCTTCATTCTGTCTGCTCAATCCAGCCCCAGTTTATGTGTTATCTGTTTCTACAGCAAACGATCTTCTGGTATATTACATATATGGAGGCGGTATATAGAATTTGTGGCTTGCTTTAGACTTTTGCAGATTTCATAAAGAGCCTGGATGCTGAGTAGTTGAAGAATCTGAAATATTCCCAAGAAATATGGGTCCAACCAAATACGGACATTTTCAATTTGAACATTTTTAAAATGAAGAAAAACCCTTCAATAAACTTTCATAGATGTGCAGTCCCTTTTCCAAGAAGTGCTGTTGCAGAAACTATATTAACTGTAATTTAGGGTTGCTTATACTATAAATGTGGTCATTTGGCTCTTTTTAGCACGTGATGACAGCTTAAAATTATCCAAATGAACTGTATCACAGCATTTTTCAAGGTAACTATTGCACTAATTTTTTTATTTGCTAGATAGAAAGTACTCTATGTTCAATAAAGCACAACTTTAAGGAATTAATGAATTGATGGGTACTGTAAATGCATAAAAACTTCTCTTTAACTTTATCAGAGGCACACTCTGACCTGGAAGGCACAGAGATACGTACTGAGTTCAACCACTGTCATTTATTTGACCTGAAAACTGCCACTAGATTTTAGGGGACATTTGAGGTGTTACTAGTTTAATAAAGGGCAACCGATTCCTTGTGTTACATTCCCTAGGAGAAACTTTCAGAAGTTTTCTCAGCTAAATATGCAAACATTAGGACATTCCCCCGGGCATGTCTGGAGTGACCACTGAGCTGCTCTGTGGCAATGGGGCTGCTCCTTCCGCTCTGCAAGGGGAAGAACACCTCAAGTGACCCCTCCCTGGAAGCAGAAGGAGGATGGATTAATTAAGAATTGGGAAGCGACCCAAAAGGGTAAGGATCCTGCTCTTGGCTTTTCACGGCTGTATGTGAGTGGAGGAGACTGAAACGCAGCCCCCCAAGGGGCCCTTGGGAAAGGGCAGGTCTGTGGATGCTCCTGGAGATGTGACTCCCAGCCCATCCTCTCAGCCAGCTTTCAGCGTAAGGAGAGACTTGACCCTGGAGCAGGCGCAGGTACTGGTGGCTACCCACCACAGCCTCTCGATAGGGAGCCCCCAGCCCGGAGCACCTCTGTGGGACCCTGAGGAGCATGCGTGCCTCGAATTTGGCAGAAGATGGACGTTTCCTGAGGAGGCCAACATTAAGTTGTGGCTCTGCTAGAACACCTGCTGTGGCTATTGCTTCGTGGTGAATGACATTGCTCCCCTCCACCCCGGTTAGTAAAATGTGGATAGGCTCATTTGCATGTGAAATCTCACGGTGTTTCTCCATCTTGAGCCGTTCACAAAGGACAGGCTTTGGGCTTTAGGATAGTGGACTGAAAGCCACCTGAACCCATCAAGGCACAAGGCAAGCCCCAGTTTTGCTAGGGAATGTGTCCTTGCGCCTTAGCCCCTCAGTGTTATTATTATTATTACACTTGCATTGAACTGAGAGTTTGGGTTTACACCCTCTTCCAGCAGGGCTGTGCTTTGCCAAAGGCCCTTCAGAAAGCAGACTGGACTGCCAAAAAAAGACAGATATCTCTTCCTGCGACTTCAGTGAGGTGAAGGCTCAATCTAAGGGTGTAATCCTGCACCCACTGGAGCCAGGGACAAAAGTCCTATTCACCCGAATACGTCTGGGTTAAGCTCACCAATTGAAGATTTGGAGATTGGTCTCCCAGGGACTAAGAAACCACCGTAACCTGTGACTCTGCAGAGACAACAACCCTGCAGCAGTGGGAATAGTCATGCTTCTGACTAAGCAGCATCAGGCAGATTTTCTTCCAAAAGACATGTATTTTGCTTTGATTGCCTTAACATTAGAAATATTTACTCACATATTTGGGAGCTCCTGTGGAACAAAAAAAGAAAAAAAATGATACAATGGAGAATTACCTCTAACAGACAAATTGAAATTTTTAACTTGTAGGAGAGTATTTGCAGTTTTCAGATTAAAACTAACCTGTTGGATGTCAGGTTTTTTAGTGTTTGCTTTATTTGCTTTCCAGGTCTTTAAAATTATAACAATGATAATAGTCTTAATAATCTTATCTGGAAACAATGACTCCTGCAGAGATTTTCAGTTAAACAAACGTGGCAAAATTAATTTTCTACTCATTTACCTTAAGTAATCGAAGCAACAGTGTAGATAGTTTATCCTTGGTCACTCAGATTGTTAAAAGTGCTAAAAACCCTGGACTTGTTGTCTCTACATAAAAATAACTTAAGGGACAAAAATTGTATTTATTTTGCCACGTGACAAAACCAAGACTCTTCAGACCAAGGCTGACTCTTGCCAGCTCCAGCAGGAGATTGCTTCTTCCACCTTCTATCTGTGTGCGTTGACACACATTACAAATACTAGGCTGCCATATAGACTCATACTCACACGATGATCTTAAAGTCTGTGTCCCTCTTCAGCCTCCACCAGCCTTTCCACATGCCCTTCCCCACCTGGCTGCTGCTCACTCGCCCTGCAGTCCTCTCGCCCAGTTGCTGTGATGTTGATGCCCCTCTTCAAAACCCTCACTCTGTGACCATGTAAGCACGGCAAAGCCTCAGCTGCCCCTTCAAAATGAGGTGGGATTTTCTTGTCTGCAGAGATGATGAAAAAAAAGCTGCAAAAGTTGACCCCTAAATTCTGCCCACCAAAAAAATCTCCCAGAGTTTCCATGGATTTTAAATAAAGCTCTAGTATTGCTCATTTTTAAGCATTTGGAAACAACCTTCATGGTTTGTTTTGTTCTTCTTTTTTTTTTTCTTTCTTTTTTTGTACAGTTAGTGGACCAGGGTTCTTCTTTATTATTTCTCTAAGCTGCTGAGGACTTAGGTGTTTGCTAATGAGCTGTTTCTGTCTTGGGATCAATCTGATAGCTTTGTTCGCATCTGCCTGGTACCATAAACTTTTTCATTGCTTTCTGTTATTCACCAGTGTGAGAGATGAGGCAGATATTTTGCAGGTCTCAGTGTTTATTCATAAATATCTGTCAGGCTAGCCCCTGCCTTTCACCTGCAGAACCCAAAAATGTTTTATGGCGTCCAGACTGTAGCTTATCATAGATATTAATAAATAGAAATCTCTGTCATGGGAGGGGAGAAGAAAAACAGTGAAAACACCAGAGAAGGGAGATTAAAAGCTCTGAAGATAACTGTTTTTGTTAGTGCCATGAATATGAAAGCTACAGTAACTTGATGAACTTCTTATTTTATATATCTTCCTGTAAAGCCTTCGCAGTTGAACCTGGCAGAAGCCAGCAACCAGAGCAATTGGTTTCAGTCTGGTCTTTTGGGCAGGCTGGGCAAAGGCAGCTGTCTGGGAGAACACCCTTGGGAAGTTTTTTCAATCGGACTGTAACTGCATGAAGAGAAAGCACGTTCCCAATAGCGCCAATGTATTTTAGCACCACTAAACAGTGATAAAAGTGACTTCAGCAGTTCTGATATTGAATGGCACCGAAGGAATGAAAAGAGAGTTTTCAATATCTCAATATTTCGATATCTACTGATCTGAAATGGTAGGAGAAAGAAAAGCGGGGAACATTAGGATGGCCATTTATCCCGCGGGGAAAGGAAAAACCTCGTCTTGCTGTCAAAAGCCCCCGAAAGCTTGGGTTTTTTGCTTAATGCCATTTCATACATTTTTGATGCAGGGTAGGCTGAGCACTATTTCCATTTCATTGCCTGGGATAGGAGTTGTTATGTATCATGTCCCACATAGCTGTGCAGCGAGCGAGTCCTCACGCTGAGCTGGGAGCAGATCCCATGGCCAGGGGATGACACCTCCAGGAGCCGGGAGAAAGTGGGGGCAGGCTGAGTCGTTCCCTGTCTCCTCATCCTCCCCACTTGTGTCTCCTGCTTGAGCTCCTTTCAGCCTTATTCATGAGCAGATCACTGAGGGAAGGGGACAGGGAAAGTTATTTGCATTCCAACATTACATTTAAAAGCTATAAATTTCTGGCAGCTATAAACAATCTCCCT
This sequence comes from Dromas ardeola, assembly GCA_013398915.1. Classification (NCBI taxonomy): domain Eukaryota; kingdom Metazoa; phylum Chordata; class Aves; order Charadriiformes; family Dromadidae; genus Dromas; species Dromas ardeola. Next base: position 196,335 of record VYZM01006875.1, read on the forward strand.
GCTGACGGCACCGCTCATAAAAATCTGGGTTTGCGTATGTGTTGCATTCACATGTGTGTGCGCATATTCAGCCTCGTGGGATTTTTCTCCTGGTTATGACAACGCTATTAATTCTTCTGGGCTCTGAATGCAATGCCTGATGCAATGAAGATTTTTGCTGCTTTTTCTGGTTTGACGTAGGTCCAGCTGAAAAGTAGAGTTGTTCTCACTGCTTTGAGTTAAGTTTGGGCTTTAAACAGGGAGAAGAGATTGTGGAGACGTTGGCTAAAAGCTAGGCAAATGGCAAAAATGTTTCTGAACCAGTGATATTTGCTGGAGTCAGAAGGTTACATACTCCAAGTTACTGCTGAAGAAGAAAGGGTGTTAGGCAGAGGGAACAAGGAGGTGGCAGGCAAAAACAGAGTGTTAGCTATGTGTCCACAAACAGATTACTGAGCGCTTGGGAGTGGGGTTTAAAAATGGAGGGAAAAGGACTTTCTCTCTGTCAGTGCTCTGCCCCAGCCTAAAGATGTGAATGTGAGAGTAAATTGAGAGTGATGATGGCCAGAGGTCTGTATCTCTGCTCTACAAAAATCTGTTGGATACATATGAGGGGGTCACAGCAATGCAGTGATCCTTCAGCCTGGTGGATTCCTGGGATACAGTGTGCTTTTCAAAGCTTGCTCAGGTCCTCAGTCTGATGCATTATGGAAGGAATGAAATTCTGCTGGAAAAAAATCAGTCTAAGTTTTTCATATGTATTTTTTATATATATTCTCTTAGGTAAATGTACAATAATGAACTGCCAGATTTTTCCCTTGTGGGATTTAATTCCTGACATTGCTTCATCTTGTAGATATATGTAACGTCCCCAGGCTGGCAGACTCCTCGGTCCTTGTGCTTGGGAGGTTTGAAGGCTTTGACTGTCACACTCAATTTCTGCAGCAAGCAAAAAAAAGATAAAACCATTGCTGCTGCAACAGACTGAGCATCATCTGTCTACATTCAGAGTGGGCTGCGGGGGGGCTGTCTAATGACCAGGGAAGGAGGAGTGTTGCAGCCTACCATTTCATAGCTAGATAGGGAAAGGCAAGAATGTTGTGAGTGTGCTGGAGGCATTCATGGCAAGAACCGCAACCTAGAAGAGTTCTCAGCTCAGGAATAGCTGTGGTCTGGGATGGGTTTTCACATGTTTTCAGCTAAATGTGGTTAAAACTCTCTGTAGAAAAACCACACATAAAACCCTGTCAGGCCAAGGTCACGGGGTAAGGATGAAAATTCTGCTATGAATAACACAGCTTCCAGGCAGGGTTAGTAATTTCAGCTTCCAAATAAGAACATCCTTTCTGTCTCCAGCCGTCGTTAGGTACAGTGCTGTGGCTCCTCTGCTTCAGTGGCATGTCCCGCGTGGGAAGACCGAGCATGCATGGCAGGTCCTAGCACTCGTGTCCCAGCTAACAGGCAAGTTGCTAGTGAAAAGCCACCCAGGAGTTAGTGTCAATGCTGGACCGAGAGGTTGTGTCCCCATCGCGCCTTTGGAGCACCTCAGACAGAAGGAGGACCCAGGCACAGAGATGAGAAAAATGAAGAGGTGGGGTGAAAGGATGAAGGAGACAGGGAGAGCATGTGGTGCCAGCAAAGTGATGGAGAAGAAGGTTTCCTGTGCACTGGTCACTCTCTAAACACAGAGCATCACCCTTCCCCTGTGCCCTGGTCTCCTCTAAGGAGATGATGTGTAGGAATTACACGTGTCATCTCACAGGCTATTTGGAGATGTGTTTTTTCCCTGGATCTTGCTCTCATGTAACCTACTAACAACACGTGTCAGATCATTTTCCATGCATGCACTGGGCACATAAACCTAGAGCAGGAGGCATGGTGGGATTGTGGCTGCACTTCACAGGGCTGGTGCTGTGTGCTGGAGACCCATCAGCTTCTCTCTAAAGAAGAAGGTATTGGCTGGCTGGGCCATCTCCCCAGAAAAGGCAGGGCTTTCCTTACCACTCAGGCTAGGCTGAGACCCAGGTAGTTCATCTCATCGCAAGCCAAAATTTGGCCTGGATCAGCTCAGGGCAGTTTCAGGGCTAATTTCACGGGAAAAAAAAAATCCCCTCTGTTTGGATTTGTGATGGTTTGGGATAGCAGTGTGACAGGAGCATGAGCTTGGGTGCTGGGCATCTCTAAGTGGAAGCTATAGTTCATAGGGGATTTCCTCTCCGCATCCCTTCAGCCTTATGGGCTGTTACTGGAGGAAAGCAGCAAAGTGAAAGTCAAGTGAGCAAACATAAGCCAGGTGCCTGTGCTTCACACGGCTCTGTGATCTTTTCCCGAGATCATCTGTTGCTGTGCTGCTGCTCTTCACGTCTGCCTGCAACATCAGACCGAGTCTCCAGCAGGGTTATCAAGGTCTGATCTCCCACGCTGTGGATTAAAGACTGCAGTGTTGTGTACGCTGGCGGAAAAATGTCCCTACACAAATCTGTGGCTGAAGGGGATGCTGGTGAAGAGTGTACAATGTTCTGGTGGCTCCTGGGTGGAAGGAACCGGTTAGAAACCTGAAAAATCAGAAGAGGGTCCTGGCCAGCCCTTTGCGGGCAGTGAGGGGGAGAGAGCAGGCCCTATAGATCTCCATGAGAAGCGCCACTCGCTCGGCAGGGAGAGCAGAGCAGGCTACGCCTGCGGCTCACATCTCTTTGTCAATGGCATCCAGCCCCTGGCCTTGGGAACTGACTGGCGGCAGTTTGCAAATGTATGTGCTTGGCTGGGAGCCTGCGGTTCCCTTTGTCCCGGCGGCGCAGGGGGGCTAATAGGGAAGCCGGAGCGTGTCATCCCCGACTGCCAGAGCTTCCAAGCAGTAACATGACGGGCAACTTTTCAGACAATATCCAACATGAACATTCAAGGCTGAGCCTATTCTTCTTCTAGACACTGGTACTGACTGATTCCACATGCTGTTTTCCAGACTCTGTTGCCGTAACACGCTCCAGTCCTGAATATGGACCGTCCTCCCAGGACGGTCTCATCGAATTCGAAAGGGTAGAAACCATTTGGGATCATTAAAAGCTGGATGTCTTTGAACATTGTGTATAATGCTGTAGACATAAAGAAACAAAATATTTGTATAGAGTTTTGTATAACATACACAAAATTATTTCTATTTGCTCCACTCTGCTTTGCACACCCTGATCCTGGTGCTGATATGCAACTTGCAAGGATGCGTATACAATTAAACTGGGCTGTGCTGCACCATGTTTTAAGGTGAATTACAAGTTAGAGAGTGTTTGAGATGGGAGGGATAATGGCAAAGGAAACATGCACCTTCTCTTCACTCACAGGAAAATCTGAATCACGTGGCTGTAGTGAAAAATCCTTTGGAGCTTCCATTGAACTTCAAGCCTAAGGTGAGAAATTTTGTTTTTCTGGAAGGCTAATTCTTCTGGGATTTGCTAATGAACAAAGGCAATTAGTAGAGAGAACTTGTGCTTCACAGATTTGGTGCTGGATCCCACTTCTTCCAGGTAGTTAACCTTCAGTGTTGCCCCTGCCTGCACTGTCATCGTCCCTCTTCCAAACCGTGTCCTGGTGGATTGCGTGGCATGAGACCAAGGTGAATGGAAGCATTCATAAGGACACAGGTGGGTTGGAGACTTATGGATGAGCTGTATTTAGACTTACACCTAAGTCATCTTCTGATGAGTGCACAACTGCTGTGGCTGACCTGATCCAGTGCTGGTGATGGTCCTACTCTGAGTGGGGGACTGGACAATATGACCTTCAGGGATCCCTTCCAACCAGCATTCAGCCTGTGAGTCCATGATACTTGACCTGGTAGAAGTTTGTGCTGAGTACATTTGCAATAAGGTGCAATTTCCTTAAACCAGCAGATAGTACTTTAAATAGCTTGGAAGTTCTGCTGAGTTTGGTGCTTTCGTATCGCCTGTTTCCTTATTGCCAAAAGCTAAACATAAAAGCATCCCAGAACAATATCTAGCTAAAAGGCTCAGTCAGCTGGGAGTACTTTCTCCAGCAGTGCCCCTCAGGCTCCTGAATGGCTCCAGTGGAGACTAGCCTGAATTTCACTATTTCTTCTCTGGAAAAAAAGCTGCAATCTCATATCCCGGTCTGCAAAAGCTGTCAGGTGACTGTGAAAGACAGACGTTTTTCAGTACTGCAGTTACAGCTCTGATTTCTTCTGCCAGAAACACAGTAGCGGTAACATTTGATTTGCAAATCTGGCATACAGGCATCAGCCTGGTTGAAAACAATCAACAGAAGCCATTTCCTCAGTGCAAGTAAATATATTGACATGTGTTGACAATAAACTGATTTTGCGCACTTTTGGAAAGGCAGACGGCAGCTCACATGTTTTAACTGCTTAGTTCCTCTAAAGCAGTATGCAGAAAAATATCTTTCATAGGCTATATAAGGCAGTTTGTCTTTCATATCTTTGGAGCAGTCACGATATCCTCTAATTACAAGAATATGATTTTTACAGAGTATTCATGCTGCACTGAGCATGACAATAATATGTAAAAAAGTATGTATAAAGCATATGTTTTAGGATATGTGATGGAGTTAGGGTTGTTAAATAACAATTTTTATCCTGTTACTTCCAGTTGAAATATATATATAAGTATTAGTAAGGGCTTAGAAAACATTTGCTGTCTTTGTTTTGACCCTAATGCATTTGTTCCTTGCTGAATGACTGAACGGCATAAACGTCCTTCCGCTGTTGTTAATAATCAAGGAATATGCGACTTAAAATAACTGAGGCCCTGATCCAGTGAGGCCCTAAATCTCATCTTTAATTATAGTGCTCTCGCTTTGAGGCAGGCTGGCGGGCGGGCAGGCAGGCACTGCAGCGTGGCACTGAAGTCAGTGGGCGGCCCAGGCTGGTGGGAAGCGCCCGCTGTGCCCGGTCCTGCTGGCAAGCCCCGGCCAGGTAGCCCTGGTAGCCAGGCTGAGCCACTTGCCCTCAGGAGCCAGACCCCCAAACCCTCACTCCTGGGGTGGTGCCACTGCCTGAACCACCGTATGCGGGGGCCATGCACCCCCCAGGACAGCAAGACCCCCGTGCGAGCATCCCTCCAGGGGAGATGCCAGTATTGCCTGGGGTGCGCATCGCCCGAGTGCGGGGGTGAGCAGGGCTCTGCATTGAAACACCCCCCTTTCCTCAGGGATGTTTTCAGACTGCAACCTGGCAGCAGCCTGCTGAAGGGGGAGCCACCTCATTACAATCACAAGAAAGACCAGCAAAAAAAATAATAATTATAATAATTCTGTCCAGTCCTTCTCATCACTAGATCTCAAACTGAGTCTGTCCACCCAAGTCCCCTCCTCCATCAAGGATTGTCTTGCTGCCTTGAGGAATCAAAGAAAGTGCTACCGACCTTTCTGGCAGATTTAGGAACCAGACCCTGAGAGAGTGGCTTGTGCTTGGCAGGTTTTCTGGTAGAGAGCCGAAGAAGAAAAGGCTGCTGGATCCTACCCAGGTCTCTGCTGGAGCTTCAGGCACCGCTGTGGCCCTCCCAAGGGAAGCAGAGCTCCGCTGCTCTAATTGCAGGCTCTTCCACCAGCATTCACCTGTCAGCACAAGGTTGTGCCAGCACATCTATATTAAGCGGAAATTGGAACAAATCCCTAAAATAGCTCTTCTCTGATGTAGGGACGCTGTGCCTGCGTGTCTTCGGGTTCCCAGCTGCTGAGCTGGAGGGAGCATAACAGTGATTTTTATGGTGAAGCTTCTGTTCTGTATGGACATAAAATTATTTTTGAAACCAGCTGAAGCCTGGAAGAAAATTTGCTAGAAAGAGTCTTGATGTTGGGAAAATGACCTGCCACGACAATGGAGAGAAGTCCTGGATCTGAGCCTCGTATTTCAAATGCAGCCAAAATCTGGCTGCATCTCTCAGGCTCTGTGGATGTGAATATGTAGGAAGCTCATGGGAAGAACTCTTAATGTTGCAACCCAAGTGCCCCACCTCTGGTTTTGGGCTGTGTTTGAGGAGAAGGGAAACAGACTGAGCATGCAGTCATGTGTTATCTGAGACAGCGAGTCCCTCTGCAAACAAGGTGCGATGCTGCTTCCAAAACGATCATAGCACTGTTTGCTTATAAGCGGATTTTCCAGTAAGTCACATTTTCTCACTCCAGCTCTCATCAGGGTTCATAGCTTTGGATCGGCAAGAGACTCCTTTTTTTATGGCAGCATGGGAGTTTTTCTTCCCTCTTCCCTGCTCCAAAGAACGCAAAAATTTAGTCTCTAGAGTAAAACAGGTTGGTTTTATCCACTTCCACTTTTCTGCTCTAAAATTTTCGTTGTAACATGGAGATTGTAACCCTCTCAGTGAAATTCTCGCTTGCAAAAAGATGCGATCCTGTGCCAGTCCTCTGCCGCAGCTGTCCCCGGGCAGGCACAGAGCTCCCTCCCCACGCAGTGGCTGCTGCACTTGAATGCACTGGTGGAGACAAAGACCCAACGTCAGCCTCCGCTTTGGAAGTCAGGGATTTCGTGGCCGCTGTGTCAGAGAGAGATGGGTTTAAATAAAAACAGTACCTTAAATGCAAGCTCTTCACTCCTTCACGAGACCGGTGTAAGGGCAGCTTATGTCACTACTGCACAGAAGGGTAGCGCTAACTCATCGACACCTTTAGAAGATTTTTACCTCATCACTTAAATCAGTACTGACACAGGCGGTCAAATCTGCACCCTTTGTAATTGTATTTACTCCTCTTGCTGCTAATATTGCCTGGAGAGATCTGTGGAGGAAACAGACACTGAGTGTGCAGACAAGCTATTTGCTAGAGGCATTAATTTACTAATTAATGAAGTGTCAATGTGGCTATTTAGCATTAGCATTTAGGCTGCTTTTAACTTTAAGCATGGGCTTCAGCCATTTGATGTCAAGGATGCTGCTAATGCTGAGTTGCCACCTGAAATTGTAGGGAGCAATTCTGCATTGCCTTCTCAGAGTACTGGCTTTGCACAGGCTACTGCCCTTTGAAGAGCAAGAAGCATTTTCTGCAACACCAGGATAAAAAAAGAGCATCACATTTCTGAAAATTTGGACTCATATTATCTTGGGCAGTATTTTACAAATGAGTTAAGATAGATACTGGTCAATGGAGTGTAAAATGACAGTTATTTTTCCTTGTTTTTTTTTTTTTCTTTCTCATTTATGTCAAAATTTGCTGTGTTTTATGTTTTTATTGTCACTGCAGAACTAAACTGAAACAGTAAATGCCTCAGTTTTCAAAAAAAGCAGTTTCAGGTAAACATTTTGACTGTGGTAAAAAAAACCAAACCAGTTGATCAAAAAAGGGAAAATCTTACTGAAATTATTTCAATTTGAACAGTTTGCATTTTCTTCTATGCAAAAAAGATGCTGAAAAAGAGATTTTTCTGCAGTAATTTTATGTCTAAGAATCAGTTCTCATTTGAATTACTTTTAGAAAAAGGAAAAATTCAGCCAGCTCTCATTTCAAGCAGCCTGAGAACAAGTTCCTCACAGGAGGAAAAAAAAAAAAAAAAGAAAAAAAAGTGAATTTGAAGCACCAAGCTGAGGGGAATAATGGCACTTCCAGTCATCTCTAAAGGTCTTCCCCAGAGATTATGCTTTAATTTAGGAGAATTTCACAGGGTGTATTCCCTCTCATCTTCTTGGGTATCTCCTTAAAACTACCCAGTTTATTTTATCTAACTGCGCTCTGAAAACTGGAATGTACTCACTGACGGCATCTTTTCATTAGTACAGCCCTGACCTGCCCCAGAGAAGTGCGTGGCAGCCTTTTTAAAGACAGGGCTGGGCTGTAGCAAGCAGTTAAAAAATGATGAACAGCACACTTTCCGCTCACATTTTAATGGAAAATAAATTGATGAAATACTTAATTTGCCCAGACATATCCAAATCATACGTGCATTATTTTAGCTTATATCTGCCATCAAAATCAATGGCTTAAATGTTGCATAACTCACAGAAAAAGCCCCAGTTAAAAACATTTAAATATTTCACTGTGACTCTGCTTTGCTGTGGAACTAAGGGAGAAAAATTTCTCCCAGGTGTATGAACTTGGTGTGATAAACCCAGAGCTCAACAGCCATTGCAGTCACATGGAAATCCCAGTATTTTTATAGAAAGGACTGTGGCTTTTAATATAAATTCAGTTCTGTTATCGTTTCCTCAGAGACCATTTAAACAGAAAACATGCTAATAACATTAGACTGAGTCAGAATTTAGCATGGACTTGTTTTTATAAACAAAAGGGAGAAAAAAGTCCTGAATTTTTGATTTTTGTAAGCACTTAGCTTCCCCCAATTACAGTGGTGGCTGTTTTGTTTCAGTCCCATCGGCAGCCACATTTAGCATTACCCACGCTCCGTCTCAAATGATGCAAACGACTTTCCTGAGCTATTTGCAAAGTGCGTGAAACATTGCGAGCGATGCGCTTTTACTATCGGTATGATTGAATTCTTTTGCAGCACAAGAAAGCAACTAGTTATTTTACCGTGCCAGAAGATTGGTAACTATTTATTTACACATTTATTATCTGCTCCACTCTGAGAATAAAGAATGAGCCTGAACTACAAAAGCTGAGCCTGCATGAAGGCCCATCAGTCTCTCCACACTTCTGCTGTCAACCCTATTATGGAGGAAACATTATTCAAACTGCAGGCTCCAAACTCCCAGGTAACTAGAGACAGCAGGAAGCTCTGTTTGATATCAAGTATATTCTTTATCAACCTTTTTGTTGCGATGGGAAGAAATGATCGAACTTTACTTTCATCTTGCTCTGTCCTCACATCACCCAGTAGGTGAATTGCTTTATTGGTGAGCCTTGGCCAAAAGCTCTTTGATATACGCTGCCCTTTGCAGCCATAAATTTTCCATCTTTCAGACAAGGTTTGAGACTTTCCCTGTCCTGCTATTCTGCCCCTAAGTGATTAGATGCTCTTTTCAAAATGAAAGATGAGCTTTCAGGGAAACTCTTGGCCCTCTCCTAGGTACCATAAAATAGCCATAATTTGATTTTCCTAACACTGATAAAAGTTGCGGGTTTCCAACCAAGGCTCATCACATGAAGATGGGTTGGTGCTGAGCCTCGCGCCAGCACAGCTGCGTCACGGAGGGATGACAAGCTCCTCCCCGGCAGCACGGCCAAGCTGAGAGACTGGGGCGTGCTGGGCACGGTCTGCTGGTGGCCCAGTGCTCGTGGCCGAGCACGATGTCCCCTGGCCAATCCCTGCCTGTGCTCCCAGGTCCCATGCATGCCGCTCTGCACCGTGCCTCTCTCCCACCCTGCCCCTTGTCTGCAGCTGACGGGGAGACCTGGATGAACAACCGTGCTGCGTGGTGTTCGGTGGCTTTTGAAGTGACCCCAGGCACGGGTCTGGGCCCAGCTCTTGCTGCTGTCCCGTGGGAAGCAGATGGAGGAGGGCTGATGGTCCCTGCCATGGGCAGCAGCCAGCAGCCACCATGTGCTGCACACAAGGCTTTGAGGAGCAAGTCACTTAAACCCCCACATGCTCCAGCAGCAACCTCCAGGTCTTCAAAGGTGCCAGCTGGAGCTCTGTGAGTCTGGACACTTCATCCTCTGCTCCAGTCTACCTCTGTGACGTGGGGAATATGGCAACCGCTTCCTCTTCTGGTGTCTGGAGGGGTCAGCTATGCGGGCAGTGTTAGTACAGGAGCAGTCCCTGCTCATACAGGGTTTTGGAGATACGAGTGTCGGGGATTACAAAGGGTTATTTCTCAGGGACCTCAAGAGAAGAATCAGTGAAGAGTTGGTGGCATCCTGCCTTCACAATCAGATGTCTGCAATTTAATAAGGACAGCTGGGGAATTCTTTATTTATTTCTCTCCTGGAAAAGACCAACGAGAACGATTTTTCTCTGTCTTGCCAAAATATTTCTTTGACAGCTTTTGAATTTTCATTAAAAATGAAAACATAAAATGTTGTTTCCTGAAAACTAAGCTTAAAAGCCTTTCAGATGACAATAATACTAATGTGTGAACATTTCTGCTCAAACAGGAGTTTTGAAAGAAAGCGGTAGGCCAAGCACCGATCACGTTATGCCCCAGACTCTCATGAGCTGGCAAACCCAACGCTGTGGCCTGACGTCCAGGCTGCTGTGATATTTATTTTTGGTTTCACCCTCGCTGTGATTCAGATTCTTGGTGGTGGCTGGGGACTATGAACAGTGGTAAGCGAGTGGGGAGGCCCCGAGTTAGGCTGCACACTCCTCTGCTCCAGGGCTGGCTGTGCACCCTGCTGATCCCACCTAGAGCAGTCCAAAATCTGCTCCCAGTTGTGGTGCTTGCCAGTCCTCCTTGAGGCTGTAAAGGTGGGCAGGGATCGGTGAGCCAGAAAGAAACATGTTCACGCTGTCTTTCAGCAATGACACCGGAAAACTAGATGGAGTGGTCAACAAAGGAGTTGACCCACTGCCTCTGAGTTGCCGAAAGGTCTTCCTGGCATGGGGATCATGGAGCTGATTAATCAGGCTTTATCTGGTGGTGGTGGTGAGGATGCTAGACCTTTACAGCTGAGCGCCTCTTTAAATGGTAGAATTGAAGCAGTGATCTGAAATGGTGTAAATTCGCTGAAATACAAATGCCATGTGCTCAGGGAAGGTCAGTTATTTGGAAAAAAAATATAAAAATTAACTAAACATCCCCTGGCTGCTTACGCTTGAGATGGACGTTGCTTTTAAAAAGAGGGCCATATTTTTTTCCCTGCGCAGCCCCTGACAGCTGAAATGCCTGCAGTAGCTGCTCAGCTAATGCCCGGGCTCTCACACCCTGCCACTTTGGCCCCTTCTTTCCCCAGCTCCGGAGCACTGCATCAGCTTCCCTGAAAATGGGGATTGTGCCCTCTGTCCCCATGAGATGCCAGTGTCCTGTCAAAATTAACCTATTAGTTGATTATTCGCTTTTGAATGGGAAACGAATAGGAATGTCATTCAGAGTTTCCAAGCCGCAGCGGCAGAAAGGACCCTTTCCGGATGAATGGAGGTCATTGTGCACTATCTCTGGCATGGGGCTGCGCGTACACGGTGGGGACTTTAAAATAACGTCCTTTGCTGTAAGAATAAGGGCCAGCCCCTTTGCTTAGGGGCAAGGATGGAGACCATTGTGCTTACAGCATCTGTTTTTCCTAGAGGACATGGTTCCGATCTCGGTTTCAGCAATTTGATGTCGGGATTAGTTCCAGTGAAGTTGTGTGCTGATGCTGGAGCGGAGCAGGGGTGGAAGGGATCAGAATGAGCCCACCGACTGCCCACCGAAAACCCCGGCTCTTTCGGCAGATAAGCTGCTGCTCGGAGGAGGCTGGCTCTCAGCTAGCCATGCTCAGACGGGCTGACCCCAGGCACGTTGGAGGACCGGGGGGCCAGCAGGCTGCCCGGTGCCAGCGGCTACCGGCCTAAGTGGCTCCAGCCAGAGCCCTCAAGAATGGAGTGGGTCCTTCAAAAGGAGACCAACCTTCGACCTGCAGTCATCATTTTGGCCATCAGGTCAACAGTTGTTCCACAGAACATTGGCAATTGTCTTTCTCCTTGTGTCAGGAGGCTCTTGAAACATTATACGAGGATAATTAAGTGGTGAATAAGGGTCAGCGTGGACAAATAAATCAAACTGATAGTTTGAACACAGACTGATTGAGCAAAAACAAGGAATTGTGCCATGCCTGTTAGCGCTGCTCTTGATGTTAACTGACTTTGTTAACATTACATCCAAAGGCAGCAAGTGGGAAAGCTTTGTGAGGAATCAAAAGCTGAGCAAAGAGACATGGGCTTTAATTGTTCAGCTTTATTTTTGAAATAAAGACATGCAGTGCATCAATTTAGCTGACTTTAATGGACCACAAAACTGAACCTATTCTTTAAAATGCTAATTGAGTTTGAAGATTCTCGCCTCTCGCAGAAGAGGGATGCAAGAAATGCCAGTGCCACATTCAGACGTGTCGGGAGCTTTCGTACAGTTTCATTCAAAGCAAGTGGGTGAAGCGCATACCGTTGGGCAAGAGGAATGTGTGCGTTTAACAGGGTAATCTATCCACAGAGGAGGTAGCATCCAGGCAAATAACGTGTCTGTGTACACAGCCTCGTACAGAGGAATATATTGATATTATGTACGATAACATAAAATTGATGTGTGGGTTTTCAATACACTGTATTGCAAACCTGCAAGGTGCATGAAAGCTTTCACCCTCAAACCCACAAAAATAAAGGTCATTAACTTATTTTAAGGAGCAAAAAAGGGGTAGTCAGTCCTTAGGACACTTTTTTAAGGGAAAAAATGTGTCCAAAAGTTCATGTGTCCCTAAGGAAGAAACACAGTTGGTTGTGGGGATATAGAATATATATCTTACTCTGTCATCACTGAAAAAGAGTGCTGGGTGCAAACCGTACTAATTCTGACTTCCAGGATCAAGGTGATGCATTTAAAGAATCTTTCTCACACGCTAGTGTGAGTTTCTCACGTCTTTCCACACACGCTAGTAATGTTCTATTAAAATTTAATCAGTGTCTTTCAACGCTGCTATCTTTCCTTATCTACACACGTAGCAATTATTTAAGTAAACTATTGAAAGTGGTAAAAATCAATTCTGAAAATAAAAATTAAGATTGAAAAAACACAATTTTTTTCTCTTTAGTTTATGTAACATTGATCGTCCCTAAAGTAGAGTTTGCAGCCAATATTAATAATGCCATTATTATTTTATTTCTTATTTATAAGGTACTGTGCATGGCACATTACAGACACAGAAAATGTGTCTGCCCCAAATACTTTACAGTCTAGTTTGGACAAATTTAAAATATGGACCTAGTGTAATAAAGTTCACAGCTTTCGTGTGGCTGTGGGCTGTTATTTTTGCAGGTCATTATATAATATCTTTGCGTGCATTTATTTCAGTGCTGCAGAAACTTTCCTTTTGACAGGGTTACTACAAATTTATTATTGCTGGGCTTTCACACTGCAAGGCGCAGAATTACTTCTTAGGCAGGACGCTGTGAATACTTCAACATAGGGAGCTGACACTTCACGTCGCAACTGGACCATACAAAGGCAAGTAAGTTATAAGAGATAAATTTAATGATAAGCATGTTAAAAAATTCTATGGGAAATGTATCTGCGCGGCTACATGAATTACGAGGGTTTGCCAAGAAAGGTGTAATGGATTATGGTGGAAGATGAAGGGGAGCTCCCACCATATCCAATCAGCCTTTTACTTAAAGGTCAGGACATTCTGTCTGGGTCCACTTGCGTTTTTGATTCTGCCGTTTCACTATTCAGTGGCACAATGTAACTGTCAGTCTCAACAACGGTTCCTCGAGCCACTGGCTCCACTGCTCACAGGGCAACACACAATATTTCACAGCCACAAAACAATTCACTGTCTGCATAGGCAAACCATATGATTTCCATGGGGAGCAATATTGACACACCCTACTGAGCGCTCTTAAGGGGACTCTTAAAAGAGTTACATCTTAAAAAAAAAAAAAAAAAGAAAAAAAAAGAAAAAAGGCCTATGGCTCTACTATTCTTCTCTATGACTAAGTTACCAAATAGCATTTTAATGTTCTGTCTTCATGAGATGAAGTTAAATGCAAAAATATTCTCCATGCCTTCCACCCCCTTTCTCGTTTTACCAGAGGGAGACAGTTTTACTGCTATGCAAAGTCTTTCTGGCCAGTAAGTATCTAGTACGCTAGATACTAGGAAAAAATGTAGCGCATAAATGATGGTCTGTTTGGATTTTCCCCAGTGAGTATTTACTGTGTTATATTATTAATTTCCAGCTCTGAGATAAATCCATAGACTGGTACGAATTTATAAATGCAGAGGGCCCTGCCGACGGCATGTGAAGCACCACAGTGCTGGGGCTCTGGTCGGCTCCTCACCTCCTTTGAAGGGAGTTACCTGCAGAAAGATTTGTGAGCACCAGGGCGGGATTCGCTGTTACACAGCAGATTTGTTGCCCTGGAAGTCGAGAGGGAGGAACCAAAGGTGGAAGTGAAGACTAGAGGTACCGAGAGATGAAGAGTCACCGCAGACACCTGAGGGCCCAGCTGCCCTTCTGCAGCCCTTTAACTAGACTTTTCTTTAAGTTTTAAAGTCATGTACCTTGCTTATGACAGGCTTAGTGTGTTAGGTAGCAGGGAGTGCCACGTGCCCCTGCCTACCGGCAGACCACTACCCAGGGCAGGTTTTCTACCCAACGCTGCTGACACCGCCATATCTTTTTAGAAATGAATTTTCTCTCATTGTCCCTGCAGCGCGCTCCAGCTCTATTCAGATTATGCAGCCAACTGCAAAATGAAAACGGCGTCAAGACCATTGTCGGTGCCTCGCTCCGGCCCCCGATGTCGGGGGAAGCAACATCCCGATGCCGCAGAGAAAGGAGAGGGACGAAGAGCTGCCTCACCGACACGCGGGCGCAGAGGGCTGCGTGGTAAGATGCTGGATGCCGTGCAGGCTGCAGCCAGACTAGCTGCCAGAGTGGTTCAAGAGGTGCAGGTCTGCTGCCCCACCTTCATGATGCCTCTGTGAGCTATGGTGCTCATGGGTGCTACAGAGAGACATTTCTTGCAAGAATTGCACTTGGGGGTTAACCATGACATTGTGGGCACCTTTCCAACATTGGCACACAGGGTCCCTGTGCTTGCGCAGGGCACGGGGCAGCAGAGGCTGGCTGCGGATGGAGTGCAGCAATGGCTGGGGCTGGCCATGCCCGTGTCAGCCAAGCACATTCCTGGGGGCTCTGAGGTGCCTCCACCACGTTGCTCCACTGTCAACACTGGGAAGCCACATTGCCTAAAGTGCAGGTAACCCAGAGGACCTGGGACTGCTTTGGCGCCCAGTCCTGGGTGTTTTCCCCCAGCTAGATGCCTCCCTGCTAGCTTAAACATCAGCTCTGCCACCTGGAGAGGGCACATGGTGCTGCACAACTCCATGAGCGGTGGCAATCCACAGCTCCTCTGAGGACATGCAGCTTTGCAGCAGCGTGGTCTGAGCCTTCAGCAAAGTCCCGACCCACTGGAGTACCCCTCGCTGCCAGCACTACACTATCTTATGGCTGAAAAGCTTCCCACTGTTAAAAGAGGGGATGAAAGAGTCTGGCAGCTGCTAAGAGCCCAAGGGAGCCAGATTTGTTTTATAAACATCATGTTCTAATGCTTCCAGAACAAAATACTGCAGGGTTGGTTTTTGTGGGTTTTTTTCCCCCTCGTTGATAAAGCTCTATATAGAGTTTTAGAATTTCCTGGGTTTGGGTTGCCTTTTTTTTTTTCCTGGAAAATTATTATAAAGCAGAAATTTTTTCTCCTGATGAGCTTCGCTTACATTTCAGCCATCTGTTGCCCGGGCAGCCCCAGCCAGGGCTGGTGATGGCGTGATATAATGGTCCCTTCTGGCCTTCAAAGCTCTGAAACCGGTGCAGCAGGATTCTGCTCAGCAGTGAGAGCAGGACAAACATATGGACCAAGCTCCACTGCTGCTTCTTTGGTCATGCTGGACTGCTGCTGGCCAGCACACGCTGGCCTTCCTTGGCATCTCTATTCAAGCTGTATATCGTGATAATTTTGCTTTGTCAAGCAGCAACTTTATCGCTAATGTTTGCACCAAAGAGGGGATTGCAGACACTAGTGCAACAAATTTGATTTAATCACATGCAGACTTTTTTTTTGGTGTTCCCCCACATGCAGCGGATGCTGAGGTGCACCATGGTACCTCCTTTCCTTCCCATCAGAAAGGGCTTGGCATGAAGGAAGAGAGTTCTGCACTTGTCTTGCATTAATTTCGAGATGAGATGTACTCAGCTTATAAGAAAAAAAGGTGTTCATTTTCCTTTGCAAGCTATGAAGGAATGCGAAAGTCAGGCTGACTTCACAGTTGCTGATAGATTTCCACCAGGACCACAAAAAAGTCCCTCCAAGCCACCTATGCTGAGCAGCTCTGTTGGGTGCACAGAATCCCACCTCCTCTCCCTGGGCTGTGCTAGTTCTGCACTGTGAGTAGGGGTAAAGCATTAGGAGATCTTTCTGCTCAGTAAAATCTAGACTGTTTGTTACTTGAAAGAGGTATATGCGCTACTGTCAGGTGGAGAATGTACAGTATGTGGCTGTGATTTCATCTGTGATTTCATGTGGCATGATTTCATCTCATCCAGCCCATCATCAGCTGGCAGAAGCCCCTCCAGTGACCACTGCCAGGCGAATGTAAGTCAGATTAGCCCGCAGGCTGCTCTAAATTTAGCCCAGAGCTGGGACTCAGCAAGTCTTGGGGATGAGCAAGAGCATCTGAGGTCTGTCAGTAACTCCCTAATACCTGCCTTTTTCCACCGTGTGTCATTTGATCAGAGCAGAAAATCTCGCTTTACCTTGCAGTCACCCAGGATTGTATAGTTCGTTGTTGAGCAATCAAATGCTGCTGTTGGCAAAAAATAATTGAGGTCAAATAGACCTTGAGCTCTGAGTCTTTGTAAAAATCCTTATAGCAATTATAATAAAAGTTAGGAGTTCCTTGGGCTGCTTTTTCAATAGGAGGAAAAGAAAGAAAAGAAAAAAAGAAAGGATAATAAATAACACTAGAAGCCAAATACACGTGTTTGTAGAGTAGTAAGGGCTGGGTTATTTATGAAAAGAAGCTAGCCATAAATAGACTTGTTTCTTGTCAGGAAGGATATGGTCAAAATATCTCCTACAAGATGGGAAAACTTGCATGTGCAGCAGTCCATGACAGGCACATGTTGCGCCAGACAGTCCCGCACTGGAACAGTGCTTGCCTGATGGACGTCCAGCGTCGGAGTGATTTGTGATGGTAACGGCTCTGTCTGTCTCTTTCCAGCCGAGGCAGCAAGAGACAGAGAGTGGCTCCCAGCGCTGTAACTTATTTCTCGCCGGCTGGCAGACGCTCGGCCACCACTCGGCCATGCTCGCCTGGCCTGAGGGCTCTCCTTCCCCTCAGGTGGGTCCCACCATTTTTTCCTGGTGCAGGAAGAAGGTGATGCAAAGGTGATGTAAATCTGGATTAAAATTGCCCGAACAGATCTGAGACGCTACTGCAACACAGATGCTGCGAGTCTTGCTTCAGCTAGCAATTACCTAAACTTTCCTTGATTAGTAGGCAACCATCAGTCCCAAAGGGCATCAAGCCCTCCATGTATTTTTGGTGTGAATACGGCCCTGTGGCCACGGTCACGAGGGACCTCACAACCTGCTGCGTATTTTTCCTCACTGCTCCCCTGTGTTGGGGTAGGACTTTTCTTTCTGGTTCACAGGCAGAGAAAGCAGGGCTCTGCCCACACCACCAGCGAGCTGCAGGGCTGAGTCCCAGGCTCCCCTGTTGCTGATGTCTCTGGAAGAGGTGCTCAGGGGTTTTGCCTGAGTTCCATGCCCGCCCACACATCCTTGATGGTTTGAATATATGTGTGCACGTTAAATCCTCATGCATCCCCAGGTTCCCCCAGTTTAGCTTTTGGTAAGTGGCCGAGCAGGGGCTCTCCTCTCCTGGGCTGGCATCCTAATCCCCTGCGTCTCAGACGGTGCCCTCCACCCCGTGATATAATTTGTGTTTTGTCCCTTGGCAGAGCAAAGAGGAGCAGCGCTGCTGTGTATTTCCTGTGCGGAGGGAGAGCCCCTGGGACCTGCCCCACAAGGACAGAGCTATTCAGCGTTAGCCAGATTTGGGGTACGATTGCTAATGCGCAATACGCAGTGCCCTGTGCAGCTTTGGAGTATGCTGAATATGTGCTTTCAGATGTACTCTGAATTATTAATCGAAGAACAAAGAATGGCTCCAAGCTGCAGCAGTCGAAGGGAGCACTGACATTAACCTCCCTGAGAGCAGAATTGGGCACAAAATGCACGCATCTGTATTTTCACCATGATTTTTAAATGCACATTGATACTCTACACTACGGAGTCTTTGCTGTGTATATGTTGGCGATGGATTTCCTCAGCACATTTGGGCTTCACAGTGTCACAAATACCCAGAAATGATGAAAAAGAATAGGGTAGATACATAGCAATGCTCTTTTTAAAGCCATATTCATGTTAGTTCTCATCATGCCTTCCTCCAGCGAGATGACAGAAGCAATCATAAACCGGGCAGTTTATTTCTCCCTTTGTGTTCCTATTCATTAAAACCAGCCAAGCCTTTAAAAATGCTCTAAAAACCTGTGAATGGCAGGGGTGAGAGGGTGGGAGGTAAGAGGAGGGGGAGAGGAGGGGTAAGGAAACTTCCTAGGAGAAAAGCACCAATTCTTCTCGGTAGCTTTGCATGCTCAGCCTCAGGGACACGCGAAACACTTTCGTTTGTACTCCAAAGCCGGGTAAGTGGGGGAGCTGCCATGCAGTGGGCTAGTAACTGGGCAGCATTGCACTTCAGCTGGCAGGATATCTCCGGTATTAGCTCTGGGAAGGCTGAAATGCCAAAGACTATCAGATTTCCAAAAGTAATTTCTCTCTCACACCTGTATTTCCCGCTCCCCCCCGCCCCCCAACACACACTTAACACTTCCGTAAAAGTAAAAAGTGATGATGAAATATGTTGATATGGAAAAATTGGAAGGTCTGATTTGCAATATCAGATATATTAATTTGGTTTTGATTATTTCTGTTATGAATCAAAAATATACATTTGCTCTGTCCTTTTGATTCAAACATATGATTTTTGTATACACTAAGGACACATTAGACCACTCTGGAAGCTCAGAGGGGCCTTAATATGTGAGTAAATTATTTTTTATACCCACTTTAAGGTCTATTTATTCTAATTGAGCAAAATCCTAGCTCTACTGGAAATCAGTGGGAATTGTGCCGTTGACTTCAGAGGCTCCGGGATTTTGCCCACACACGGTGTAAAATGATTTATGTAGAAGTGGCCACCAGCCTTTTTTCTAGAAATTACGAACGAAAGGTTCAAGAATCCCCTTTTACTGCACAAACAAAGAAGTGCGCGCTTTATTCTTTTTATGCGGTGCTGGAGTATTCACTGTTTTCTGCTAGAAAAAAAAAAAAATCAATTAAGTTTCAGAGTATTAGCAGCCTCCCCTGTTGCCCAGGGGGGCACAGGGAGGGGTGGGAGGCCAGAGGAGCTTGTTTGCCACTTGCATCGGAAGGCCTTCAGTGTACAGCACTGTACGGGAGAGAATTTAAGAAAAAAAAAGAAGTTGAATTTAGCCTGTAACATGGTACAGGAGAGAATGTGTCCCCGGGGCGCCTCTACGGCAGGCTACAGAGTGCCATCCCCGGGCTCTAACAGATGCCCGGCAGAGAAGCTCCAGGCCCTAAACCTCACCGTAGTCTCTTGTGTTAATGAGGACTCTTGATGCAGTTTAAGGTACACTGGTGAGCGGCCCTAAATCAGAGCTCGTCCTGCTCGGGAAAGGTCCTGGCGGCAGCGGAGACGGGTCTGTTTGCATTCCAGATGTGGCACCTCCAGCCTGCCTCGGACCAGCATTCATTTCTGCACTCCACAGCTGGTCCATGTAAATGTGCCATATTGCAGCCCATCTGCTCAGAGAGTGCACAGTGGCACATCTCTCTCTGACAGTGGACCATTTTATTGAACGCTATAAATATTGAAATTCATAGGCATGAAGCAGCAGATTTTTAATGTTACTTAGAGAGACATTTGAGCCACAACCTTTGGCAGCAGCACACGCTGCTAGTATCTCAGTACACTGCGCGCCATTTGGTTCAGACTCATGAACAACTTTTCCGGAGATTTCATGGCTCTCCAATCCCAGGTAAAATGGAGTACAGACCCTGTGGGATGATATTTAGTGTGAATGTCACCCTGCATACAATGTGCATTTGGGATATGGACTTTCCAGCCCTGTGCTGTGTTAAACCATATGTTAATGTTTTCATACTCAGAAAAGATTAGATCGGGGACCAATAAAGTTTCAAAACTACAAATAATAGGCTAACCGAACTGAAATGTGAGGTATTCCTAAGCCTGAGTGTTGCTTTTTTTTTCTCCCAAAGTCTCTGCAGTTTTTGTTTTTCAAATGGCAACACTGTATTTTGCAACAAGAAACTGGCATATTCATATTTTATAAGCTAATACATGTAAATTTTGTATTAGCGAGTAAACATCTCTATTAATTTGAAATTCATGGCATCTGATCTGGAAAAGAAGCAAAACACCACTTTGCGGTTTTCTATTCGTCAAGTAGTCCCTAGTAAATGTTCAATGAGCTGGAAAGAGCCGAACCCCAAACTAGGATAAACGTATATATTATTTTTGATGAATTTTTTTCCCACTTGCCAAGCCAGCAGTTCCTGCAGAGCATCAGGAACCAGCCTTTCCCCTTTTGGAATCAAAAGGAATTTTTCCATCTACGTTAATTAGAGAAGGATCAGGCCCTTAATGAGAGAAACTCCATTAAAAAGGGAGAACATATTTGAAATTCTCTAAAATGCTTTGAAAAAAAAAAAAAGTCATGTTCATTTTTATGTGGGGTGTTGAGCCTGCCATGACGTCCGCAATGTTTCCCACTCCTGGAGCCATTCAGGCAGTAAATAACATGGCACTCGGCGGGCGGTAGCTGGGGGAGTAAGACGGGGCATTTGTTGGGTTCGGAGGTGTGTATCCCAGCTCCTGCGACAAGACGGCTAAAAAGTTTTCTAAGCATGTGGATTAAAGTGGGAACTGGGGGGGAAAAAAAAAAAAAGCAACGCAAAAAAAGATGTGCTGAGGATGTCATCTTGGCACGTACCTTTCTCGAAACTGCGCCGCTTTTTAAGTTCGCTTCATTATCTCTTTTGCAGTTGCTCCATTGTCTTCATTATAATTTAAAAAGAGAGAGGAAAGACGGCATCTTTAATGGCAAAGTCGTAGCGTTTGGACAATAAGCTGTGTCACTGCTCGGGCCGGTCCCCCAGTTCCCAATCAGCAGTGTTATGTAAGGTGGCAGGTTAATAAATGCGACACACTGAAATCATTTGTACCAGATTATCTCTCCTTCCAAACTCTGACAGATGCTAAGTCCAGCTGGTAAAAAAAGTTTATAGGCGAGTTGGATCTGGGGCCTTCACACACTCCACAATGTTGGCTACCAATGCTTGTTTTAATGAGTCACGAATTGCCTGTTTATCTTCTGCTCCCTGCTGTTTCTGCATTTTCTCTTCCAGAACAATCCTAGAAACACATGCTGCTACAGACGCTGGAGCAATGTGTGTAGACATTTGAGCCAAATTATTATAAAGAACTCTTTCTTCTCGGATATTAAAAAAAAAAAAAGGCGAGAATTGCACATTGCCTAGCAAATCGTTATCTCAGATGTTCGCTGTGACATGCTCAATATGGCCTACCAGAGAAAGTTGGAGACATTTGAAACCTTAACAACTACACAAAATGACACTGTAATTGGCGGGTTTTGTTGTTCATGTTCTGGCTCTGTGAAAACTGCTCTAAACACTTTGTTTAATGATGTTACATTATGACAACACATGGCTTCTATGGAGCAAGTCATCATGTTGAACATGCAACACCACGGGAAGGGGAGCAGGGCTGGGCGCCGGGGCGAGGGGCAGGGTGCCCATGGGTGCCAGCGCACAGGCGTGAACGCCTGGGGAAAGGCGCGGCCCAGGGCTGATGCGCTCCCATGGAAGGGCCCTTCTACCCATCCCAATGGCCAAAAGGCAGCTGCGATGTCTTTCCAGGGGAGCTGCTGGCTGGGGGGTGCATGGGGGCACCCACCCCCTGCGATGCAGCGGCCTCCATCACCCGCTGACGCTTCTGCTGCTGTGGTTGTAGCCCTGTAGACAGGTTGGGCTGACCCGACAGAGAAATGCCCTGATACAAAGGGGTCTCTGGGCAGGGACACGTGCCCTACCTCGCAGCTGGGCTGGGAGCAGCCATGATCCAGAGCTGAGACCATCTGTGCCGGAGACAGCCGAGCTTCGGAGCAAGATACTGCATGACATTTCTATGTGGGTCATGTTGCCCTGCAAGGTAACCCGAGGATATTTAGCTGCCATGATCCTGTAAAAGAGATTCCTCTTGCACCTTCTGAAATAATGTGGATGCATGGCATGGAATGCAGGTGGCAAGACGGCCCCACAGCCACAGAGATGCCCTGCGTAACTGCATGGGGAGCCCCAGGACAACATTGGGCTGACGCCCCAGCGCAGGCAGAGGCACTGCTCTCCTCATGTGGCGTGGTGAGGTGCTGGATCCCCCTGATCCTGCAGAAGACCACCTGCCTGAGGAGAAGCAGGCTCTCCATGCAGCGGCAAAGGGTACATGCAGGAGGGCAGTGACACAGAGTACGTTCAGGAGGGCTGGCTAGGCTGTGGGTAAATTCTTGAGGAGCAGAAATGGGCACGTAGGGATTGTTCATCACACGTTGCAACACGGTCCTGCACCACCTCCGTTTGGTCTGTGTGTGCTGAGCGCACAGGGGCAAACCCACATGTCTGATGTCTTTGTGGAAAGAGGCCCCGATGCTGTGAATCTCGGCACAGCCTCAGCTTCCTTGGGCATGCTGAAAACATCTGGGTGGAGCATCTCTCTGGTGGCACGGGAAACTTTGTCTAGCCGCGGCCACTGCGTTCAGTGTGGCTTTGCGCGGGGCTGCAGCAGGGGCTCCCCCGTTTGCAGGTTTCCCAAGGTTTCTTTGTGTGTCGGCTGCCTGGCTGAATGGCCTCCCTGATGTCCTCAGAAAGAAAACAGTGAGGAACCCATTTTTGCCAGCGCTTCTGGTTATTAATAGAATGTTTCAAATTTGTCTATTCTTTGCACATGGGAAACTGTATGGTCATTTGGCAGATGTTGAAACTCACCGATTTTATATCCAGCAGCTTGGAAAAACAATGGATGTCATACTCTGTTTAACAAAATATATGCTCGGCAGAGTCCATCTTCTGTGCTAGCAAACTGAATCTTACTCCTACCAATCACTCACTGTCACGAAGTTGAAGGAACCACCGTAATGCCAGAAGATGATTTGTTTGAAATTCTAGCTTTCACCTTATACGCTGCGGCTCTTCCATACAGCAAGATGCAGTTATTGCCAATGAGGCCTTATGTCTGCCTTCTCTTTTTATTTAGCTGGTATAACAGTATGCTAATGACAGGAAGAAAACATACATATAAAATATTGTAAGCATCAATACTTGGAAGGGGAAGGTAAATTTGGCTCCCAACCATGAAATCTTATTCTGCAGTTGCCTTCTTAATGGCATCTCTTGAGGTCAGTGGCTTTGAATTCTCCCAATTGTATAGGGTCACTCTGGAAGCATTGACCAAGTAGAAAAGATTCAGCCAGGGGAAACAATGGCAGAAGTCACCCTTTAAATGTCCTGCCTTCTATATCATGCAATTGATTCCAAGGCTCCCCACCACGATGTCACTGTTTGACCAGTTTGCTTTAAAACAGCTTAATTAGCTGAAAGGAAAGCTATGTCTGAGCATGTTTGTGAGAAAAAAAACAAAAAGCTCCCTCCTTTCAGAAAGCTCATGCTCTGTCTTGTCGGAAATCTCTGGTTCTGAAATGAAACAACATTCCTTTCATACAGAGTTAAGTCCCTGACAACAAATTTTCCCGGATTGGGGAAACAACCGGTTGCACGGCGCGCTGATGTCAGCGGCGCTGGTTTGGTTTAGTCTGGGGGGCTGAGGGCTCTGCACCTCAGTTAACTGCAGGGATGCCCCAGGAGGAGATCATGGGAGCCGTAAACAGCCCCATTGCTCAGGGTCTGAGGGGCAGTCGAGACTGACTGCCTCAGTACTTCAGTGCCACCTGTGTATTAGCACACAGGCCATCAGCTGGAGAGGGTTTGAAGGAGAAACAGAGGCCTTCAAGTGCTAAAGCCCAACTTTTCTTGTAGAGTTCTTCGTTTTCCCAAACACCAGGTGCAAGGCAAGCCCAGAAGGTCGGTGGGAAGAGAACTGATAGGAGCGGGAGGCAAGGCACCTGCTGCCTGCCGGGAAGAAACCCAAACCGGCGGTCCAAGCCTCAGCCGAACCCACAGAAACCGGTGCCGCCTCATGGCCCGGAGACAGTAAAATGCTCAATGCACTGAATGATGCAGCTGATGAAGTAAAACAGGCAGGAGGACGTGGTGCACTGCCTTTGCTCTCCTCATTAGCTCTCTGAGCTGCAGTGTTTGCAGTGGGAAGGTAAAAAATACAGCCTTTGGCCCACTACACGTGCTCTCCAGCAACCAGACCTCTCCTGAAGGAAAGACCATAAGCACTGAGGGCCTTTGTTCTGTGGTGGTTGTGGCAGCTTCTCAGCGTCACCAGGCTGTAGGAACTGATGCCCCTCCTGAGGGGCAAGAGAGGCGTTTGAGTAACTTGCTCAAGGCCTCAGGAGAAATCAGTTTCAAAGCCAGATCTACTACGTAAAAAATAAAGACACAGTTTTCCTGTTCAGTCTGTTGATCCACAGTACCTTGTCGGGCCTTTTTGCATGTGTATTTGCACGGTGTGCCCAGCACCAGTACTGATGGAAAATATGGGAACCCAGCATCAGAGGTGTATGGGGGAGTGAAGCACGTAAACTCAGAGCAAATCACAAAAAGAACCATTTAGACAGAAAATAGGATTAGGTTAACACGCTCCCCGAGACTGCCTACACATGGTGATTTTATGCGTGTATGTAGCCATACCAGGTTCAGTGAAATTATGTGCTAAATGTATTTATGAAGGGGAGTAAAACTGCGCAGAAGCAAGGTTTTAGTGTATTTCATAACATTTCTACAGCCTCTATCCCTGTCATTCCTTTTCTTGGGCATTTATGAGAAATTTCAACCTACTGCAGCTCATTTGTTCACGTCCAGAACAGAAAAGGTATTTCTAAATCATTTTGTTTTCACTGCATGAAGGATTCTGGCTGGGAAACAAAGTAAAGATATGCCTCACTGCTGAATTAAGCTTTAGTTAAAATATTTTCTTTGTAGGTGTTTTTTTTCCAAAAAACCCAAATGTCTTTTAATTCACGTGCTTGTATTTGAAACAATATCATGCTTAAAATGAGATGTTTATGAGCGTTTTTCCCTTTCTCGGCTTTACAGAAAGGTGAAGGAAAGGATGATTAAACCAGAAACAAAGTCAGTAATTAGCAGTATAAATCTCTCAGTGATTTCAGTAGGTCACGAAATTAACTGGTACAGGCTTCGGACACATCTGCTCTTTTGGCAAGTGGTGCCCTCCGTGAGCCTGCTCATTGGCTCGCACTAACCATACGATGGGTCTCGGGGAACTTATTTGCGCTCCCTAAGCTAAACACAGTGCAGCGATGAAGCCCTACGGTTTCTGAAATGATGAAGCACGTACAAGGGCTGAGCATTCCCGGTAACTGAGAGGCAGCCTCGCAGGGTGTCCAAGTGCTGTGCTATCGTCCTGGGACCCCTGGAGGGAGGGAGGGAGGGAGGGAAGGAGGGAGGGGACAGGATGCGAGAGTTTGTTGCATGTGGTCGAATGGTGCTTTGCAAGGCTTGGATTCAGGAAATTATTTGGAGGTTTGGGGAAGAGGGACCTGGTTGCCGTGCCACAGGCTGCTATTGGGAAGGGGGCTCTGCCCACAAGCCAGCAAGGAGAGCCCCAGCACCAGAGTTACTGATAAGTTTTTATCTTAGCCACAGCTTCACTCTTCTGGTGGCAGAGCAGCAGAGAAGCAAGAGGCTTAAAGCACCAGAAATAGGGAAATTGGGGGGGGTGGAGGAAACCAACAGTTCTGCCTTCTTTCAGCCTCAAAATGTAAGGGAGCAATGTAGTGTTGCATTGCATGAAGTCTTGTCAGCTGTCATCTCAGGACAGAGGCAAACCCATCTCTGGGCTGCTTGTCTCAAGTAAGCCAGTTACCCCTCTGCCTGTCGGCAGGCAAGTAAAAACAGCAATAAAAACAGTCAGTCCAATAGGTGCTTGCCTTCCTCTAGCTACCATTATGGATGTAACTCGTAGGTTCTGAATTGGCTACTCAGCCCACTTTGGGGGATGAAAACTGAGCTGGTGTTCCAAGGGATCGCGCTTGTTCCAAGGATCGGTGTTCCAAGGGACCCTGATCCCTCTATCTCACTATTTCATCACAACTTAGAAATACGACTGGGCTGTGTGGCAGCACTCAGAAGCAGCAATACGATCCAAAACCATCAGAGCAAGGATGGCTGGCTGTGCCTGGGCTGGCTTCTAATTCATAAAGAAATTCAGCTGGAAACTTTGACATTCTCACTTTTGCATACAAATTCATGGCTGTAGTTCCAAATACATGCTCTTTATATGCAGAAACCCTAGACCTAGGCTGGGCACCTGCACCTTTGGGAGAATTCTAGGGAACACAGCGTAGCAGTAAGTGGGCACATGCAACTCTCTGAAACCCAATAATGTTTGCTTCCTTTCTAGTTCCGTTGCAGACCTCTGACATCCTTTGGGACAACAAGGCCATCAGCGCCAAGGCTTTCTGTGAGACCAGAGAGGGGCTAACAGATTTTGCTCAAAGCAAAGCATCCCAGCACTAGGCAAGTGGCTGTTCTTCAAGTATTTGCAAAAGGGGGAACGTGGAGCACTTCCCTAAAAGCAGGGCCAGTCACTAGCTGTGCTCCGCAGGCTTCCCTCCGCAGGGAGAGCTGTGCTCTGCAGAGGAAAACTTGCAGAGCCATTGTGGCACCAACTCTGTTCTGTTCAAGAAAGAGAAAAAAAAAGGGGGGAACTGAGTGAAAAAGATCTACTCTTTCTGAAAGCTCTCCTCATGTTTTACCATTTCACCTGAGCCTTCTCCCTTCCTTTCTTTCTTTCTATGGTTATTTCTCTCTCCACGCATAAAACAACATAAAGACAGGACAATAGCAGAGCTGGAATGGTGCTGTGTCCTGCTACCATTTCTTCTGCAGTCTTTGATATGCTTTAGAGTCTAGGGCATAAAAGCTGTCAGCATCAGGGAACTTCATGCAAGTTTAGTTTATCTGCACCTCAGCATCTTTCTGTCACAGGAGGAACATTTGTTGTTTGGCTTTACGTGAGAAGAGTTAGATTTTATGTGGATTTAAAACACGTATTTTGACACTGTCGTTAAAAGCTTTTCACATTCAAGATGTAGTTTTCTGGTACAAGGACTCACCTATGTATTATAGTCAAAGATGGGGAAATTATTATCCTGAGCCAAATGTACTCCTCTATAACAAACTGGGCTTCCAAATCTGCTTTGTGGATTTTCACATGTAAATATCTCCTACTGTTCAGGTTCCTCTTTGAACGGTATCAACACAAAGTAGTTTGCGACAGCCTTTTGATTCCTGGTTAGCGTTTTGCTCCACAGTCTCATATTGACTTCGCTGGGCTGAGACACTGGATGCTATACCATACTCTGTGGGGACAGTACAGTGTGACCAGGTGGGCACCAGGCTCCCCATATTTGTAACAGTCCTGGTTGTTACTGCACTAGTGAAATGTAGTTGACTTATCTGGGTGGAATTTATTGAATTGCAGCTTTCCAGGGCACAGGGCAGCCAAGCCACAGTGAGCTGGGGGGATTAGCAAGCTGGAGCAAGATGAGAGCTTTTATCAGCGCTGTGGTGAGGAGGCACAAATGCAATATCTTGGTTTGAAGTGCACTGAGATGCTCAGATATGTTTGGGGATTGTATTATACCAGACAGCATCACTGCCTTCAACTCTCCTGCGCTGTCTCAGCAGTAGCCTGCTAGCTGGAAAATCACCCAGTTCCTTTTTATGGCCCTGTAATACTTTTAAAGCTCCTCCAAGGGCCTTAAAAGAGTAAGAATGTCCCAGGAAATCCTGTTTTGCTGACAGGCTGTACTGCTGAATTCTTTTGGTCTTGCCAGCAAGTCTCAAAAATCGCTTGATCGAGACACAACTATGATAGAGAGACACAACTAAGACCATTGAAAGTGGGTTAGAGAGCTCCGTGAGAAAGTGTATTCGGATTATTTTTCTGTCTTGGAGGTCTGGTAAACGAGATGTAAATGGAGCCATTATACCAAAGCACTGCATTTGTTTCCCAATGCAGTTAGGTGCCTTAGAGATTTCATCACTGGGGTTTAACCATCTGCAGAGCTGCTGAGCTGCCCGCCCCCGTTTCTGCTGGGCTGGAGGGCAGAGCCCAGAGGGCTGCGAGCTGCCCTTGGGTCTCTGCTCCCCATAGCCACCACTCCGTTGCTCTTCACAGTGAGTGTGGGTCCCTAACCAGCCTCTGAAACCACACAGTTTTAGAGAGAAAGGTTTTAAACTCCATCATCTCGCTGTGCCCGTGGGAGGTTTGCACCCCCTGCTCCAGCCAAGCCCCCCTGGCTCGTGCGGACGGAAAACTAGGAGCCAGTTTGAATTTTCTCGTCATCTTGCGGCGCCTGCAACCCCCCGCAGAGGGGCGAGGTGCCCTCTCCCACTCCGCCCCTCGGTTCACAAGACCTGGCCGTGAAGATGGCGACCGCCCCGACGCGCCTCGCGCCCTTCAAAGGGAGGCGGTTCGCAGGGGAGCAGGTTTCCTTTCTCTTGCACCGCAGCCATTGTGCGAGTGTCAAAGGAGCATCCCTCTCATCTCTCAGATTGATGGCATCGTCTAGGACTTCCAGCATAGACAAGATAAACTAAAGGCTTCTGCAGACAGGTATGTAACTGTGGAGACAGCAGCGCTGCAGAAGAGGCCTCCGATCAGGGGAATGTTTGTCCCACAGTCGACTCTCTGGCATAGCGGTCACCTTTGACATGACTTGCTGAATAGGAGTTTGTTTTCTAATTTCCATGGTTCAGCCGTAGGCCACGCAAAGTAAATACAAGTAAACGGGCAACAGTGGGTTCAAAGGAACATAAGACAAGTATTTGCCCCCTTGGAAGACAGTTTGGGTCGTGTTCACATGTGAATCAATCTGGTTTGGGTCTTTGAAGTGATTTTGATTAAGAAGAGCAGGGCAGGGTACTGAAAATTGATGGGGTCAACGAAAGATTGCCCATATTTTGGGGCATACTCTGGAGGTGAACTGCTGGTGCGCCAGTGCAAGAGCTGCCAGTGGTGCCGTCACGCAGATGTGAACTCCTGAATCGTTCAATGAGAGAGGCGAGAGGCAAGAGGCTACCCCTGGCACCCGCACCGAGCCCGGGCAGCCCAGGAGAGGGCTGCTGGCACTTCAGTGCTTGCTGTTGTGTCCTTTTCAGGGCTCTTCCCTGACCCTGACTGGCCTTGTGGGCACATCTCTGAACGTGACAGCACTGTGTCCTCAGGCACAGATCAGATCAGTGGGTTTAAGCGACTTCAAGCTGTACTTAATACAATTAAGAGCTTCACTCCCTGCTTGGATGCACCGCTACAAATTGTCAATCTCTTCCACACAATCCAGGATGGAAACAAATTTACGCAGCAGAAACTGAGAACTGTGGTTTTGGAAGATGTCCTTTTGCAGGTTGCTTGAGTCCCAAAGGGGAGCCTTTGCCAAGGGTTTTAGACGATTTGCAGCTCAACACAGTCCCCAGACTGGCTGTCCTGTGAAGGGCTGTTTTTCTTTCTTTGTTTGTTTGTTGTTGTTTTGGTTTTAAATAAGTGCCTTATTTTTCTGCTGTTGGCTTTGAAGGAAACAAAATATCAAGTACCATAATTAATGTTTCTTTAAGTGTTACAGAAATACCACCATGCACATCCTATCAAAACTCTGCCTGCCTAGAAAGCTGGCCTTGTGGATGTTCTACCTTTCACTGGCATCTTAATGCTTTTACCATTATACACAACTTTCTTTCTGCTAATGTATAGTATATACCCATCAGGGAGACTATCTGATATTTTACGTGATTTGTGATCTGATTGATTTGGTCATTGTCACTCTTCTTCTGAAACTGAGCGTGTGTTAATCCTATACATAAGTAGAGACTTCTTGTCAACATGAGTGACATGTTTGCCATGAGACAAAAATGTGGATCCTGAGGGTGGCAGGTCAGTGATCATTCCACAACAGATTTCACAGTGCAACTTGTAAAGTGACTTGAGCAGAGACAATTAGACTAATTTCTAACTTGTTTGTCTACAGTAATTATTTATTTCCTGTGCTTATTAGCAGAAATAGCTATGTAGAGACTGTGTATATCAATGCAGATTTTAAAAAGATTTTAACATCTTTTAGGGTAAAAGAAAACACCTAAACAAAATAAATCCTTACTTTAAAATGGGCAGATCCTTCTGAAAAGTTGTTGGTGAGAAAAGTTTCCACAGCTGTTCATCATTGTACCTTGCTGACTCATAAGGAGAAGTAGAGGCTGGTGAAGGAGAAGGTGTGCTGTTTTTGCAATGCAAGGGAACTAAACGCACTAATGAAGCTGTCACAGAGCAGGCAGGTGCAGGCAATTTCATAGCAGAGCTCCTGAAATCCTGCTGAGAAAGGCCTGATGTAGCCATTCGCTTATACGTGGTTAGCCTCACTGCCCTCCCGTAGCTCTGCTAACATGGCAGGACTGAAAAGCCAACTTCTGAGGTGAGGGAAAGGCACCTGGCTGATGTCTTGGCCAATTTAAAGATTAACGTAAAGTTAGTGATGCCAGTCCTGAAACCCGGTTGCCAGCTCAAATCCTGGAAGTGCCTGACTGAGCCTGGAGAGATGGGGCAGGAGCTGGCACAGGAACATCCTTGTAGGTGCCAGGGCCAGAGGCTCGATCTCCCCACGTATGAGCCTGGCCTTCACTGTATGAGAAAAAAAAAACAGGTGGGGATAAGCCAGGGGGAGAGGGGACCTTTGTAGCCTTATTCTGGTGAAAATGCAGACCTTTCTCCAAGACTACCGTACCCTCCAAGCCTCCTGGGAATGTTGTCTCTCAAGTTTGATCTTAGTGAACATATGCACACATGCACATGTATGCAGGCACAGCTGTATGCACGCACACTCTTCCCCGAAGCTCCCCTTGCGACACGGTTAAGACAGAGTGTGGGATAATGTATGGAGAAAGGCAGCAGCAACCAGAGGAAAAAGACAAGCAGGAGCAAACCACGTTTCCTTGCGCTGCCTTCTCGGTGGCCAGGACACAGATGTGCTCCTTCTGCTGTCTCGTCCTTTGTTAATTCCATCTCCCACCCCTTTGAACCTCATTAACTGGTTACGGAAAAGAGGGCACTGGTTATTACCCCAAGTGATAATCCAATTACTTGGGATAATAAAGTGTCTGTGTCTTTATATGACAGAGTTCAGAGCAACCATGGTGGGTTGGAAAAGGAGTGAAAAAAAGTCACAAAAACACCCCCAAAACTTTTTCCCTCCCCTGATTCATGGGTTCAGTTTCCAGCCAGCCCTAACGGCTGCTCACAGCACCCTCCTGGGACAGCCTCCTCCGTAACCCGTTCCCTCTCCCAGCACAGACCCCCGACATGTCTGACCAACATCAGCAAGGAAAGGGAAGGAAAATGGTGGCGAGGGGTACAGCACATAGACTCGGGGAAGACGGCAGCAGAAGTGACCCTGGAGTTACCGCCGAGGTGCGCCTATTGGCACGTGCCCACTCCTGCGGCGTTTTGCCTCCAGCGCCCGCAGACCCCCTCCAGGTGCCCAAAGCTGATATTACTGGGTGCAGAATTTAAATGCTATACATGTAATTTCTTGCCCTACATGCGCAAAAATAATTTTATTTCAGAATGGTGAGGGAACTTCTCACATGGCTAATTCCACTGCCCGTATGGCCAGGCTTTGAAAGTCCCCCTGGGAAAACCCTTGTCCCTTTTGGTAAAAACAAGGAGTGAGGCACTGCTAAGTAAGACTTCATTTCAGCTGCTGGTGTTCTGTCACCAAACCAGAGCATCAAACCAGTTTCTGTTCTACAGCGACAATTATTTCTCATGTCTCTGGAAAGGAAGTCATATGAGGACGAGAAAAAAAGCAAAGCAAGTTGATTTATCCATTCCAAAACAACTTTGCAGAGACATTGCTGTGATGCAGCAGTGCCAAGAAAGTCTGTATAAAGTCCCAGGCTTCCCCAGTTGAAGGAATCCAGTTCCTAAGAAAGATGAGCAGAGCTTATTTATTTCATTTTTTGCTTTCTCCCGAGGAAGGAAAATTGCGAGGAGGGTGCAATTTTGGTGGAAGCTGAGGTTGCAGGAGTAATGGGAGGGCACAAAGGGTTCATTGTTGGGCCAGCAATCTGTCACGGGGGGGGGCTGTCACAGGAGTCTCCAAGGGGCCGGCAATGAAACGCCGCCACTACGTCGTCGTCGCAGGAGACTTTACCTCACCTTGGGCTGCCCAGCTCCGCTCCCTGCATGGGACCACCTGCCAGCAGCGGTGGGGAGGGCTGACCCGCCGCCCTAAATCACCAGCAGAGGTAGAGCAGCACGCAGGGCAAGAGGGCCTGCGGGTCGGGCGGGGAGAGAGCCGAGATTTATAACTGTACTGTATTTCTCTCTTTTGAAAATTAAATGGCATGTTAGGGAAAATAAAAGAGGGTCGATGGAGGGGGTGAGCCCATGCACAGCCAGTTCAGCCTTCAGGGCTGAGTGGACGAATGGTTTAAGTATACAGCAGTTAAGTTATTGTGGTGGAGGGAGTGATCTGCACCATAGAAGGCACGCTCGGTTTTTGCAGGTCTCTGGTGGAGCTCCTGTCCCGAAGCCAGAGTCATCTACACGGCAACTTACCAGGGTTATTAGTGACCCTCCTGTCCCCCAGGTGCCTGCAGGCAGTGCGGGCAGGGATGACAGCCTACACCCACGGATGCTCCAGCCCTCGGAGCGGCTTCGCTGGGCTCAGCTGCCTGCGGGGACACCAGCCCTTGGGCTTCGCCAGTGAAAGAGGCTGAATCGGGTTTTGTGTTTGCAAAAACAACGGAAGCTTTGAGTTTTTCATCAATACCTGCACAACTTGCATTTCTGTGGCTTGTGAGGAAGCATCTAGTGATGGTAAAACACATTTGTCCCCTGGGACAGGAAACAAAGGCACTGAGTGGCTTCAGAAGTGCCAGGCAAGAAGACCCTGCTGCACCATGGAGTCCTGCCTGAATGTCCCAGGCCACTGACAACTGGCGTAAAGCAGCACGGCTTGGCTGAGGGCAATCCTGCAATGGCCAATTTACATCAGCTGAGGATCCAGGCTTTTGTGTCATTAAAGACATAGTAGAAAAAAATCTGTTGTGAATGAAGGAAGCTCTGGCTAAAATGTCCCAACAAGTTAGCTCTTTATTCTTTATCAGTGAAGTCTGCACACAATGAAAACATGGACAAGGGAAATTTGCACAGCATTTAACTTAGGTCAAAAAAACAAGTAATTTGTTAAGTGGCAAGGGCACCAACGCGTGCCATGTCACGCTGGATTTTCTTTAAAAATAAAAAAAATAACAAAGTTAAACTTTCAGTCAACCTGAAAATATTAGCTTTTTATGGGGGCAGTGCGGAACGAATGGGACAGCAAATCTTTCTTCGGTCGCTCGCTTACAGAGGCTGAAAAGCTCTATAGAGACAGTGGGAAAAGAAGGGAAAAAGGAGGGGTTACAGAGAGGGAGGGAGTGGAAGAGAGAAGAAAAGAAAGAAAGAAAGAAAGAAAGAAAGAAAGAAAGAAAGAAAGAAAGAAAGAAAGAAAGAAAGAAAGAAAGAAAGAAAGAAAGAAAGAAAGAAAGAAAGGAAGGGAGGGNAAGGAAGGAAGGAAGGAAGGAAGGAGGGAAGGAAGGAAGGAAGGAAGGAGGGAAGGAGGAAAAAGAGGGCAAGTGGAAAGGAGGGAGAGAAGCAGAGTGGAAGAAAAAAAAGGCACATGAGCAATGAGGTTCTTTGATAATACAACATTCTCAAAAACACCTGTTAAAAAATATACCAGGCTGTGAAACTGAACTCCTTGGACTACTTGATGCATTTCTCACTGGTGACTAGAGAGGGGTCTTTACCAGAACACAGGCTGCAGGAAAAGACGCTGACTGGGACCTCAAATGGAAGAGGAAATGTGAAATCTCCCCAGGAAGGAAAGCAGGAGCCTGATGCCCATGTTGTAGCATGAAAACTTACAGGTATAGATTCCAGCTCATAAATTCCAGGCATTTAATTCTAATTTTTCTGGTTTAGCTGATTTGCTTATGTTTGGAAAATATTGAAAACGAATGACTTGTTAATTCTCAGAGGGACTGATGATTGGTCATTGGAAACTCCTTGTTCTACTGAACTCATCTAAGCTCACGTAAAAGAGGGAACTAACAAAAGAGATATTCTCATGTTTTGCTATTAGTTTTTTTCCCCTTCTGGTACTATTCCACAGAACTGAAAGTTTTTCCTTCCCCTTACAAAGATGCATTTCCTGATCCTCATCATTAGTAATCTTGTTTCTGTGTTTACTTTGGATTTCTTCCACGGTTTCTCAGAATTTTTTCATCCCATCCCACTTACTGAGACCAGAACCATGTTCACCCAGCAGACATTTCTATTTATTTACATTTGTAATTTCACCCTTCCCTTTCCCTTTCTGAATGCAAATTCAGAAAGCCAGACAACTCTTACTAGCTACCTATCAGAATGTGAAAAACCATTTAATCTGCACTTGCAGTCCGGAATCACTGTATTTTAAGCTAGGAAGGGTATATCTCTATCTCTATTGCTGTCTCTGTTTCCATCTCTATTTCCATTTATCTCTATCTCTATCATCTCTATCTCTATCTCTATCTCTATCTCTATCTCTATCTCTATCTCTATCTCTATCTCTATCTCTATCTGTAATGTACAAATGCACATTCCCAGTGCTTTTGAAGTGTCTTTCATCCC
Source organism: Dromas ardeola (assembly GCA_013398915.1). NCBI lineage: Eukaryota > Metazoa > Chordata > Aves > Charadriiformes > Dromadidae > Dromas > Dromas ardeola. Next base: position 230,984 of record VYZM01006875.1, read on the forward strand.
ATGAATTACTGCCCAAAATGATGAAGTAAAGCAACACTCTGGTGTAAGCTTGCACTGCTGTTTGCTCACACTCTGACACACACACAGACACACACACAGACACAACCGCGTGGGGAAAGCAGGAATGCCGGCGAGTTTTGACCTCCGGTGTCCGCACAATGAGCTGCGGACGATGCAGAAGGTTGGCTGCTTCTATACAGACCTGCTTTTGTGCTCTTGCCCAGGGCTTGATCCTTGGAGCCCTGTGTGCTCAGTAGACGCCAGGGAGATAGATGTGATCTGTTAGCCTCATCCAGCGCCGGCAGCTGAGCCATTTTCACACAGGCAGGCAGGTATGGCAAAGCCTGGGTAACAGATGAGAACCCATGGGGAGCTCTTGACTATGGAGAATGAAAAATCAAAAGAAACCATATTGGACACAGATACAAAAGGAGTCCCCTGTTTCTTTTCTATGCCCCCTTGTTTCTTTTCTCCTCTTCCTTACCAGGCTGTAATGAATGTGGAAAACTGCTTCCCCCCTCAAAGTATTTGAGGACATATAAATTCCAGATGCTATTCTATGCAAATACTTCCACCCTTCCCTGCCCAGCAGCATCCTGAGTTAACCCTTCTGCCTAGCAGTTTGCTGCCTTTCGCTTTCCACGCTGTGGTAGGCAAGAAAAAAATACCTTTAAAAACCCCCTTAATTGTTTTTCTCAAAGGACAGATTTACACCCTACATAGTGCATTTGGGCTCAGCACAGCTGGAGGCACAAAGCAGCAGTTAACACATTTCTGGCATTGAAGTTAGTTTGAGGTTTTAATCACATAACATCACAAAAAAAGAGAGGTTAATTCCTAATAGTGTTAACACTCTGAGCTCTCCCTTGAAGTTGCTGTTTGTAGCATGTCCAGAGTCAAAGATGTTTGTCTCAGGGAAAACAGCCTGTAGACTTTTAGCATAAATGCATGCAATTTAAAAGGAATTAAAGGAGCATACAGCAAGCACAGGAACGTTAAGGATCTGTTCCTCAGACAGCTGTGAGTCTTTTGTCTCCCACTGGCAGTTTTGTGAGCCTTGCTTCACACCAGCCATAACCCAAAATGGTTTTGCTTGGTAGGTAGTACAGGAATGACTGCCTTACTCCTAGGCACTGCCATTTACATATGAGCCTTCCAAAAGCCTTTTCCATATCCAAAAAAGAAGAGAGAGATGTGCAGAGCAACAGATGTAGTTAATCTGACTGAAATTACTTTCCTTTCCGAAGAAAAACAAATGCCTCTCCGGAGATTTTATCTCCTGAGACTCTTCTACCACCTAAAATTGCTTTCATGGGCTTCCTGTTTATAATCCCTTAGCTCCTGAGCATGTCTATCTGGATGCACGTACCCCAGGATCACCCTAATGACAGCAGCAGTGCAGCTTTAGGGTTTTGATCAGTATGAACTATGATTTGATTTAATCCCTCCCTGAACTCAAAAGTAGATCACTTAGTTTTGTTGTGACAGATTGATGGTAAGATTTGAGAGACTACAGTAAGAGAGAGAGACGTCTCAGGCGTGAGCACGGAAGGCTCAAACGTTCAGACATTTATTGATAGAGAGATGGATACGTTCTCCTCAACCAAATAAATACGCTTTTTGTATGGCTCTCACACACTATGATTCCCAGCAATAGCCTTCTCTGCATCTGGTCATGTGGGAATGAGATACTTATGATGCTGTTTTGTTAGTATTTCATTAGGCTTTCCAGGGTTTCCTTAAGTTGCAGGTTATATTCTGCTCCGTGAAATATGTTTTACCTAATTTTCATTTGAGGTCCTACATGGACATGACATGGACTTTCTGTATTGATTTGCACTAGACATCAAGAACACACAGTACTTCTTTATGAACCCTACTTTGATCATACAATGCAAAAGCATCTTAAAAGTTGGGAGTTCTTAGCACTTTGTTTGTAACCTTTTATTTTTCAATCTTTCTAAAAGAAACAACTGAATCAAGAAAATGTGCTAAGCAATTGAATGAGTCTTGTATTGAAATAGTTTCCCCTGTTTCCTAAGTGACTGGTGGAAAAGGACTAAGGATGCTCATCAGATTTTCCAAACAAGTTTGCTCCTTCCTGTTTCAAGCAATCAGTTGAATGACAGAGAAGACCATATTTCTATTTATTTACATATTTATTTTTGCTTGCATGGATAAAGAAGAATTTTTAATATATTGCAACCATCAAGTTCCTTAAAGTGGAGCTTTGGTATTTACTTACCTCACATAGATGGTGTGACACTAGATTAAGAACTTTATATGACTGTGAGAGGTAGTAATCATTTCATTTGTTCTCAGTTATGCTGTTTTTTTTTTAAGAAGCAACTGGTAAGAATCCCATGAAGGATGTCAAACTTGAAGACAAACCTGAAGCAGTGAAAATTAACTGAGGGGATTAAAAAAACCCCACAGTTTGGCTACGTATCTATGTGTAACAACTTTCAGTCTGTGCCAGACTTACTCCAAATCCAGAATTTCACTGATTTTGCTGATTTACAACTTATGCTAACCTGATGTGTGCCTTAGAACCCATGGGATTCCTGTCTTTCTGTTGACTCCAGCAAAGCTTTCCGAGAAACAGTCATCTCCTTTCTGCGAAACACCCGTTCTCTCTGATCTTTATTTCTGCAGTGACTTATCAGGCTCCAATCTTACTGGTCTTCCTTATGCAAACTGACAAACAGAAGCATGAAAGCAGGAGAGATGTTGCAATGCTACCCTGAATCCCCCTTCTCAGCCGCAGAGCTGTGCCAGTCTTGCTTTGGTTTTTGCTCCACTGGCCATCAAAAGGACAACAGAAACAGGCTGTGAAGACCGGTAGTAGTATCCTTTGTGACTTCAAATTGATTGTGAACTATGAAAAAGGTGAGAGTTCTCCCAGAATTCCTCAAGAAACAACCGTCTCCACACTTAATGAAAGCAGAAAAGAACCCACCCCATCACAGGTGCAACTAGACAAAAATGTTAGGGGTAAATAGTCATTTCTAGCTAGAAGTAGTGGCAGAGCCACCTAGTCTGTTTCTCTCCTCCATACAAATCCTTCTTGTTTTACATCTGTACTCTAAAAACACATGCATTTTGGGGTGGGGTAGGTTGTTGTACATGAGACTTTGTCTCTGTATGTGCTTATATGTGCCAGAGTTTGCTAGCATTTAAATTTCCTCTAGGAAGCGTGTTTCAACACAGAGGAGGTGTTTCTCTGTCTACCATGAGTGCATTTTTCTCATCTCCACACTGAATGCTTCAATAAGAGCTTATTGTGCTTCACAGTAATCTCAGTGCTTGTCTTGCGAAGGCTTCTGTATCTCAAAACAGCCTCTATATGCTCTCTATACTTCCATTTGGTGTCCAGGCTCCCTTCCATGGGATGTCTGTGTCCTTCCAGGCTGCTACTCCTTTCCCTTTAGAGACACTCTGGTACTTTCCTTCTGATCTGGATTTGGGATTTAGTTTATGATGCTTCTTGAACTTCTGGAAATAGCCTAAGCTCAGAAGCAATATAACTCTTACTGCCTTGATTACCCAAACTGGTAAGAAAGCTCTCTTTCCAACAAGCTTCACTGCTGAAGTTATCACAGCAAGGTCTTCCCTAGGTGTATTGTTTTCTAGTGACAAAGATGAGAAATCTCAAGACTCATAGAGCTTGGTAGAAGTAACGGAGACAGCTCTTCATTAAAAAAAAAAGTCACTCACCAGACTCAGTTAATAAACAGAATTAATAAACAGCACCTCCAAATACTGTGGCATGTGGACTTGGTGTTCTAGATGGTGCTGCTATGGTCACTCTTTACAGAAGATGGGTGTGTCAATAACTTGAACTTAAGTAGGACATATGGAAAACATTGAAAACAGTCACTGATCCAAAAGCCAGAGGAGAGCAGATGCTGGACCTAGGAAATGGCAGAGGTAATCTACCTTACATCTGCATGTGGCAAACTGGTGGAAATGAAGTGGAGGATTTTGACATTTGTAAAGGTGTTTTCATGCATATGAGAATTCTTCTGCTGTCTTTGGAAACAGATATGGAACTTCATGGATGAAAATAGAACTTCACAGCTTTCCCAAAGTGCAAGAACTAGAGGTCCGCAGCCTGGGAGTTGTCCAGCTGACAGATATTCAACGTGCCTAAGAGGCAGTGTGTTCTACTGAAATGAAATCCACTGACTATAAATGCAAACTAGTATGTATGAGAAGTTTTATTGGAAACCTAACTGCTTATGGAAGAAGCTTGTTGAAAACTTATACTTCTCAGAATGTTTCAGTTTTTTATGAGATGGCAATTCACAGATACAAAAATGGTCCAGCACATACCATCATTTGAATGTGTCAACATCATAAAAGATGACGGAGAGCTCTTTGATCTAGTATAGTTAGACTTTCCATATGGCCTGGCATAAAATGTTATGAAAGAATCTGAGCATTAGGAATGAAAAATATTGCTGAGAGACAGGAAACAAAGAATAAATGGCATTTTGTTATTGTGACACAAGCTGATGATGGTCTCTCCCAAGCTTACACACATTATGTTTGATGTTGTAAACCTAGTTGGAGAAACACTGGTAGTGGGACTAAATAGTTCCCCACAAACTAAAATGTCTCGCAAAATTTGACCAATACAATTTGGAAAAAATCCGGAGAAAAGAAAGTTATGCCAATGTTCCATTTGAATTACTGGGAAATAAAATATCCATCTTGCATTTGAATAGATTTTCTTTCAGAAAATAAAGATTTTTCTTCAAATGCTATGTTGTGCCATATTATGCCTTACAATTAGAAAAAACAAAACTGAGATTGAAACTTCGTCACATTTGTGTAGATGAAGCATTTTAGGTAAACTAAATGATTCTTCTTCTATAATTTTCCTTTGTAGGTAATTTCAAACTAAAGACCCATGCAAGACAACACATAGCATGTTGGCAAAATAACTGTGGTGCCAAGAATTGAAAAGTTTATTAAAGGAAAAAATATTATGCATATTAGAGGAAAAATATCAATGTGCAACTGCAGTCCAAGAAACAGTATTAAGGTGGAAAGAAAAATTGACTGGAATAGTATCAAGAACAGTGCTGGGACCTGTTTTTATAACAAAACAAATTACAAGGACATAAAAAAAGCCTGGGATTGCCTGTTTTAGAAAGATAATTGATAAAGGAAAAGGAAAAATAGGAAATCCCAATCATCACTAATAATAGGCTAGATAGAACTGGTGTGTGATCTGGCATGGTATTTCAAGAGTGGCAAAGCCTGAGCGAGTAGCTCTGGTAAGATCTGCTGGCTTTGATGAGTGCTAAGTGCACTCCAAAACAAAAAGAAGCACTGGTAGATTTAAAACAGGAGATTACTGACGTATTGTACTATTGACAGATCACTTATTTCTCTTCTTTTTCTATGTACAACTTCTCTGCAGAATGATTTGGTTATGCATTGCCATATCAACAGCTACATATAAAGGAGGGGAAATGTTCTTCTTCACAACGAGGTGGCTAAAAAGAGCTAAAACTCCAGGTTAAATTCACCTGCTGAGCAAATTCCCTTTTTATATCTGCAAAATTGCAGCAACAAAAAGGTCTTGGAATTCATCAGCATAGGGGGCAGTTTAATTACAGTCTTGGGAGTAATTATGAGTAAGAAAAAAATGAAAATGTTCCATTTAGGAAGCATGAGCTCTCCCTTGGGGGTTCATAGGAGTATTTGAATTGTTTAGGAAGGGTTCTGATTTAATGCCCAAACAGTGAGGGACTCATCAGTCCAGCGATAGCCCAAGCTGCCTGTGTAACCAAAGTTCATTTAGAGCTCAGTCTAAGCTCTGTGTGAGATTGATAAGACTTTCCTGTTTTTCTATATTTTATCTCTGGTTCAGAGCAATGCTATACATGTGGTTTGGCCTGTCCCACCAGTTAGGGAAGGGAAAAAGTAACTGTTGTGATCGTTGTTCGCAGCTCTGCAGAGCACACATGGAATATTGTGCAACTCATGTCCTGCATGGTCTCATCTATGGGCCAGGCAAGGTAATATAATTTCACTCAGACCCCAGACATTGCTGTTATTATTTACGGCATTTTGATCTGTGCTTCCCCACCAGTCTATCGGCATTAAAGAAATGGTTTCTCATCATTATGGTGCCTTGTGACAAGAAGGATCGTGCTGAAGTGGCTGACATCACCTCTCCTTGCTCTGTAACACATGAGGTCATTTGCCCATCATATCCATTCTCCCGGAAAAAAAAATAAAAACAGCAGCTCCCATTCCAGCCCATTTTGGGAGTCTTTCCTTACTCAGGTTGTATTCTGGGCATGAACTGGATAAACTCAATCAGTGCAAAAAAAGCTCATCGATGTCAAATAGATGGTTCCTAGTCCCAGATGTGTCATGCTCAGTTAGTGAATAACAGAGTGTCAAATAAAGCAATAAATCTTCTTACTTGCTGACTGCTGTGCAGGGCTGCCATGCGAAGACACTCACACGCTCACTAATTCTGTGTGATGAGTGAGGCTGGCTGCATCCCCATCATTTCCAGAGGCCAGCAGAGAGGTGCAAACATATTGAGTTGGGACAAGTGCTGGATCAGTGTCCCTTTCTCCACACCTTGAGGCCATTACTGGAAATCTGACAGCAACGTGCCATGGAAACGCTGTCAATGTTAAGCTTGATTTCAGCAAGGCTGTTCGTGGTGCAAGGTGGTGCCCAGAGCAGGAGGAAATTGTGCAGATGGGCTGTGTGTTTGCAAAATAATTGACATAGTTCTCACTTCCTAGCAAATATTCATGCTGGGGGACACTCTGGCATGCTCTGGGCAGAGGATATTAACAGATAGGGCTCAGGGAGGAACTCCAGCATGGTCCACACTGAATCCTTCACCTATGTTCCAGATGAATCACACTGGGAGAAAAATGAATTCAGTATTTGGGGCCAACCAATCTTTGAGGTCTGTGTTGAACCCCTGGATAAGAAAGCTCTGGAAGCCTAAAGGGATGATAAGTATCGATAGACGTGTGGCAGAAACGACTGATTCACTCCAGACAAAAAAGCTGACAGAAAGATCTCTGGGCAAAAGCATGAGAGCAAGGAGTCTGAAATACCTTAGGGACATTTCAGTGGGAAGGCAAAAGCAAGGGATCAAACCTCAACAGGTTGTTGCACAGCCCCTGAGCCTTAAAATATTTGTTTTCCCCAGCTGGTAGTGGCCTGCCTGGATTCAGACTGCTGTAAACTTGTTATCCAAACCCCAAGACCTGTTGTGTTAGGACTGTGAATGGGGAGACTTCAAGGAAACCTTCTTACATCATGCAAGGGCACTGGGTGACATAGCTGGAACCCATTAAAAAATGAGCCCTCAACCCTTTCTAGTGTAATATGCAGGCAGAGGTTCATGTAGATAAGTCAGTATGAAACATCATCAAGAAGAAAACTTGAGTTTTTACAATTGCCATTTATCTTTCAGCCTCTTGTGGCAGGGGGTTTTGCCTGTGTCCATGCCTGTGTGTGGTAGCTGGGCAATACTCCGTATCTTTCAGTGAAGGATCTCTGACTTTATTTACTCTACATTACACTTTACTCCTCTGTTCAGCTTGGGTAAATTCTGCTGCACACTCACCATCTCCTTTTTTTGTTGTCCATGTCCTGGTTGGATTTAACCTTTGGACGTACTTGAGAAAAGAAGCCATGCTGGAGGCAGAGGAGAGAAACATAGTTTTTAAGTTTACTTGAGCTGGTCAATGCTTAGTACCTCTGAGGACCCAGAATTACCGCTGGCATGAAGTGTCAGCACTTGAAAATGAATACTGTCATTAAATAGGGAATAACCAGGCTGCCCAGTTTGAGTGCACAAGGATTTTGCTTTGAAAGAGTTACTGTAGCCTCCCTTCAGAAAGCACTTGAGTCCATGCTTCATTTTAAAGCTTTATTTTAAAAATGACCCCAGCAGGACTTCAGTGCATGAAGCTAAACCGGAGCAGAAGATGAAACCCCACTGCCAGGAAGGTCTGGGGACAACTGCATCCTTTGGCCAGCACCAGCAGCAATCAAGAGCTTGGGCAGACTGTCAGTCACTTGTGACGTGTCTGGTAGATTGTGGGTGGGTTCCTGCTGTTAATGATGGCAGAAGGAGAAGAGAGGCAACAAGACAACACTGCAAGCCTTAGGTTTGTCCCTTGGAAGTATTTGCAACTTGGCTATCTGTCTGGGAAGTAGGTTTGGATTTGGGGTTCACTTCTTTCTGTTCAGGACAGTTACACTTGGCGAACGTGTTCTGGACAATGCAAGATGACTTCCTTCAACTGTCTTACCTCTACCTTAATTTTTCTCTAAGATTAGTCTCACTGTAAATAGTTCTTCAAGTCTCCAGGGTGCTATACAGATAGGAGTCTCACTCCCATGAGGTGAGCAAGTGCATTGCTGCTATTACAGCCCCGATTCAAACATTAAGGTTCATAAGCACAGCTTTTGTTTAAGCATGTCACTAAGTCCATTGCCTCCTGAAAGTTAGATGTGTGCAGAATCAGGATCTCTGCCCATAAAAGTGAAAAGGATAATCAAAGGGGACTTGGAGCACGGTAGGGGGCAAAGCAGAAACTGAAATCTCAGTCTCTCTCTCCTGAACCACAGACGAAAACACTGCCTCCTTTCTGAGATATTTTGTTTCCTGTCTATCACTTAACATGGAAAATCTGATACTATTTCACCTTACTGAAAATAAAGGGTATGTTTTGTAAATTCTATGGCAGATCCTTTTCTTTCCTCCTCTAACTCAAATATTCAGTCACTTTAAAGGAGGTAAAGGGGAAAAAATAGAAGGAAAAATGAGGAAGTGAAGTAAAGGCTTTGATTTGTCTGTGGCATAAAACTGGATTATAATGTCATTTGCTAACTGACAGATCATTTAGTGTCCTGGAAGAGTCTGTTTTCACACCGCTGAAGCTATCACAGGGGAATTCTGTGTGGGCTCCTTATTGTCAGAGCTATTTTTCACCCAATTTGTTTCCAAATGATGTCTAACCTGAGGTCTTCCCACTGAGAGGGCTTTAAGCAATGATTAATGAGAAGTGTTTTGCCAGACCCACCTGGGGAATGGCCCATCTGCGAACCCAGGTAAGATGGAGCTGCCTACAAGGCATTGGCTTGTGAATGGCAGGCAGCTTCCCATGGCTTGAGGCATAGCTCACAGCAAAGGCAAGGTGTTCACTGTTTGCGTCTCAGTGATTCATAAAAGGACCAGAGATAAATGTCACTCACTCTATCATTAGCGTCTAGTTTGAAGAAACAACCTCCCTCTCCAGGGACTGATTCCCTTCCTGTTCCATATTCAATTATATTGTGCATTCAGCATATGTACAACACCTACGTGGTATACATTTGAAGTGGCCTAAGATCGCCAGCCGTGCTAAGTCTATTTAAAGGTGGTAAGTTAAAGCAAGCGCGTTTTCACATGTCCACCTGGCTCTCAAATACTTTCTTGTTTGAGATATGAGATCTCATCCCTTCCTTCCAGTGGTAGCTGCGCGTGCAGCTACACATTCACCCCTACCTATATCAGCTGCGCAGTAAAGCAAGTGAGAAAACTTTGATTTTTAGTCTTTATTCATTTTGGCAATTGGACAGTTTTGTTCTGCCAGAAAATCCAATTATCCCTGACCTCCAAAATGGAGATCTTTTCAGACTTGAGCCTCTTAGTTATGTGTAGGTGGGACAACCTTATTCTTTACTTTCCTGAGAGACTTCTCATGTGCATAACTTCGCTAATAGTAAATGTGAATTTCTTGGTAGCTGTCTAAAATGGTCATTAAAATGCTCACATAAAAGTTAAGAAGCACTGAAAATTTGGTTTCTCTCGGTATTTATGAGGCTGAAATCTGAGCATATTTCTTACAGAATAATTTCCATCCCTTGATTTATGTGGAAGCTCCAGGCTCAGTCATCATCTGGAAATACATTCCTATACAGTCTGTGTCATTTAAATGCAGCATCCTACTGTCCCGTCTGTCAAGACCAAAACATAATGGGTCCAACTGTCTATGAATAAAACAGATTGTTTGTAGGGAATATTTATTGCCGATAAAGAGCAAGAGTTTATATTGGCAAAAGCCGTCCTTCTTGTAAATAGCTAGAGGCTCCCGACATCCCCTGACTTGCAGCAGCGTTTATTCTGTTGAATGTGGATCCAAAACATTTCTCACTCACGGCTTGGCAAGACGAGTTTGACAACCGTTTTCGAACCAACTGTTGTGACACCGGCAGTGCGTTTTGCCTGAAATTTCACCTGCAAAGCAGTCTCCTACTTTCTTTAACTACTTCTCTTGCCAGCAACATGTTTACCATGATTTAGATGTCTATTATACGCATGAATGACTTGTCTACTTAATTTCATCAAAAAAATGAACCCTCATAAGTGGCACAGATGCTGGTATGATGGTAATCAAATTAGTTTTTGGACAGGTTTATGGCCACTTGCTGTCAGTTAAGCTCTCTTTGGCTATCTTCACTCCTAATACAGTTTTGATGGTGATTAATGGCTCCATTAATACACTGTTTGTGCTGTGATAGACACCACATTATGGTCTTGTTTGCTGACCACAGCTGATCATGTATTTTTGTAAATTCGGTTCTGAAGAAAATATTAGTCATATTTAATATGTCACCGTTACATATTGCCATGCAGAGGTCACGCAGAGAGACCTTGCTCTTGTACCCTCCTCACCACGGATGAGCTTCTGTGCTGCTAAGAGAGGCAGAAGCCCCATGAAGAATGTGCTTGGATTAAATGTTCATCAAGTTTCCTCGTGCTGGGAACATGCCAAGGATCTCGCTACAATGATTTTTCCTGGCTAGGCTGCCATGCTACTCGTCCTCCTTGTCTGTATCACATCCTTCCAATTTAATTTCTTCATTGTGAGATCCAGGAAAGATGGGTGATTTGGGGGGGAGGGGAGTGGTGTTGGCTGGTTGGTTTTTTTTTCCCTTTTCTAGACCCCTCTCTGCTCATTTTAACATTCTCCTCCCAATTCTCTCCCTTTTACAGGCTTTTCTGAGCTGTCCACAATCAACAAGTGAGTCTAGTCAAACCATTTTTAACTCATTTTCGTGAGTTTCATTTCATCCGTTGTCACTCTACCACTAACTCTGTGGAAAACAGAGTAGAAACTGATACTTCCTTTGGAGGATATAACGTAATAAGTTGTTGGTCACATTAGTGACGGACAAATTACAGCTGGAAGGAGACCATGGGAGGTAAAAAGCGCCACTGAATTTCCCACAGTGCATGCTGGGACTTGGTGCAAGAGCAGTGTCTGGGTGAACTTCTGGCACTAGAAAAGCTGTAGCTATTTTTTAAACCTAAGTGTCATTGTGAAGCAGACTTTATTTGGGAACAGTGCTATAGACCCTGGCATTTTGCCATCCGCCCTCACCTCCCGGCACACCCACAGAAGCACACATACGTACTCTCAGACTATTCGCTTGCAAATGAAATAGTGCAGGGCACTGGAACAAGCCCGCAAGTTCCTTTTTATTAGTCAGCGAGGAACAGGAAGAAAATGATGACTCTGGAAAGAGGCAAATGGATATATTAGACACTGATTTATTTGTTTTAAGTAGTTGAAGAAATACAAGGGCTTTGTTTTGTTTTGTTTTCCTCCAGTAATTAAGCTTCGTTTCTTTCTGGCCATATTTGATTTTTATGTTCATCTGTGCACTCGCCTAAACCCCACCCACTTGTTCCTCTGCAAATATTTATTATGCAAATGGTTTGTTTTGAATTGGGTGATCTGAGCAGATGCACATTTCCGCATAACTGTTCTTTAGGAAAATTGCAGACTAGCTGGGTAACATATTATTGAACTAGTTAAATAGTTATGATTGGTGTTAAATTACTATAAATGCTGCTTGCAGAGTTATGGTTTCCAGAGGTGATGTTTAGACTTTCTTCTAACTGTATCCGCCTGTCAGGCCAGCAGCTGTGATTCTCCAGTCCTTTCTCTGGAAGCAATGGCTCTCCTCATTTTCTTTAAATCCAACAAATTTTCTGTAATATCCCTTCACATAGGCAACCAGGGTCCCATTGGCCACTAAAATTGCTTTGAATTTTTATTGACTTTATCTTCTGATAACGAAAATCTTTATTAAAAGCTGTTACTAAATTTCCCTTCCTCTACAAATTCTGAGTCCTGCCTGGCCCACCTTAAAAAAAGTGCTTCATTTCCTGATCTCCGTCTGGGCTCCTGATGAGTCCAGGATTAAAAAAAGATGAACAATTTGAGAACATCTCTGCTTGGAAGAGGCAGAATCGAGGGGTGAGAGGGGACAGCTTCCACAGTGCAGCCATCTGGATGGGGCACAGCAAAGGCTCAAAGTAAGACAGTCAAGAAGGGAGAAATGCTAAAGTCATGTAGAGATGACTCAATTCATTTGTTCATCTTAAAGGTAACCTAAGAGCTTATTGAATGAGGACAGATCATTTGCATACATTCCCACAGATCAGCATATACTCAAATATGAATACACATGCATACACGCACACATGCTTGTGTCATACATATTTACATATAAACAGATGCAATTTCTACTAGACAACTACCTCATGGGCTTCCTTGGCCATTCTGTCATCTGATTCCCTCTTCCTTTATTCTTTTTGGATGCTTTTGGTGAGGTAGTCATATACTTCCTCATTTTTGTCTAAACACTACATAGAATCATACCTTCAGAAAAGCAACCTGATCTAGTTGAAGATGTCCCTGCTTACTGCAGGGGGGTTGGACTAGATGACCTTTAAAGGTCCCTTCCAACCCAACACATTCTATGATTCTATGATTCTAAAATATCTTCCAGTTTGGCTGATACAGCACTGTTATGAAATCAGGTGAACTAATCAGAAGCCAAAGTTATCTCACAGGCTGTCGCCTTTGTTATCCTGCTACATTGGTGGCTGTCCCCATTTATCATCTGCCATGCATACAGGTTACAGACCTATTGTGAGACCTTCGCATTATTTCTTAACTTGTTTGTTAGAAAGTGAAAGAGATCTTGTTCTTCCTCACTGCAATGAGTCATTTTGCTTCCCTTGTCCCTAGAATAGATATGATCAGCATGTTGTAAAACCACCCATTTTGCATAAGAACAAACATTTTTCAGTTGATTCAAATCTCAGCTATGAAAACTAGTGTCACTTCAGTGAAGTAATATATATTGTTATATTGCTTGAGAGTTAAATCTAAACAGGCCAAATGTGAACAAATATAACAGAAAAAAAGTTTTTGTGACATTTTAATTAGGTGATTGAATACGATCAACAGCTAACCATTTCTGAGTAATTCCCTTTGGGCTACATCCTGACTATAACAAATAACTAAAACAGCTATAGTTTACAATTCACAGTTCTGTGTGAATATGTACGTTAGCTTACCTTACTTTACCTGAAAGGATATTTCTTGGTCACTGTGTTTACTTCTCTCTTTTCAGTGGAGATATTGTATGTGCTACAAATATGTACATACAATTCAGACACAGATGCACACAGATGTTCACACATGCATTTACATGTTTCTACACATGAACTCCTTCATAAAAAATTCAGTAAACTCATATTTGCCAATGACTTTTTTCGCTCCACTGGCTGATGGGACAGAATATTCCAGTGTAATCTGATATTTAATAAAATTTTTGGTACTTAAAATGCAGGTAAAACTACACATAGAGGTATACCCATGTTTATGGGTAGATATACACATATCTGGAGAAAAAAATATCTGATTGCTTCTTGCCATACACTCATATAATATGAAAATAGAAGAACCTGCGACCTCCCATCTACCTCAGATGTCCAAGGCAACAGTATAAAGAATCCCTGGCATTGACCTCTTTGCCAAAATCCGGTGAGATGGTTCACATGAAGCACTTGAGAACCTGCCTTGTGTCTTCACAGCTTTCTGTTTTACACGTACACATACACATGCACACATACACCCAAGAAAACTTTGTGGAAAGGGTTTTTTTAGGGTTATTTTAGGAGAATGTGATGAGTAAAAAATCAATCAACAAATCAGATCAGATCAGAACTGACTGTGGGCATTTTGAGTCCACGGAGAAAATGCTGCTTCTCTCTGAAGATACCAAAAGCCGGTGGGCTCATTGCGTGTGGCTGTGCTGGAGCTTGACATTGCTGGTGGTGTGCACCAACCATTCCCTTACTGGCTTGACTGGTGAGCTCAGCAAAGAGTGACAGCCCACTGCAAACGCCGGAGATGCTCCGTCTGAACCCAGCCTAGCATCTGCACCCCGTGCAGCACCCACATCTGCGGTGTCACTGTGGGAGGCTCCCAGATTCACGCAATGGGAGACGAAAAAGAAGCATTAGATGGTTTAGTCTGACCCCTGCCCCCAGACCCTCATATTTCACCCAGTTATTCTTGTACTCAACCAGATGACTGTCTCTGAGCAGAGCACAGCTCATGTTTGGCTATAGCTTGGCTGTTATCCAATGCCATGGAGGGCCACTTAAAATTCAAGAGGCTAAAATCTTCTTGTTTAGGATACAGATCCAGCAATACATGGGGAAAAAAGCAACACTAGGCATCCAAATTACCATTCATAGCTTATACTTCAAAATCAGGCCTTCCTGAGCATGCATGGGGGCCAACAAATACACACAGGGAAAAGCTCACAAGCTCTTTGAAGGGTGTGTTTCAATGCTGAAGGAAAGGGGTATAATAGGTGAGCATGCTATGAACATGTTCGCTAATGTGATTTAAAGACTGGTCAATTTTTCCCACTAATACAGATTTTCAATGGAAAGCCATTGGTTTTGACTAAACATATTTTTTATGAAAGGTGTTTTCTTTCCCTGGAATATGTAAGTTTTTTAAGAAAACCTTTTACATGAAGACAGACTAATTTTTTGCCCAAAGTACTTAGTTTCCCAAAGGAAAAAAAAATAGAAATAAATTCCGTGAGATTCACCGAATAAATTATTTATACTAAGTTATTTTGTTAACATTGGTCTTTCCTCTACCTTGAACTATGGGAACTACATGGAATCTGTTTAAAAGCAGAATGATTCAGTAATCCTCTTGACATCACAGTGCATTTGCCGTTATCCTGCTACACCATTTGGTCACCGTTTTGTAGAATGGAAGAGATATGGTGGCATAACCCCCTTCCTCTCCCTTCTTGCATCCCAACTCCAGGGTTTGCTGGCAGCTGTTCCAGTATCTTGATATCGTTTAAGCTCCTGAGATACATTACTGTGCCATGTTATTTTCTTAGCCACGCTCATCTTCAGCGTTCAGGAAATCCTTCGTCTCACTGAAGTTTCTAGCCCTCCGGGTCAGTGTGAGATCAGCAGGCTTCACGAAATGGCGTGGCTCACAAGGTTTCGCAAGATGTAGTGGGGATGTATTTGGTCTGTTTGCCATGCCCTCTGCTACCACCTGAACCAGAGGAGGGGTGGTCAGCATTACTACTCACTTCAGTGCAGGCTGGAAATAGCGTCCCTAGGACAAGGCACTGACTTTGGTTTCTGCTTGAGAGCAAGACGTGGTGAGTCCATCACTCTGAACATTATGGAAAAATAGGTCCACAGCTCTCTGTGCTTCATTTCTGCATATTCACAGGCAGTGGCAGGTTGTGATTCTTCTCTGCTGCACTAACCAGGATTTCTTGTTCTGGCAGGGGGGAAAAAAACATTTTTATAAGACTTCGGAAGTCAAGAATAACCTTGGAAGAGTTAATGCACTGGGGAAGGGTGGTGATATTGTATGTGTGGCCATTTCAAACCATTTTTTTCAGATCTCATCAAAGTAAAATCATTTTCTATGATGAACCACGTTGTAAATGGATGGTGGGGGCAGGGGTGGGGGGGGAGGTGGGAGAGAGGGGAATCAAATTACATTTGGAAACAAAAGCTTTAACTTCTGGCACCTAGACAATTAGTTTTTGCTTCTTCTGTTGTTGGTCCTCGTGGTTTCATCCGTAATATGTATGGTGATTGTTTGCAGCCTGGCAACAGCATGAAGTTGCATGGGGGAGGGAAAGCTCTAGCCCTTGTTAGCTGGGATCCAAACTTCAAAGGCTTTGGGGACATTGAGCAGACAGGTTTCAGCCGCAGTTAAGGCAGACACACGAACAAAAGAGCTCCTTCCATTGCTGTGGAGCAGGGGTGACTTTTTGGCCCATTTTTGTTGTTGCTTTAATTTTGTTGGGGGCGGGGGGGAGGAAAGCTCCTGGCACCAGGGACGATGCTTTCTGCCCATGACTGCATGCCCTTCTCCTTTCCACGTCAGAAGCAGATATGGGCATTTATGGCCCCATAAATCACGGGCTAAGCCATACATGAGCAGCTGGTACATGTGCTAATAACTATAATTATTAATCATGTCGATTTCACACCCTTCAAATTTCCACGCGGGGCTTTCTGCCGGAGAGGCAGCCCCGGCGCCTTGAGCTGCTTATGGTATGAAAATATGATGAGCTGATGGTCTTTGATGATTGTCCTATGACAGTATTGATCTCCCTACAATTGGGTTTGTGGGGTATCGCTACCCAACAAAAGTGGCTCTCCTCGCCTCCTGGTATATATCATTGTCACACATGCCCCATTGTTATGGAGGGGAGTGAATTACTTTCAGTATTCGTCCCAGTCTTTGGCTACTAGGTCACCATTATTCTAGCCTTATGTCAGTGTGGGGACATTTACTTTGATGTTTTCTTTTGTATCTTTCTTAGGGTGAAAGCATTTGGCTATATAGAGCTGCTCAAAAAAAAAAAAAAAAAAAAGAAGAAAAAAAGTCAGCGGTTCAGGTTGGGGTGCCTGGTGGGAGCCAGGGAAATATTCCCCCTTGTGGGCACAGACATCCAACCTCCCTGGTCCTTGGTGCTGGCTGCCTTTGCCACTGAGGACTTCACCCAGCAGCAGCCCGAGCACCACGTGCAGCCCCAGCTCGGGCCCTGGCTGGTGGCTCTTCAGCCACCAAGGAAGAGAGCAACCGAAGCAACCTCCCCCCGGCCTCACCGCCATGGTGTACACTTTCCACCACAGGGCTTTTTCCTTGCTAGCACTTTGCTGTTTAGCAGAAGCACGGCCAGCGAGATGCGGCAATACAGCAGGAACTGCTTTATAGGTGACATTGCTGGAGGACTGAAAACAGTAGTAACAACAATAACCTCCCTTACAGCAAAATAACCCTTTTGAGGCCGGTGGGAGCACCTCTCGGTGCTAATCTACATGTTAACGTGACACTGTGGTGGCCAATTGTCCCCCACTGGCCTGAACAAGGGCATGGGACTCTCCCCACTTGTTCCGAAATCTGCACGGCCCCCATCGGGCAGCCTCTAAATTGCTCCTGCTGTCTTTACAGCTGCTCCGTTCCAGTGACCCCCGGAAGGGCCCAGGGATTGTCAGGAGAAATTTCTATTAATCAACCCCAAACAGACTGTTACAATTTCACACTTTTTCTCCCGTCATTTCACACATTTAATGAATTTCGGGGTCTGTTACTTTCAAGAGAGTTACACTCAAGGCCACAAAAATTAATTAATAATGATGTACAAAAATAAAATGCTGAAGAAAACAAACACCCACACACACACAGCTGACAGCCGCGGGACAGGGAGTACCCCTTCCAAACCATGACTGAAAGAGACCCGGAGAGGGGCTGAAGGGCAACGCGGTGCAATTCAGGCAGCAGATTCCCGCCTCCTCTGAGCCTGATCCTACCCTGTTTTGATCAAGAGGAATTTTGTGTTTGACATCACTGTGAACTAAATAGGCCAGGAGTCAGTTAGGAGCAAAACCCACAAACCTTATTTGCTTCAGGGCTGACGCCCACTTGCAATTACCCAGGATTAAAAGGCAGCCGGCTGTGTCAAAGGGCTGCATGATCCCACAGCTGGTTACTGTAAGGTCATTTGCTCTTTTCCCTTGGGCTATAAACACATCATGGTTGCTGGTGATCGGAGGGGTGCCAGAGACTGGAGTCTCACCTCCTAGTCCATCACCTTCACTCCAGTCAGTGGTGCTTGAGTCTGATGCAGGCTCCAGAAACCTTTGAATTCCACTGAAAGCCTTTTCTCACTCCTGAGCTGACTAAGCCAACCGAGATTTCGACTAGGCAAGAGTCCAGCTTGCTTTCTGATGCTCTTTTATACATGCATGGCAGGACCAGGCTGCCAGAAATTGAGCACAGAGTGGGACTTTGAGCAAGCAGCACCCACCAGGCCAGCTGACAAATTGGGAGCCAGGCAATGAGTTGCCTCCATTCTCAGGTGCTTTTGCTGAGGAGGGAGGTGGTGGATGGGAAAGGAGGAAAGCCATGCAAGAGCATGGCAGCCTTTCACAAGCATGGCTGATGTGCTCTTGTTGACCATGAAATTACAGATGTATTTTTACCTTGAGGCTGAATTTTACAATCTCTGTGTTCTGCCTTGGGTGTAGTACACAGGCCAGTGACCTCCATCTGCAGGTCTCCAAATCTGCATAAATGTTTACCTTTACAAAGGTGGTCAAAAATGACAAGGAAGAGAGCTGAGTACTCATCCCTCTGGGTTGAGTACAGGGGAAGAATCTCTTCTGACTTTGACATCTTCTCTAGACGTATGAGGCACAATGCTCTTGGGCGCGGCCCATGACAATTTGTACCTCTTCTTTTTCCCTTTTCCTCATGCAAGTCTAATGCAGTGCAGGAAAGAAGCAGCAGGAAGGAATATTAGCAGTTAACCACAGAAATAGTCATCTGGGACAGAGAGCAGGATAAGCCAGTCAACCCTTCAGACAAGTAAAATTATAATGCTTCTTATTGGACATCCTTTAGCAAGCACAGCACCCCAACATCACTATCTACGTGCCCATGTGTTTCCTCCCCACCGTCTCTGCTTGCTGCTCTCCCCATGTTATGCAGGGACCACCATGCAGGCTTGCACTACTCATCACATCCTAGACACTACTAGAGAAACAAGCACACAGGGCTGGCTGGCCACGCTTATTGTAGGACACGATATCCCTAAACCATTACTGATTGCTGCAGATTATCAAATGTACCATGTTGTTTACCATGTGATTTAGGATGCAAATGGACTTGACAGCTAACCAGTGCAACCTGTGCAATAAAGTCTCAGCACGATGTACTTGGCAGGCATGAGCAGAGCAAGGGTCTCTGAGCCCATCTGGAACCCCTGGATCCACCTCATCAGAGAGATGGCATGCAAGCTCAGGTCGAGGGATGCAGAGGAAACTCTTCCTACCCAAGGGGTACTGGGGACTAGTAGGATTTTATTTTGCATAGTGTTGGTTTGGGGGATTTTACACTCGTCTGTGAAGCAGCACTTGATCCCAGCCAGTGTTAGGTACCTTAGACTCTAACCAATACCTCTGAATTTCTGCGGGGATGCTATGAATTAAGAATGGACAGGTAATGGTTTTCGATTGTGGAAAAACATGTTTTTTGAGATTTCTCATATTTCCAGCAGAGATCTAGACTTCTGACACTTGCTTGGAAAAACTGGGCATCCCTCTCAAGCATCCAGACCTTCACTGAGCAGTGTCCTTTCAGGGGCTGGGATTGACAGAGGCTCTGCTCTGAATCAGTGTCTCCCATTGCAACTAAGTGGTCTCACACCTGGATTATTGCCCGATTCATGCTCCAGCTCCTCTGTGCTTCTGACAGTCTGACAGAAGAACTTTCATGGTCACTCTAACCCCTTCATGACAAGTTTGTCTTGTGCTAAATCTGTGTTTTCCAATATTAATCCTGAGCTTACTGTCTTTTCTTTATCTTCACTGAATGATTTGCCATCTCCTAATTCTTGGCATATTGGTCTGACAATCGGTGTAAGGAGCCTTCTCAAATGCAGCAGATTAATCTAAAGATCCAATACATTGCTTTACAAGCAGAAAAACTTCTCTTAGTCAGCCATCTATCATTATCCCTTCATGCCTCTCTAACATTTACCCTTTATTTTCTCCTCTGAGTGATAGCTGTCTCTATGAGGGACTGGGTGGCCATGTCTAAACTAGTAACTACAGTCAGAGTGTGGGCTCAGGCACCATCCTATAGTTACTCCCACTGGTCAGTAGTTATTGCCCACCTCAGTGAAGCTCTGTTTGAGCCAGGCGATGCTTTCCTAGCCGATGTTTGGAGGATAGTATGAAGCGCAGATTGTCCCTGGAGGGTATTGTGGACTAGATCATGCAGGTTTAGGGAGAAGAGAGTTTATTTTTATGGACACGTGAGTCATCATGCCACGTAGCCTTGGAGCCAGAAAACACAGTGATGGTCCATTTCACTTAGTATAGATGTCACCTGCAGCCCTCATATGAGCATATTCTATGCCTGCTGCATGTAAACAACCTAGAGTTCAGATTCAATCTGGGGAGTCACAGAAATTGCCCAGATTTTAAATGTCTCAGATAAATTATTCCACTTAGATTTACCAGGATAGTCTTGTTTCCTCTCGTCTACTCTATCTTCTTATTGCAGATGGAAGGCAATATGGATACTCCCCAGACAGCAATTCACCCCCACCCTGAGATATACCCCAACTAGACAGAACAAGGGACCCTCTGGCAGACAAAAAACAAATGGGGTTGTGGCGATGAGCTGAGAGCACAACCCAAATGTCTGCACAGCTCAAGTTAGCTAAGGTCAGCATCTCCCCTTCGATGCGCATCCTGCTCAGCCTGACAGACATCCTCTTCTACACCACCCCCATATTTCTTAAATTCCTGTTGCAAGCCAAGGTGGTGGATGCCTTCGCTTTGTGTGTCTCTTCAAGTTTCATCATCACATCCAGCCTGGTACCCCCATCCCTGCCCTCCACAGGCACTCACTTTCAGAATATCCCAGATATTTTTATGCTTGCAGATTACTAGTTGTGCCGTAAGGGGCTCTTTTTAGAAGGGTGCTTGGTACCCTTAACTGCTTCTGATGGGATGGAAGAGGCTAAATTTACAATAGCCTGAAGATAGCCATCCTAGTCCCTATCCATTTAGGTGGTGGAGAAAGCCAGAGCTCTCTGGAGGGCTACGTAATGGTTCTTCAGAGCGCCTGAAATTAGACTCGGTACATCTATGCAGTTTTGAACATTTATCCAAGCTACAGTGAATCCCCATTTGAACATAATTTTGTCTATGACAATGTCTATAGCAAAAATGCCCCATGGTTGCCCTGGCAGTTGCTTTCTTGACTAGAAAAGGCATTTATCCATTATTCTTGCATGGATGACGGTACTCCTGGAATGTGTTAACGGTTTGCCTAGGGGTCTTTGTCTCACGGTCTGCAGTCCCCTTCTCTCTCCCACTACCTGGGATTTCTGATGCTGGTGTCTCTGGGCTGCCACGAACAGCAAAGTTGGGATTCAGATTTCTCTGACAGAAAACTGCGAGTATGACATTTGCACTGGTGATCTGCCTCGTGCTCTTCCCTGGCAGCTTCCCTTCCAGGCTGAGTGATTAAAACATGTTCGTCTGCTGTACTTCTGCCAAGGCTTCTTGGTCCCATGTTACAGAGGAGTGGTGTGACTGTGTGGTGCCAGTGTTTAATTTGTGACACAGATTGGACTAAATTTTTGTATCAGGATTCTTTTTTGCCTTTTTTTTTCCTTCTTTTTTTAAGAAAAGTCTGAAATGGAAATTGGTATGTACAGTTTTGGTTTGTGTATGAGAGGGAAGTTTCTGAGTTGTAACTACTTAATTTGAGGATTTTCAGTTCTTAGCTCTCAGGCCTTTCCTATTCCCACACTGTTTGATTACCCTCTCTCTCTCTCTCCTTCATCCTCCTCATTTTTTCTAATACATGTGCTGATGTGAGGAAAAAAAAAACAACAAACAAACAAAACGAGGGAAAGACAGAAAAGAAAAAGGTGGGGAGAAAAATAAAGCCAAGATTTTGAAATGAGATCTTTGCCAGGTTTCTGCTCTACATTTTTAGGAAGTTGAAAACTCCTGACCTCCAGAACCGCCCCCCCTCTCTTTCATTAGCTTTGGTGAGGCAGATCAAGGTGCTTGTGGTTGACAAGTGTCACTCATTGCCACTTTCCATCTCCACAGTGACTGGCTGGGCTCTCACTAGCACTCATCCGTGCATTATCCCAGCGGTGACAGTCACAGCAGCAGTGCTGCTCTGCTCTCGCTCCTGCCCTCCTAAAGCTACTTCTTCGCTTTCACTGTACAAATAAACGCAGAGGGGGATTAGACCGCAACTGTTCTTTGCTTTCGGAGACTCTCCACCCTCCCCAAAACAAACCGAGCGGGCTCCGCTTGCCTGGAAACACAGCTTCAGAAATGCTTGCGAGGGAGCGGACGCTCACGAGCCGGGGGGTGTCATTTTGATTTGCCCGCTGCTTCCGAGGGGTGGGAAACAACAAAACGCCGGGAGAAGGAGCAGGGCCGGGTGAATGGGTTTCCCCGGAGGCTGGCTGGCCCCAGGGTGCAGTAGGTGTATAAAATGCCATTCAAGCGATTCAGGCCGAGAGGGTGCGGCGGACGGGCAAGGCTGCTCCCTTTGAAGATGCTTCTGTCGGGCTGGAAATACAGGAGAAAAGCACAGCTTCTTTCAGCTGTCCCCTTTTGTGTGCTTTCCCATACGAAACTATGTTGCCACCGCTGCTCTGCACTTTGTTATTATGACAGGAAAAAATGAATTTCTAATGAGGTATCTGTGCCAGCTGCAAGCACCTTGTGGATCTCCGTGGCCCAGGAGCTTTGTCAGCCGCTCCTTGCTAAATGCTAACCAGCCTGGGGGAGGACGAGACTGTCAAAGCACGGCCCCTGTGAAAAACCCTTTTCTGTACAAATCCAAACAAACGGAAACACCCCAGTTCCCCTAATAAGCTATGCTGTGACATGTCCTCATTTCACAGTGATCGAGTCCAGGGACAGAAAGGGCTCGGGGAGGCTTTGACAATGTGCAAGGAGCCCTGATTTTTAAAGGCGAGGAATGGTACATTTAAAATTGATTAATACCCTCTGATTCCCAGAAGGCTTTTCATATGCAATGCAGGAAATGTTTTGCTCAGCCCCTAAAATGCAGCTGCATCTCCCAAGGCCCGCGTTAGCTCTCAGGAAAGCCGCAGTAACACAACCCGCTTCAGGAAAGTTGTGGAGAGAGGGTACCACATCCACCATCTGCTTCAAGCTGCTGGGCAGGGTGAGGGACCTCAGGGCTGTTCCCAAAAAGGATTTCAGTGGCTGGGTGCGAGGCTGAAGTTTTAAAAGTTGTTTGAATGTTAGCACGGGCTTAGCCAAGCAGCACAGAAGTGCAGTTGCTCTTTCGTGGGTTGGCCTGCACTTAAGGCTCTCCCATCACTGCTCTTCAGCGTATTTTTGCCAGCGCAGGGCTGCTGCGGTCGGCACTGCCCTCTCCGGGAGCGGTGTGGGCTGAGGGGCTGCTGGGGCAGCACTGCACGCTGGTTTTGGTGGGGATCCCCTCCGCCCCGTGCCTGCCAGTCAGACTCTTTCAGTTAGTGAGGTAGTGAGTAATTCACTCCAGGGAGGGGAAACTGAGGGGTTTTGAAGGAGAGCTCAGGATGAGTTTGAGCCAGGTCTTCAAAAGAAACCTCTGTGTTTCCCTTCTCACAATGAGCTAAAGAAACAAAAAAGTGGGTGACAAGACTCTGCTGAAAAAACAGCTTTGATGAAACAACAGCTTTTCTGTCTTTCCCCAGCCAAAGGCACTGTATTTTTACATGGATTAATCACCAATAGCCTTGAGCATTTGCATGGTGAGTATCTGCACCACACCTGACCTCCTGAGGGCTTCTTTGTGCTGAGAAACTAAGCTCAAAGTGCAGCTTCCCTAAGTCATTGGATGCTCTTCAGTATCTCGACTGTCTTAAGCCTTAGGAATCTTACCAGGTTTGATACTGACTGCTCATATCCTCTCCTTCTGCTCATGTTGATGGACAGAAATAAAAGATCGAGTGACTGACTGACTGGGAGCAATGTCTCTGCAGGTGGTGGTGACATTGATGGAGAATGACGGATGAGGGTGACAGGGCTCCACCCCACCCACTTGCCCATGTGCATGACAGAAGGTCCTGCAAGCCAGCCCCCCGCTCTCCGAACAATGCCTCCAAGTAGGTATTTGGAAGTGTAAAAACAATGGGTTTGGCTCCAGCAGTGATTGTGCTACAAGTTTGGGGCCATTTAATGAGTTGCTAATGTGAAAATAATTTTCTTTTCTGACTTCAGAATGGAAGGAGTAAAGACAGATGGCCCCAAATGCAGGGAAATGCAGCCATAGAATTGGTAATGGCCCTGCCAAGGCTTGAAAGGCAGCTTGTCAGGAAAATGGGACATTCCTGCCGCTGTCAGGAGTTGACAGAAACCCTCTTACTTTTTCCCTTCTCACCTCTCTGGTTGGGACGTTCCTGCTAACGTCCACCAGACATCGCCAGGCTTGTGATTGCTACCGCAAAGGCTAAGCTGCCGTTTCAAGTTGAAATGCATCCTGTAGAGGGGAGGGGAAGACCTTCCTGGCATATGCTGGAGAATGGCAGCTGATTGTTAATCCAGATACAGGGGGAAGTATTCCATGATTGATCGTGTGATCTCAAGTGTCAAAAGAAAAAACTACAACTCTTGGGGGACCACAGGAATAGCGTTAATGACTGCCAGGAATGTCTGTGTCTTGCAGAGTTTTTTTGTTTTAGATGCAGATTGAAGTTAAGAAGAGACATTTGGTATTTAAATGGGAACTGTCAGTTCTTCTGTCTCCAACAACTCAGCTTTTCTAAGCTCTTTCATACACACAAATATTACTAAAAAAAATCCTAGGAAAAATCTCATATTTTTATAAATAAACACCACTGAAATCTTAATGCAGGAAAAAAAGGGGTAAGTGAATATCGTTTAGTACCAAAGGTGATGGTAAAAAGTGCATTATTCAGGAACAGTGACCTGGTTCTAATGACTGTGATAACAAATCTGGTGACATACAATGTCTATGAGATGCCAGGTCCTTGCCAGATATGTATGAGTGGAGCTGCACAACCAATAATTTCAACCGTCAGTGTCCCTTTCAGGAAGGTAGCTCTTTTTGGGCTGCCGTTCCCTTTAAAATCCAGGGGTTGGGATTTCATAAGTAAGAAATGATTTTCAGTGCCTGGCGTGACCTGGCCTCCTTAGTAAGCAAAACGTGAACTTCTCTATGTTTTCAAAAAGGAAACACTCAGTGTTTTCTGAAACCCGGGTACCTTCATGGTGCCTAAAAGGAAGGTGCCCAGAACAGCTGAAGTTCTGGCAAACCCTGCTGATGCCAAGAAGCATTGAATAAGCAAAGAAAGAAGCTCTGAAATCCCACTTTGAAGTCACAGGAGAGTTAATGGTCACCATTTACCGTTGAAAGCTGCTCTATAAGCTCCAAGCTCTACCCTCTCACTTTTGCTTACAGAAGCACCTAGAGAAGAGATGACAGGACCTTTCTGTGGGGATGGGGTAGTGGCACCTCCATTCTCTCCTGCCATGGACAAGCCCACTCTGACCCAAAAGTCCTGCAGTCCTACTCACTCTGAGCACACAAATGTACTGATGTCTCTCAAGCCACATAGTACATGCTTCTATTACAAATATCTAAGGTTGTTCCTATGATTCTGTAATTATTATATAATTTATGAGTATATAAGTTATGATTCTTCCTCATCAGAGCACCTTTCTTCTCAGCCAAGGAGGACACGGGTAAGCAGAGACAGAACTGCCTGTGCCTCTGATTTTGGACAGAGTGGTCAGGACCCGTAAGATGCTTTGGCTGAAGATTGTTAAACTGTGGGAAACAGCTTCTGTTATTTGCTCAGTATCCTAAAAGGCCATCCACATTATACCACCTCTGCAGAGATGGGTCTCTGCCCACGAAAAAGCCTGGGAAGCCCTGTGCTAGGAGGTAGACGGATGACATAGGAGAGATGGCTCCCATCTGTCAGACTGAAACCACAGTCAGTCCGTTCCGGCCCATTGCAGGGGAAGGGGAAAGGGAAGGGAGAAGAAGCAGAGCTGGTTTGGCAGTGCTGGAGACAGGGGGGGAGGAGGAGCTCCGCTCTGTGCCCTGCACTGGCAGCGATGGGGCTCACGCCGCAGACGTGGCTCCCTCAGAACAAACCACAGTGAACGTGGCTTACAGATACATTCATCCTTGTTTAAGTAGCGGTTATATTTAACTCTGTGACTCTCTGCTGTGCCACCTCCGCTTTAGGCAAGGTCCCTGACCCTCTTTGCCCACCCACCAGGCTGACTGCCTCGCCAGGCTGGATCCCCTGCACAAACCCTCATCCACGCCCGCGTTGTCCCTGCGAGCGGTGGCACAGCACAGCACAGCGCGCTGCAGCCGACGGCAGCGCTGGTGGCAGCGCTCTTCGCAGAGGCTTAGCTGCAAATCTCTCTCTTGTCAAGCAAGCTTAGTACAAATAATTACAGAGGCGTAAACTAATCCTATAAGGCTAGATGGTGGTCAGACCCAGTCTGGGAGCACGGCACGTAAGAGCAAGAGAGGAGTCTACTTTGCTCCCTGTCTGGATTTGCAGCTCCTGGCTCTGGGAAGCAGCTTAGGGCTTTCTCTGCAAAGCTCCTGGGGGTAACACATTCCCACCTTGTTCCCTCCTGCCCTCTGTGCCAGTAAAATCTTTGCAGCTGTAGAAGACTGTGGGGGCATATTCAGCACTTTACAAAGACGCATCCCTATTAAAGACCTCTGTGGAGGCAAGCACTAATGATTTGATCTATTGCATGACTAGTTTTCACGCACTCGCTCATGAGAATCTCTGTTAACAAAACAAAGTGCTGGGAATCTAAGGCATACAAGCTGTGGAAATGCTCCTCATGAATGCAAATATTCCTTAAGCTGGGGAAAGGGGCTGTAGCGTTACCAATTAGATACGTGGAATAGGCACTGACCAGCAGCCCCCTGTCCTATTAATAGATGAGAGAGCCATGCTCCTGCTCCTGGGGAGCTCGCTTGGCGGAGCTGGTCTCCAGAGAGCCAAGGTCTACAAAGCGCTAACATCTGGTGCCCATTATTTCACCAGCTCTGTTGTGATTAGTCCATATGATAAGTCTGGCCAATTGCTTCTGGTAAGGGATTGCTCCACTCCCTCCACCAGCCTCCTTGAGCTGTCACTTCTGGTTTGTGGCCCCTGCTAATTTGCCACTGCAATTTCCAATATTTGCTCAAATCCCATAAGGAAATCTCCCCGCCTTTCAGACAGAAGGGTAGCACTGATAATAAAAAGGGAAGGTTTATCAATTAACTCAAACTGCTCTATTGAAGCAGGCTCAAACCCCCTCCTATTTCAATTATGAGAGACTCATGAAATGCTCTGGAAAAACTTTTGCTCAGGCAAGCGTTTCGTGAGGGAGCTGGTGGGATTTACCCAGGCTTTAACAAGTTGTAGAAGAGGTTAAAAAAAGAAATCCTCCTGCTTCCCAAAGGCTTTTTCAGCTACTGCAATAGCTGGATTGTGTCCACCTGACAGAAAGGATGCTCCTCAGAGGTGTAGGAGAGGGATTTGGGGCCTTCAGACAGAAGCTTCCCCATCATTTTTCTATTTCTTTCTCTTTTGTTCCTTTGCCTGTTCATTCCTTCATTCTCTCATTCATCCTTTCATTCTTTCATTCTTCCTTTTGTTCTCCAAGTGCTAACTGACACACTCAAACACTTGTATTTCTGTAGGAAATTTCCATTATCCCCATTTCACATTAGTGGTGGTAGGCTAAGATGAGTAAGTCACTGGGGACCAGGGACCAGAATGGGAATTACTGGTTTACATAGACTTCTGCCCAAACATGTGAAACTATTCAATAAATGAATCAAATGGCTTTACATATTATGAAGGTCCCTTGAGAAGATACAATAGAAAAACCTAGCACAAACAGGCCAAAATAATCCACAACTATACAAGGATCAGATTTTAAGTTTTGTAACTGGCATGTGATATTGGTTTGATTAAATAATTTCTGTTCTTTCACACCTTTTAATTAGTTTCTTTATAATTTCCGAATTAAGGAATTTCCTTGCAAGGACAGAGCTCCACAAGGAGAGCTCCAGAAGTGCATTTAGCCAAAGCATTAGCTCCAGGCAGTGACTCATTTTTGCAGCTTTATTACATATATAATACACTTCACTCCTGAAATGTTCAGTTCAGGGCATGTGTTTACCATCTTTATGTTCCATCATAAACTCATGCCTTTCAACAGTGGATGATGTTTAAGCATAAGTCAGATGTCAAATGTGACAACACTCCACGCTGTTGTGGAGATGATGGCACTCAATTTTTCTTCTGCTGAAGCAGTGCTGAGGTGATAAGTTCCACTCAGCTGGAAGGGAAGGAAGCTAACGTGCTTCCCAAGTGAGTCACAAAAGCAGAAGCCACAAATTCCCTGAGCTTTGCACTTTCTTCCTGGATGCTTTCAACACATGATTTTGGCTGCACTATCCAGTTTTCATTAGCTAAGAATTTGACCTGTGCCAGATCCTGTTCTTCACCACCAAGGATCATGGCGAAGATGGCATTCCTTTCTAATAGTGCTCTGAGGTAGCAAGGATAATCATGTTTTGTAGGTATAGAAGCTGAGGTACAGAAGAGTCAAGTGAAATGGCCAACATCAAGTGGAAAGTCATTGTTCACTTTACAGCCTCAGACTTTGCACTCTCTAAGCATTACAGTATGCTGGTTTTATGATCAAAATGTATAGCTTGTCTGAGTGAACATAGCATGTATGTGCACGCAGATGTGCTTACACACATGTGCACACCGATGGATGTACTCATACACGTTCACCAAATTCTTGTGATATTTACTGGTCAATGAAACTAAAAGAGAAGCTTAACTACAGAGGGTGCCATGTCCCAGACAACAGCTCCCAGCAAAACTTGTATTATTCTTAGCTGGTCTTGCAGGGGTAACAGGTCTACTCTTGCTCCTGATGACAGTGCGAGGCAGAGTAGTCTTTTGAACAGAACCAACTCAAAGAGATTTGCTCAAAATCCCTGTTTAAATCTCTCGCAAGTCTCTACCATTTAACATGCTAGAAATTATGACTATAAACAGATGCAGATGTAAAACTAGAGAAGAAGCCTGAATACAGTTTCACAAATTTAAGACATATCTAGCTGTTCTCCCTTTACCAGTATGGCACTTTGCTTTCCTACATCAGTGCAACAGCAACTGCCTACGAAAGATCTGGTGAAGGCCACTGAGAACTGACCAGGACTGGCCACTTGTCCCACTTTCCTGAAGGGTTTGGTTTCCAACTCCTGTTTGCAAAGTCTCTCATCAGACTTTACAACATATCCAAATATTTTCATCTTCCTCTGGAAGGTGGCTAGGCATGCAGGCCTTGGGAACACACAAGGGGAGGCAATGAAGGGATATGGTTATTTTAGAGAAGGATAGGAGACGGATGCAGAGGAAAGGGTCATTGGAAAATGTAGAAAACTTGACATCTGTGTTACTCAGGGCTTAAGAAACTGGAGACCTTTATTTGTTAAGAGAGTCACGCCTCAGTGCCAAGCCCCTCCTGCACCAGAAGACGAGCTGTGGCCCCAGGTTTGGTCAACTCCTCAGTCCTCAGCCTGGCCCTGGTATTGTCCCGTATTGCAGGACTCAGATGATTGCT
This sequence comes from Dromas ardeola, assembly GCA_013398915.1. Lineage (NCBI taxonomy): Eukaryota > Metazoa > Chordata > Aves > Charadriiformes > Dromadidae > Dromas > Dromas ardeola. Next base: position 260,592 of record VYZM01006875.1, read on the forward strand.
TTGCATTATTGTTTTCTTCATATGTAAAACACTGACAGCAATTCATATCTACATACCTCCCGAGAAGCTGTGAAAGTGACTTTGTTTTTACAAAGAATCCAACCAGAAACTTGCAGTAAGCTAAGGTGAGGTAGTCTGATTTTTTTTATCTGCCTTCTTGGCTGCAAAAGTGGTCCTTTCTGGTATTGTGATGATCCCTTACATTTCTTCAGAAATGTTCCTTGCCAGCTTGCAGAAAAGCAGCTAGGTCCCTTTAAGAAGTCAGGAGCAGAGGCCTACAAAAGGTCCATTTTACCATTTTACTAGAGTTTGGGCAGCTCTCACCTACTCGGAGCTCAGCTGCACCAGGCTAATTTCCATAAGCATCATGTGGTGTTACAGAAACCACATTTTGCCAAGCTGTCAACTGTACAGCCTTCTCTTTGCTAAACAGACTCCCATTAAAACTGTCTGCACAATTTGTCAGTTAAATGAGGTACAAGAGGGACGCTCTATTTGCCCCTAATTAGCTGTGCAGACTACCTTTGTCTGTTTGATTAAGTATTCACATTATCAATTTTGTTTAATCTGATTCATTTCACACACCTCCCCGGGGACTCAGCCCATACGGTTAACTAATCTCCGATATCATCTCTCATATCAGCCCGCGGTCGTCTCCCACGGCACGCTCTACCCACACACACGCTGCTCACCAAAATCTTTGCTGGGGAAGATGCTTCCTGACCGACAAAAACCACGCTGCCTCCCTGGAGCTGAGGGCTGCTACCTTTAAGAGAAACCAGAAAAAGCCAGACTCGTGCTCACTATGCTTCCCGAGCACATCTGCAATGATTTTTTTCAGTCTCAGAAGCTTTTCAGCTGCAACCAGCTGACTCCGGCAAGATGGGATATGTGTCCTGCACCGGCATGTCGCTTACCGCACCCCACGACTGCCCACGGCACAACGTGCTCTGCTCTTCAGCAGGTCTCTGGTCATAACAGGAGACAACACCAGTGTCCCAGTCACACAGGGAAAAAATGTGTAAAAATGGGGGACGGACTTTAGCCAGGAGGACCTGCCCAGTCCACCATTGTTTAAGAGAGAAAAGGGACAGCAGATATTCAAAGATGATCCCTTTGCGAAGTCCACGAGGTCCCGACTAACTGTGCCTTTCAGAGAACACAGCCCATTTTAAGAGGCAGAAAGATTCACCTGAAAAAGACATCAATCAAAAAGATCCCTCTCAAAGCCACTTTTGTGTTTTTTCTTGAGGCATCACTGGCAAATCCCTGGGGAGAAGAGGACAGTCCCAGGCAGGGACCAGGCAACGGCTGGGGATGAAGAAGTATTGCCTCATCTTCAATGGATGGGTTGTTTCACCACAAAATTTGATGTCCATCTGCATGGAAACTGAATGCATTCCCATGCACACGCCTGACTACACACATATATATGCTTGCATGCGTATTAGCATGAGTGTTGTAGAAAATATTTCCAGGAAAATTTCAAGCCTTTGAAGTTTGAGATTTTGTTACGGCTGGCATCTGTTAGAACTTTTCTTAGATGATGTTGGTCACATTATTACTACCAGTCACAGTTGTGGTAAAAATAAAGCTTGCATAATTTTGCAGGGTGAATTTTTACCTGAACTAAAATCAATTTTTGCGCCTAGTCAGCATACAAACCCTGCCCCCCCTCCATGTGCTTTTTGTGTGTTTCAGTGTGGAAGAGTTTGACTTCTAATATTCTTCAGTGGAGTTGCAATTTCCCATTTGTCTGTTTTAAAGGAAATGTGGGATGCAACTTGGACTTGTTTCGACAAGCCTACTCTCCCGAAATTAATTTTCCTGTGCTACTAATATTGCATACATAGCAAGAGCAAAAAAAAATGAAGTGGTTGACTCAACAGTCAGTAACAGTCATTTTTGGGTCTTATTTTCTCGCAGCAGTATATGGGAAAGGCCTTTGCAACCTCTGGTCTGGCTTCTGCTCTGTGATAAACACTGTCAGACAATACAGGCAGACAAGCGTTGCTGTCGTCGTTATGCCGCCCAGAACTGACAAGGGTCTATATGCTGGCATCGGCATTTGGAAAACCATTTGAGATGGTAGGTTGCAATATGAAAATCTGTAAAATAGCAGAGACTGGAAAAGCAATTGAGTTTCATTTAGTAGTATAATTCAAATAAATTTATTTTAGTAATCCCTAATTGCCTCTGTAAGAGTGGTTTATAGCTGAAAAACTCCTTGAAACGCTTCGCAAAATGTCTTTCCCTTTATTGATTCTAACCACTGTACAAATTGTTATTTTCAAGAGAGCAAACTGGTTTACGGTTAATGCAAAAAATTAACACCAAGATCAAACCTTGTGAAATACTTCACTGCTCTTCCCAGCATTAAACTTCAGTGAACAGTTACAACTCAGAGTACTTAAAACCAACGAAGAACATCTGGCTTTTGGTGCTAATAAAATGAGATTTAACATTTTTTTTAATTTAGAAAGAAAAAAGGCTCACAAAATCTTTTTTTTTATTCCTATTTTTACAGATCTTTTAAAGAAAGAAAACAATTTTGAGCAATAACCAAAGGAAAAAAGTTGTATGAAATATAAATTAAACACCCAGTTTGAGAAAACATCCATATTTAGAAGAGTTCTTTAGTGTATACTTGAAGTTAAATGCAGGCATAAATACTGTCCTAAACTGCAAAGATATTAAACGAGAATTTAGGTGAGTATGTAAATTGGCCCAAGGCAGAAAGATGAAGAAATAATACAGTGAAGGAGTCATAGTTAATCTTTTAATTAATACTTAAGTTAATCAGTGCCCAACATCCACACCAATAAATTGAGGAAGTAACTATTTCTGTTGTATGTTAGGATTTCCCCATATTCATTAACTTCTGTTCTGTGATGCCATTAAATATCAATACTTAATGCTCATTGGCATTGCGATAAATGTTCTACTGATCTAATGAGTCATTCTGCATAGACAGAGCACTAATTAAATGAGGCAGTGAGCATGAGAGAGTGTAGTTTCACTCCCAGTTGTACCAGTGAGCTCAAGAATTACAACCAGTTAGGACAGGGTGTTTGAGGAATCTGGGCACCAAGGAGGAAGCAGCAAAAGTATCTTCACAGAAGGAAAGAAGATACATGTTCTTATGGTGGTGGAGAATTGAGTTTGAAAGGTAAGAAGTTTTAGATAAAGAAAATGGGTGTTTCATCCCCTTAACTATGACCTGTCCTGTGCATACGTCTGATGCAAGATTTTCAGTTTCCTGAAGAATTAACAGTAGCATAAGAATCATCTTCACCACCATCAATCAACAGTAACAACAATTTTAGAGTTGTACTGAGGAGCTTGAATCATGGACCACAAACCTCTGGCATCAGTGCTGTACAAATGCAAGGCTGCAGGTGGATCCATGCAGCAAGGGAAGCATTCCTCCTGCTTACAACCACCTAACCCATCGTCACATCCAGTGACATCTTGGCCTACTGAAGCTGAGTATCAATATCTGGCTTTATTACGGGTCTATTTTGAGCCCTGCGCTTAAGTATCTGACTAAAATATAAGTTTGCTGTTTTGGTGAATGGAGCAAGAACATCCTGAGCCAGCCAAGTTGTAGATACTGAAGTGTGTAGGTATCTGTGGCATGGTCAGCCAACAGGCCAGCACAAATATGACAGAAGAAGCAGACTGCGGCTGTATAATACTGAAAGTCCCAAACTGTCTTGATCCTCATGCTGTTGTCAAATAAGGAAAAGATTGGGGGTGTCATACTGAGGTCACACCTGAAGTTTTATTTTTGCAGGTATGTACTTACACATGTACAAAACCCCCCACAAGTACTGTCTTCAGATTAGTCAGTGAAATGTGGGACATGAAGCAGAATATTTCTATGAAAATAACAGATCAGACAAACAATCCCTGAAACACACTTTAAAATCAATTGAGAGCACCAGAACATGTTTTTTGGTGGTCAAATACTTGGATAATAATAATGTCTATATTCAGAAAATGACTGCAAAATAAAAGTGCTGGAAAGCACTTCTATCACTTACATCCTAACCCAAGTCATACTGTCTTGGGTGGAGACTGCAAAGGGGAGAGTTACTTTTCTTTCTCAGTGCCCTTAAACTCTGTTGCTGAGCACTGTGTTTGCTGAGGGTTGTTTGCCTGCAGGAGTCTTTTCCATAGAAATGTTTGCAGAATGAGGCCAATGATCTCCTAAGCTTCCTTCAAGTTTCTTCTCTGTTGCTGGTCTTGGTTGGACAGATGAAAGCAGGAGGAGGTGCAATAAGGAAGGATATCTGTTCAATTACATTATGAGGCTGGACATACACATCAGATTGCAGTGAAGGAAGAGGCATCAAATTAAAAGCTTAGAACACCATTAGCCAGCATCCTATAACTGAGCTGATGAAAGTAAGGGGTAACACATCTGCACATAATGGAACATGTTCCTTAGACCTAACACTACCAACAACATTGTCAACTTCTGTTTGCTGTATACAAGGCCAAACCTGGCTGAACATGTGGTAGGTGGGTAAAATTTAGGTGCAATAATAACATTGTTATCCTCATTTTTGTAAATTTTGTTATGACTAAAGGTGACAAACATTTGGCATTTCTGGTTCATGTCTCCTCTGCAAAGTAACACTCTTGAGAAGAATTGGAGCTGCTGTCAACCACGTCCTTTGGGGTCTTCTAAGTTTATTTTGTCTTGCTGATAACAATATCTATATTTTTTATGAAAACATGACACTTTACAGGAAAGGTGAACATCTGCTATCTTGGAAATATCTATAGGCCCTCACTGGTAAATGATTGACAATGGGTTATGTTGAGACTGATGGATTTTCAAGAGGTAAATTATCACTATTTTATACTGTAAAGCGCCAATCTTCACTCCAAGGATTTTCAAGATGGATATTCAAATACCATTATTGCTTTCTAAAGCTTTTCAAATGTGTCAAGTCAAGGTGCAAGAGACTGCTATTTTAAACAATATACATTATTCCATCGAATCTGCAACAGAGATGTTAGAAAAATGGGGCATCTTAACCACTTGGTGAATTGTGAGGGGGTTGGGTCAAATTTTAGAGAGAGTAAGAGACATCAGACCTGGTTTGCTATGAAGCTCATGAATCGCTCTGTTGCTTTTGCTATTTCCGAGAAATGGTGGTAACTCTGGGGGAATGTGCTCATGGTTACTTAGCACAGCCAGAGCTTTTCACTGGCATGTCGCTGTCTCCGAAGCTTTGCCAGAAGTCTGAAGGATCCAATGCCGATCACCAAGTGTCTGACAGGCCTTGGCAAGTTCCCCTAATTAACTTGAGGGCTCTCGCAGAGCTTCTGCACCTCGTAATGAATCCAGTCAACATTTAAAGCCATACCATGAAGCAGATCTCCACAGTCCCCAAAGGGGTTCCTGTTAATCTCCTCAGTCCCGCTGAGATCTTCAGCTGGAGAGACCCCAGCAGAGGGCAAATGCTGCAAGGAATTTCTAATCCCCAGAGGGATTCTTGCAGGGATCTGAGGCAGATCTGGTCAGGTTAACGGGTTTTGTGAAGGCCTCAAGAGTAGCTTGGGAAAAAGGGAAAAAAAGACAGACAAACTTTGGGTCCAGTTCTAGCAAGCAGGAGACCAAGATATGCTAATTAACACAGCTGCCATCAAGGATGTAATCTAATTTACATACTTGGTAGTGAATAAATGCTTCCATATGGCAGAGTACCAGTATTTTTCCTTGACAACTTTATCAGAAAGCTAATGAAATTCCCATGCAAAAAAAAATATTCCAGCTTGACTGATGTTTACAAACCCAGTAAAGTAAGTGAGCGAAATGCAGGGAAAAAAGGTCACGTTCAAGAGAAGTAGATACTAGAAAGCTAGGAGATTAAGTTTTAAATATTCAGCTTATGGAGTGGCAGGAAAACTCAGAAATGCACTACAGTGTTCCTCAACTAACTTTAGCCGTTTCCCCATCTTCTACCCCAACCAAATCCATGAGACAGCCTTACGCTTGTTCATCCTGTACATCGACTACTGCCAATTTGAGGCAGATGCTCAAATGCTCAGGTGCCTGAAATGAGCCAGATGCTCAGATGCAGTACTACTGGACTTCCTGATGCATGTAAGCCCACAGATCCATCCCTGCCTTCAGAGTCCTGGACTACCACATGGTTCACTGTGAGTGTGTGTGGCAGCAGAGCTCCCCATAGCACACGAGAGCATTACAGATTGCCTCGGCCACCATGTCATCTTCCTGGTGCGGGGCAGCTCTCTTGATCAAATCAATGACATCCAAAACTCTGTGTATACCTCCTATTCAGCTAGAGGAGCCAGCCCTGTTGACCATGACAGGTGCTGTTGAAGATGGCCCCAGTGATGGACAGCAATTCTCTGAAGTGGTTTAACTTTTTTTCTAATTAAACAAGATGTCTGTGTTGGAAATGTTTGTCTGGCTGATCACAGGCTGGCCACTGAAGTAGCCACAATGTTATCTCTGGACACCAATGGTCTTAGCCAAGTCAACAAGGTAACATAAGAATGAAGATACTGATTCGGAGGAACACTTTTCCCTAAGCATGAGTGCTTTACATACTGAAGCAACAAGTGGTGGTTTGGGAAGATATAAACCCACTTGGCCACTTGCATTCTTTGAGATACTCATTTCATTTACCCTCCCTGGTTGTATTTCCAGAGGGGAAAATGGAAAACATTAGTGATATGCTCTGAAAACATACACAAAGCAAGTTCTGCCCTCATGGTCTTTCCCAAGAGGAGATGGCCCCAGTTAGGAAGATGCGGGGCTACAGGGGGATTTCAACTGCCTTTCCTTTTTGGATCTTTGCCTGAAGCAGTGCTGTCTGCAAAATGACTACTCGTTGTGTAATGTTCTTCACTTTGGTCCTAAAAAAAAGAAGCTGCAGGTATTAGGCATGTCAGTCATTCAGTTATTGACAGTCTGTCTCTGGTCGGTCAAGGATATGAACATCACATTCATGTGACCAGTAGAGACACAAACACAATACTGTAGCTGGGCAAAACAAATACAGGGCTTAATGGCCTACCAGGTAGTAGAGTAAGCTGAGCTGGGTTTAGGCATACCCGTGTAAGGAGGCAGTCAGCTGTTCATAGCCAGGTTCTAGAAAGTTTCCCAGACGAAATGTGGTGAGAATATTTATACGTGCACTTAACTTTAGATGTTCGTGTTGTCCTACTCAGACTGCATGCTCGAACGCATTGCTGGACACAAGCCAGGGCACAAGGCACCTACCGAGGATCAAGCTTAGTATAGTCATCATTCTTCTTTTGTACTCATTCTGATCAGTAGTGAAACAGGCATTTCCGTAATTCTCAGCAGGCACCTGAGTTAAAATCTCTTTGCATTCTCAGGCAGACAGCCTTACCTCAGCTAACTTCTCTCTCTGTTTTTCTCAGGAAAATCTTTGTAGCCAAAAGAGAAGAACAGAAACAGACTTATTCACACATGAAAAAGTCAAAACAAAAATCCAGTACTGAAACTCAGGGAAAATGGAAAATTGTGATATAGTTATCGATTTTATGCAGCAGGACCATGATAGGAGACTTGATTTTCAACTTTCCTTGTAGATTCCTCCTTCAATAGTCTTTTAAAAAATCTCTTCTGTTGAAGCCTCATTCCAGCTAAGCAAAATTTTCACGTCCTTTTTTTTTTTCTGGGATGTTGTTGTCATCGGTGCTGTGTAGTTGTTGTGTGAGTTTGGTTTTGTTTATGAATATTCCAGAAAGTAGCTCAAAATGCTCATTTGAAAACAAAATTTGCACCAAAAGAAGCGGATTTGAAGGGAGGTACCAATCTTAATGAAATCCAATTACAACAATATTTCATTTTTAGAAGACTGCAAGGTTTTATTTCAACAAGGTTTAAGATCTTCATCTTGATTTTTAACTATTGCCTTATTTAGTACTTGTAATTTTTAACATGAATTCAGTGACAAAAATAAGGACGTTGAAGCTAAGTAATTCAGCCTTTTTTAGAATATTTCATTTCAGATGGATCATTCTGATGTTTTCCAAAGCAGTTACAATTTCTCTTTTGCACGACTTAAATTTTTATTTAATGTGCCTTTGTCTCACAGAGGCTACAATTAGGATGAAAAGGAATTTTGCAATGTTAGAAACTCTTTGTGAAAGGGAAATTCGGAAACCGGGTTTTATCTAAATCTCTTCTAACGGGACAGAACTGGAGTAGCAGAATTGCTATCTGTAGTAGCTTGCACTCATACAGTCTGGTTTTCCCCTGACCAATGCAGGATTTTTGCTACAGAGGACTGACGCATACCTCAGCTTCCCTGCGGGTGTGAAAGCTGGAGAGCTGGGAACGCACCCTGTCACTAGACCCCTTTGACGGTGGTGCCACCCAGTCATGAGTAACACGCGTCCCCTCCACCAGGCAGAAGATGCACCTGGAGGAGACCCCTGCCCTGGCTAAGCCAGGTGGAAGTTGAGGCCAGCTGAGCTTACCCATCCAGATCTTACTTGGCGTTTTAAACAGAAATTGCTCTACAGGCAGAAGACCCTGAGATAGCTGCTATGGAGAGCTTTTGGCTCTGCTCCATGGACTCATCTTTAAGATTTCTGTTGAAATAAATCATTTGGGGTTGTAGCTGTGTGTGCTTGAAATGTGGGTGTGCATCAGCAAGGTAACGGCTGCCATTACAAGCTGCTACAAGTCTTCCAAAAATGTTTTCTGTCTCAGGTGATGGGGACAGAAGTATTTGGTCTCCATCACTGTTGTGTCCTGTTTCTTCCGTCCCTCCCGTTCCCTGCTGCTGGGGCAAGGCTGCAGACATGGCAGATGCCGGGCTGGCTGCCTTCTCCCCACACAGGTGAAGCCAGCAGCAAACCCGACCCAGGCACTGGGACCTACAACCAGTCGAAGGCTTTTTCCTGCTACAGGACAATGTCACTAAAGGTCATCTCCTTCTTGTTGCTAATGCTGGCCAAGAGAAATCTAAACTGAGCTTGGGAAAGGTGGTGGTGGAAATGCCATGCAAAATCTTGACACCAGGAGGGGGCTGCGCTCGTATCTCCATCTTTCACCAGAGGTCAATATTCGCTGCAGTAAAGGCAGCTTCTCCTCTGTAGTCAGCTCTAGCTGCATCCAACCAGAGCTGAAGAAACATCATCACAGCCCTTATTTCTTTCATATCCCCCTTGTCAACAGTTTGAAAGTGAGATGGCTAATTTTGTGCCTGACAAGAAAGGACGGATCATTTTCTCAGATGCTGCTATCAGCAGAGTCAGTGCTGGTACACTCTCCGAGGGAGTCCCCAAACTACAGGTTACTGGCAGGCAGACAAACGCTCGCTGACAGCCATTTGTGACCAACTATGAAACACCATCTGCTGTAGTTGGAGGGAAGGAACATATCCAGCAAGTGATACCACTGTGAGAAATGATTTTGTGTGTTGACACACAGCAGTCTTTAGATAGCCCCAAAGAATAAGCCTACTTTGTTTTTCCAGATTTGTGTAAAGGGGAATGAAACATTTTCTCTTGATGGGGGTCCATGGGTGAGACTTCCTGGGTCTATTTGTATCGGAGCCAGAAAAAGAAAGGGTTTGATACGCCCGTATTAACAGGTGTTCTAAATACAACCATGAACTGAGCCAAATGTGTCTTTAGCAATGTTGTGTTAGGGGGGTGAAGCACTATCTGACGGAGAAAGCACCCGCTGGAGTGTGAATCTGCCACTGACTTGCTTGTGACATTGGGCAAGTCTTGTTTGAACCGGCACTCAGTTTTGAGGAACAGCAATAATGTTTTTCTTCAGCAGAGTGTTGCAAGTACTAGCTGATGTTTGTTTAGCCCTTTGAAATCCTTGGAGAAAGGGGATAAATATTTTTTATTAAAGTTCACAGGCAAGTGTATGTTATCAAGCAACCACAAAGCCTTTACCTTCAGTATATGGAAAAAATTAACACAACACATTTTCAGGCTTACAAAGGCATTCTTAAAAAATTAAGATCAAAAATTAAGACTCAAGTGCAAGAAAGTACCCAACTGTATCCAGAATGCAGTTCAAAAGCAAAAGGCTCCCCTTTGTTTTCAACACAGGCAACAGATCCCAAAAGTTTCAGGAGAAGGGATGTTCAGCTCCTTCACAGGGGGAAGGAATCTTACTTGCTCATTAACGTAAATAAGGCATGCAGCCAAAGGCATATGCCAACTCTTCCCTCCCTGGTCAGAGAACGAGGCTTTCAGTGTTAAGAGTCTTAATAGTCCTGTGTCTCATGATTAAGTAATGAGAGCTGGCATCCAAAGTATCTGAAGTTCAGCTGATCTTGCATTATCCTTCTAGGCCCTGGCAGACTATAAACCAAAATGTTTTCAAGCAAAATATGCAGATGAAAAATAAATAAAAGATACACGTTAAAACTGCAGTTCAATCTTAAAGCAGAGGAATATCAAATTATCATGGCAGACTATCACCTTATTTCTTTGAATTCTAGCGAAATTTTTAAACACTGGTACATATGTACATGTGTTTGTATTTTTATATGTCGTTTTGTATGTATATATACACACATAGATATATGTATATGTTTCACATCCCTTCTTTCTGATCCAGCCTGTAGTTCTGTGAAATTGCAGTGATGTTTTTCATCAGAGGCTTGCAAGGATTAAATACTGTTTCACTGTAGAAAGCCTTTCTGGAGGCTAACACTGGATGTCTGGATTCAATCCTTTTATGCCCATATATATCACATAATACCGGCTACGGGAGGGCTCGATCCAGACCTTGTCACAGCCGGAAACGTGCAGCTGTGCACGGTGTCCCTTGAATAGGAGCAGAAGAGTTTGGGCTTCCCTCCGGCTCAGGGCTGGACCCCAGAGGTGGCCTGTGGAAGCCCAAATCCTGCACACTCCCCCGGCAGATAGGAAAAGGGACGAGAAAGGGGGCTGCAGTGGGTGCTGTGGAGGGGGGGCAAACCCACCTCCGGGGTGCAGCGGGCAACGAGGAGGGAGCACAGCCAGGCAGCAACCGGGCAAGGAGAGAGAGAGAGAGAGAGAGAGGGATAGGCGAGGGCTCGCAGGAAGCCTTATTTATGATTTAAATACGCTGTCACTTGTGCCCGTGCGATATGAAAACCAAATCTAAACATTTGTCTGTAGAATCAGGTGATGGCTGGCCCTCTACTGTCTCAAGGGGGGCAGGAAAATGGTCCATGCACCTGCCACCTAATTCAGTTTAAAACCTGACACATTTACCAAGAGTGGGCTGGCATAATGAACTTCATTCATGCTGTCAGTGGAGTCAATAACTTATCCCCAACTGCTTTTGTCTCCCTGGCGGCAGTGCCTCTGATCGGGCTGAGGTACTTATTCAAGTAAAATTTATTTTCAATTGCAGGCCATAATACTACTGGCACAAGCCTTGCTTTGACAGAAGCTTTTGCTCAAGGCTAAACTATTGTTAAAGTTTGTGCCCATTGTCCGGGGTCTTTGATCTGTCAAAGCTGCTTAACAAGCTGGTTAAAAACTGTTTCAGATAACAGGTGTGTCCTTTGAGGACGCAGGGCCATTTTTCAACTTCTTTAAAAGACTAGTCCAGTAGCTGACTAAAATTTACATGCTGGTTGGTGGTGATATATGTAAAGCACTTTTAAAGCAAGAAATTCGATTTAGGGGTTTATTTCCCTGAACTTCCTTGCAGTTCGTTGTTGGTTTTGTTTTGTTTGGTTTTGTTTTCCGAGGGAGCAAAAAGATTTACGAGGTGTTTCTCTGGGGACTTGGAAGTATTTAGTGGAAAGATGATTGAGATGCTAAATCTACCTGCAGCATTGCAATGGCGCCCAGTTGCAGCGAAGCAGTGACTGGAGCAGAAAGCACCAGTGAACATGGCCAGGAGAAAGCTTGTGGAGAGGAGCAAAAGTGGGGCTGTATGGGGCAGGTTCTGCTGGGACAGGCTCGAGGTGGGGGGGATGTGGGCTGTGCCACCCCAGCCCACTCCTGCCCCTCCAGCTGGCTCCTGGGTCTGGTACCAGCTCCAAGAGCCTGCAACAGGGTTAGCATCTACAGGACCTGCTCTCGCTACCTAGAAAACCCAATTCCTGCAAGAAGATCGTCGTCGTAGCTGTCCCCACTGTATAAGCCAGGCCATTCATGCATGGCCAATGGCCTGAATAAAATTTCCTTTGAATGGTCCATATGTCAGCTATATTCTTTAGGACGTGTGAAAAATGGTTCCTCCCCTTCACATATGTTTTAAAACGCTACTGACGTCCTGAGGGATTTAACCAGTTTTAACCCAACCTAGTGTTTTGGGGTTTTTTTCCTGAAAATCCCCATCAAAAACAGACAAGCGTTGTCCATGGTCATGCTGAAACACATGGAGCTGGCCTAATGGCTTAGGGAAAATGCGTAAGGGAAACTCACTGTATGTGCACTGTGTGTATTAAGGAGGGTGTGGAAAGAAGGGAGGATGAGCATCTTCGGTGGTGTTTTTTCCCCCTCTCCAGATCAATACCACCTATTTGTGGAGCTGTTGGTACTGGGGTTTTGGTCCACACCAACAATTTCTGTGCCTTTCCAAGTTCCAGTTGACCAGATAAACTGAGCAGCCGATCGCTCATAACTTCCAAACCTGTACGTAACTGCAAAGCCCTACCAAAGGTCAAGGAGTTAATTGGTGTCTGTAACGCAATTAGAGGTGTCTTGCTCATGTACACCCCCAGACTGCTGTCTGCAGGCATCTGCACAGGTACCCCAACTTCCAGCACAGCTGTACAGAGGGCGCAGAGCCCCTGGCAGGCTCACTTGCAGCTGTGGTCAGGCAGCTTTGGTTGTACAGTGTCCCAAGCATCTCTTTATCATCAGTCATACAGTGCTGGTGGGCTCCAGGGTCTCCACAGGAGTGAGCTGAGCAGAGGAGGTGCAGACGGCATCCTCACAGGCAGCTCTGCAGCTGGGGGGAGGCATGAATAAAATGTGGTGTTTAGGAAACACCTGCCCATCTTCAACCTGCAGAAATAAGAACCTTCAGACAGTGAGCGCAAGGCCATCTTCAATAGAAAAAAAAAAAAAAAAAGCTGGAAGTTCCCTTTAGGCAGCAGAAAAGCTCTGACACTTGTTTTTCATCCTTCCCCTGAGCTGAGCCCTGCAGCTCCCCTTGCTGGAGAAGCTCACATGCCTTGAGAGCCGAGTGTGATAAACTGAAATAACTTCGCTTAAAAAGTGAGCCTGCTTGCTAGGCATATTTTCCTCAAACAATCCCATCTGTACCGAAAATCTGTCATCAGCTTGTTAGTTCACGGCAGCTGGGGAATAAAACAAGCACTTTGTCAAATGTAGTAGTTTTGTGAAGAACCCTGAACTGAATCAGGAACAAAAGTGAAAAACAAAGCTTTTCCAATACCACTCAGCTATGCTCACCATTAGGATCCTTACAACTGTTCAAAGATTACTTTGGCATGCATCTGTGCCATCAATTAGCTCCAGAGCTATGTTTACAGCCATTCATTTTGGGCATTCAGATGTAGCCAGAAAGATGGGAGATCGAGGACAAATTCCTGTTGCAAGGCTGCAGCTCCACTACTGGCCTCTAAGCAAATCTGTCCATGACTTTACTGGATGAAGCATCAGCTCACTGCATCACCTACAACATGTTTTCAGCACTGCAGTGACTGAGTCCATGCCTAAGGGTGAGTTAAAGGTCTCAATGACGTTAAAGAGTAAAGACCTGCGATTGACCAGACACGTTAAAACAGGTTTTCACCTTCTGTATAACCTAGATTAAAAACCTTTTGCTTCTCTGTGCAGAGAAAGCCAAAATACTTCTTGTTCAGCTGAGGGGATTGTCCTGGTTTCAGCTGGGATAGAGTCACTTTTCTTTCTAGTAGCTGCTGTGTTTTGGGTTTAGTATGACAATAGTGTTGATAACACATATTGTTTTCGTTGTTGCTAAGTAATGTTTACATTAGTCAAGGACTTTTTCAGCTTCCCATAGAAGCTGAGGGGGAGCATAAACAGGACAAGCTGGCCAAAGGAATATTCCACTCCATAGATGTCATGCTCAGTATATCAATGAGGGTTTGCTGGGGGGCAGGAGTTTGTGATCACTGCTCAGGACAGGCTGGGATATCGATCATGAGGTGGTGAGAGCAACTTGTATTGTACCACTTTATTTTGTATATTCTTTTACCATTATTATCATTATCATTATCTTTTTCTTCCTCTGTTACTGTTCTATTAAACTGTCTTTATCTCAACCCAGAGTTTCCCCCCCCGTCCTTTTCTCTTTCTTCTCCCTAGCCTACTGGGGAGGGGAGCAAGCAAGTAGCTGTGTGGTCCTGCTTGTTGGCTGGGCATTAAACTACAACAGGGATGTAGAGAAATCCACTCTTCTCACTTCTTCTCAGCATTTTCCTGGTGTAAATTACTAAATGTGGTTGTTCTTAAAAGCTAATGTTCCCTTACCTATTGCAATCAGTGTGGCATCTTTAATGCTGTGTTGAAGCATGGAATAAGGGTCTATATTATGTTCTCTCCAGTTACAGAAGAGTTTCACAGTTTGAAACAAGGGGAATTAATAATAGCAAACACTTTGGGGGAAAATATAAAAATTATATATAAAGTAGCCTGGAGACTCTCAACCACTTTAACATTAGAAATCCCTTTAATTGTACCATATAATTGGTACCTGCAAAGTAAAATAACAAAATGCTATGAAGTGGCGGATGTCCAGTAAGGCCACCAGAGTATTACAGGAGGGTATCTGTAGCTATTATTTGTCACTAGCTGTTATTTATATTGCACATGATTCAACAGATGGTCGGGCAGATGCAATGGCAAGGTGAGACAACCACAGCAGTGAAGGCTGGAATAGAAGATGCTGCAGCTGGAGGAAGAGGGCTGTGCATGGAGAGAGATGGATGGAGCCGGCGGCCAGGTGAGGGAATGAGCAGGAGATGTTCTAGCGACTGAACCTGACAAACCCAAAGCTGCTGACTGTGGGGCCCTGCAAGACGTGAGACATGCTGGGAGCTTCGTGGGGGCGGGCCAGGTAAAGGAGTCCCGCTCCCCTGGCAATATGTATAAAAGAGAAGGAGCGGAAATGTTGATATTGGAATTTCAGGAGGACTGTCCTTCTGCTGTATTGCTGGGAACAGAGTTAACCCCAGAGATCTCAGATAAAAACCACATGGGCAGAAGTGAAGAAGCAATCAGCGTTGGTCTGACTCGGGGTACTTAGGTAGTGCTGGCTTTGTCTGTAGGCAGGATTTTGGGCAGAAAGTTTGGACACAAAGACCCTGCAAAGAAGTGCTGTGATTCAAAAGCATGGATGGAGTGCTGCCAAACTCATGAAATGCACCAGTGGGAGGAAAAAAACCACTACAACATTTTGAGGAAATGCAGTAAAAAAGAGAAAAGTAGTTTTCTCTTTGGACCATAGTTTTGCATTGATGAGTAGAAATATGCTGAAACAAGTGAAGGGTGAGGCACTAAGTGCAGCTTGCCTGCTCTCAGCAGGTGGAAAGAAAAGGGGACTGGTCTCAGGGGAAAGCCCTAAGGTTCACATTCAACCCGTGACTGGAACCACTTCTCCCACGTGTTATCTGACCTTTACCAAGCAGAAGGCAAAAGCCCTGTGCTTGCCCCAGCTGCTTACAAATTTGGGGGTGGAAAAAGCAAGAGAAGTAGTATCATGGGTTCATCTTTCTTGGTGGAGATGTGATGACTGGTAAGGAAGGTCTGCCTCTGGACATCTGATGAATTCTGATACTGAGGACTACTTTATGTCTCTGTGTCATATCTATGAACTGAAAAAGACCCTGTGGAATGTGGGACCTCACTACTTTGGGCATCTTTTGCCCCATGTTGACGTAAAACCCATGGAAGATGGAAGAAGGATTTCTTGCAGATGGAGCAAAAGTAGAAACAGACGTTCTTCACAGCTTCGTAGTTCAATGGACCAATCTTGCACAAATGGGAGAAGCTAAGCAGAGAAAGCCAAAGAGTAATGGAAACAAATCAACTAATGTGAGACTTTGATTGGTTAATAATTCTGATAAATGTCTCACTTCACAAAGGAAATGTATTCTCCTGGTAATCTGGAGAGAAAGACAGGCAGAAAGAGATGGCAACAAGGGCAAAAGCTTGGTGTAAGGGAGAAAGACTGAGACTACATCTATACAAAACATGCCTATGACCATTATATAGGTCTGAAGCCAACTGGCACAGATTGGTGTGTGTCCACATTATTTAATCCTTGCTTTCCAAGCAGTGTGGCTGAATACAAATTGCCTGCTGGGATTGCCCTTTGGCCTATGCTATCCCCAAACCATGCCTGGGAAATGATCAGGAAAGAGCTAGTTGTCCGGAGCCAAACCATGCCAGGAACCATTGTAACAATTTGACTCTATAAATAATTGAGTTCCAGTGTCTGAGAACATTATGTGGCACTGTTTAATTTACTAGGAGGGATGAGGTCTGTGATCCTATCCTGGAATGGAAATCTTAGACATCTTAGAGCACCCTGAGAAATACAAAACCCTAGAGCACCCAACAGAGACAAGAGAGTGCTGATAAAATGGAGGCAGGCATGATTTTGCCTATTGCTGCACTGCTGTGCTCCACCAGTCACAATAAAGAATATCTGGCTTCTGAAACAGAAAATCATTCTCCTTGCTTTAGCTAACATGTCTGCTTAAAAAGATGCACCTTAGGGTGTAACGAAGCTACTGAGGATTCATCATTGATCCTCAAGATCTATTAAAGGATGTCTTATGGTCCTATTTTAGTGAAGGGGTAGGAGATGAAGATTATATCCAAGAGCACTATGCAAGGAACCAGGGCCAAGCCAACTCAAACTAAAGGCATCATAAGAGAAAAGGAATTGGGATAGGGACATAAATGCAGCCAAATGCGTATTGCTGAGGAGGATCTGGGTTATCACTCTCACACGAAACAGTGTACAAGGGCCTGTAATAGCAATAAAAGAGTATTGATAAATAAAACCTAGTTAAAGTGTCGGTGACAGACTCCTCAATTAAGTTATGCAAAATGATCTGCTAGTGTCAGCCAAGTGACATCAAGTCCATACCAAGATGTATCATCTGGTTTACAGTACAGTTCAGCTCAGAAAGATGTATTATCCATTAAAGGTGATTGGCAAGTCATTTCCATGACACTTCATGAATGAATAAGATAGACATGTGATGTGGGCTCTGAAGCAGTGGATGCCATAAGTCATGTGAAATTCTGGGCATCTACTGGAAACTGAAAGCCCTGAAAACTTGGTATCACAATTGACTGAGCATATTATGGAGGAAATCTTCTCATACACTCTCTGACAATCCATCTCTGTAAGTCACATAAGGAAGAGCTGATATCCTGGCAGAAGTAATGGAAGATATGACGTAGCGGGGATGTACATTTCCATCTCTGGAAAGGGCAAAGGGACTGTGATGGAGAGCCTAGGGAATGACAAAACCATGGAAAGGAAGAGCCTTGAGCTTTGGGAAGTCTGCGCTCAAGTGCTTTTGCAGAGCATACCTTAGCCTGCTCCAAAATTGAGCACAGCTAAACCTCCCAAAGGTAATCCATGAGGAAGAAAAAGGGGTGCGTGCACTGCTTACAGACAAGCCGCAAGGAGCAGAGGGCTGGCCAGGCAGCCTGTGAACTGGCAAGTGTGGGCTGGAGCCTGGTCAGAAAGCACTCTCCAAAACATGCAGAGTCCCTCAAACATAACCGTGCCTGGAGATTGGCTGGGCTGCAGGCACCTCAGGAGACCATGGTCACAGCAAGGCTTCCATGGTTTCTAGCCCTGGCAGGTCTGTTTCCACTTGATCTGTAGCCCATTATAAGTATTCACGCTTATGTACTGCGGAGTGGTGAACAAACTCAGTTCTCAGTGTGCTCAAGCAAACCGTCATCACACCAGTGATCACCACAGTTGTAACTGGTTTAGTTGCTGTTACTTGCAGTTTTGGGACAAAGCCAAGTACTGAAGCAGGGGATAGAAGCTCTCCCAGGAGATGTTTCAAGCTGCCTTTCCCCGAGTGCCTGAAAAATCAACTGTTCTGCAAAAGCCTGACAGCACAGACAGCAAAATGCACCATGGCTGATTCCTCTGCAAAGTGTGGGGTAGGGGAGCACAGGGGACAAACTGCCTTTTTAGTCATCTACTTTCTTCATGACACTCGACAAATCTTTTTTCAGCACCCAAAACTAAAAGCCTGGAAACAGAATGTTTTATGCGGTCACTTTATTGCTCTTCCTCTGACCCCATGGACGAAGACTCGGGACTCCCTCAGGCCAAAGGTCCAATTCTGTAAAAATAAGTTTTAATTAGTTGTGAAACATTTCCGCACTTTTTAAAAAGTACAAATGAATTCTCATAGTTTTCAGACAGCCACCTAACAGTTTGCAGCTGAAAGATAGCAAAGTAGCACCTGGTGCATGACAGTCAGAGCCATTGGGTAGGTGAAAATAAAAGTGAAATACATATTATTTAAAAAAAAAAAAACAAACCATGCAAAAAGTAAGTTTGCAGAAAGGTCATTTAGTGTTGTGAAAACCAGAGTTAATTTCTTATAACACAAGCATTAACTTTCCTTTAGTGAATAATTTTTAAAATGTTTCCTCTGGTAGTGTGACTAAAGCATTACCGCATCCTCATGTCTATCCCTGACATAAGACAGTATTCCCTGGAAGTGAGACGTGCATCCAGAAACGGCTCCTTCCCTGCCCTGTTCTCTGCTTGACTGGCCCATATTTAAAGCTGCCTTTGAAAACATTGCATGTGACGTTATAGCAATAAAAGCAACCTCCTTTTGAAGAACTACCTGTCCTTTGTTGTAACTGAACGTCTGTGCAATGATCATGAAACCCTATGCACTAATATTTAGGCACTAATAAACTTCTCTCTCCTCTAGTTGGTCTAGATGACAACTGAGGGGGATATAGCACTGCTGGCTAATGCCCCTGCTGTAACCAGGAGCTTTTGTGGTCTGACTCTGCTGTACCGTTTTCCCTGCCTGTAAAAATGATTTTTATCTGCTTATAGTAGCTTACAAGGCATCAGGACCAGGCCCTATGCAAATCTCTTTCATTGTCAATCCTCTGCATGTTTTACAAGGAAACCATTAGTTTTTGATTTGCAGGTCTCCTCCACAAATCATCTTCACCATAAATGCTAAAATTACTGCATTGCTTGTAGTTTTTCTCTTGCCCATCTGGCAGGGCCTGATGCTGTTCTGCCAGGTAACTTTCAAGATGTACGTGTCAACAACAACAGCATCACTTTGGGGGAAAACAAACAAACATAAAAAGATTGAAATAAAGTATTGATCTGCAGTCTTTTGCCAGGGCTGTATAAAACCCCATCCTGAACTCACAACAGATTCAGGAGACTTTGGGGGGCTGGCTACAGGTTTTGGTTACACAGTCTCTGTCAACTGATTATATTCATTTTTGGGAAGTTTTGCCCTTCAGCCAGACTTTTCTGTCCTGCAGCTGCAATGTCTTTATATAGGGGCTTACCTCAATGTAATACCAAGCAAAATGGCTTTGGTTCAACTTCAGGGTGGGGAAATGGCAGGCAGGAGAAGGAATACTGGTTGGGATAAGCAGGCTGAAGGCACTTCCATTCACCCTTTTGGTGTCTTCAGTTCAGTACTTTCTACTCAGCATTTGTTGGCTGGATCAAAGGAAGCACATCCGGAGCTACTGCTCTCTCAAAAACTGTATCATCCTCCTGATGTGACATAAGGTCAGTAATTCCTCTTTGTTTTATTCATTTGACCCTTAAACCTTTCATGGTTCTAATCAAGCAGACTACTTGAAAAATCATAGAACACAAAATGATCAGCAATTAAGGCTCAATTTAGCCACCTAAACATAGGTATTTACTGAGATCACTGAGATGTCCTAGTATATCTCACCTGGCCTCTCCTGCTGGTCCAGAAGAATACAAGCATTCATCAGGTCCTGAGGCACTTTTAGGAGCACATTGTGGGTGTCTCAGGGCATCTCAAAGGGCACTGAATACAGAGCAACAAACTCAAATCCATAGATTTCACAGAAGTCCAGTGAAAGATGTCTGCTTACATGCTAAGTATTTAGCTAGTACTTAGCTTCTAGTTTGCTGTTTCCATTTCAGACCTGAGAATGTGTTTGTGCGCCGTCAAAGTGCCCATTTTCCCCAACAATATCATCTCATCTAGTAAAGGATTATAATCCCCCTCTCAACCTTGCCCCTTTATTTTCCTTGGCAGCAGTGCAATGTCATCTTGTGACAGCTCTTTCCAGCTCAAATCCATGTCTACTTGCTTCTGCAGGACAGAAAATGGGTCTGTAAAGAATAAAAAAAACCCCAACATTTGGGTAGGAGCAAGTTTTCCTGGGAAAATACAAAAGAAAGTCAGAGGGAGGCAGAGCAGGACACATGAGTTTTAAGAGGCACAAATCTGTGATAAACCCCTTAGTTTTCCTTGGAGAGTAGGGCCCAATGGGGGCAGCGGGTGCTGCCGGGCAGCGCCGGGGACAGGACCCAGGGGAGGGAGGAGGTAGCAGCCCATTAAAAAAAATTACTCTTTTTTTTCCCCCATTTCTTTTTTTTTTTTTCCCTTCCTCTGTGACTTCAAAGAAAAACGATTTGCTCATTTGGTAATAACTGATGGGGACAGTGAATTACCGAGCTAGCCTCCAGCCTGGTGTTTATCTCCTGGCCAATAAATCTCTAAACTGAAGCAATGAAGCTAAGTACTGCTGCTATTTCTGCGTTTTATTTCCATATTAATCAAAACACGAGCCCGCCCCCGCCTCCTCCCCGGCCCCGCGTCGCTGGGGCAGAGGCGCCCGGTGAGCGGACGGGGGTCCGGTGGGATGGGAGGGGGGGGGGTTGGAAGTCAAAAGAAACCCCACAACTGAGGGAGTTAAATCAAACGCACGGAGCCTGGGGGATTGGTGT
>VYZM01006879.1:7102-80341 GCA_013398915.1 Dromas ardeola
AGAGTCTGGTATAAAGGTTTAAAGAAACTCTAAAGATTTCTTAGCTTATCTCTCAATTATTATTTTTTTATCACTAAGACTCCTGAGGGAATGTTCATAACTTCAAAGAAATCACAGCAACAGTGCAATGTAAACAGTTACTTCCAACGTGCAATCTGTTTGGCCGAGATTTATCTCCCCTATACGAGGCAGCTAACTGAAGTACCTACCGTAAAAGCTTTGTTACCCTGCAAATAACTAAATAGGTGTTGGAGGAAAACAGGTATCTCGTAAGGACAATTCAGATCATACACAGGCTAAATTGCCTCCTTAAGGTGCCTCTCTCACTCCATTGACTACATGGAGAGCCACAGGAGAGTATATTCCTAAGCACCTTACTTAAGTGCCTGAAGTTAGGTGGAATAAATCTGGGCCCTGTGTGTGAAAATATTTTTACACACAGGCCTGATTCATGTTTACACATTTGCCTCATGACATTGTACGCTACATATACAAGCATCTTACGCAGTTTAAATGTGCACTTTGTGTACCTGGGACCATTATTACATATATGTTCATCCCATTACAAGTGGAGTGCAAAACGAGGTTTTAATGAATACAGCAATTCAAAACAATTGGCTTCGTGTATACATACTGGGGTTCTACATGTTCTTCTAATCCTGCTCCTACTGAAATAACGTTGTTACTTCTTTGGGAGATAGAGACTTGGTTTACCACAACGCTGTGTTAAATTCTCAGTAAGTACTGTTCCATGCTGTTTATGAAGCAGGTGACCTTACTAAGTGATCAGCTAGTTCTGTTTGGCCTTCCTTCAAAATCTAATAAAAACTATACCGGAAATACATACACACATACAGATGCATGAAACCATGCATGAGCATTATTGGCATTTTTAGGCACAAGGTTATTTCTTCTGGCAATGAAAACCTACGGGAGGCAATTGAATCTTTTAAGCATCCCCTCATGGAGCTAACTGGTAAATACCACCCCTGAGGACAAAATGTTATATCACAGCAGAATTTAGAGGAAAGAGATCACCAACAGTTTTCAGAGCAGGCGTGGGTCTCCACAGCTGCTATTTTCCCGATTCCACCATCCACACAGCTGCATGGCTAAGTTTTGGCCACCCATGAAAGTCTCTAGTCATAAAAACTAGACTTACACGCTTAATATTCTGTATACCGGCTTTTTTCTTCACAGTAACTCATAGCTTCCTGCCTTCTGGTAGAAAAATATTGCATTAGTTGCAAGATCCTAACTGAGACCTAATCCTTAGGGAAGATGTAAATAGTGTGTAAATACAAAACCAAAAGCGAACCCAGTGCCATGATCTCAGCACCTGGTGTTATTTGGAGTGAAGTCTTGACACGTGCTCCAGGTCCAGCAATGCTCAGCTGGACTTACAGTGGAAGGAGTCCTTAACAAAAAGTGATTTTGCAGTATCATCTCTCTTATACTGCCTGGGGGCTCGTGCACCTTCTATGAAATGGTTCTTACGAAAGGGTACGGTTCTGGTCATCTCATAAAAAGCTGATTGTTCCTTTGAAGGGACTGCAGGTTGGGATCTTCAGCTCATGTGAGCTGACTTGGCTTCCAGAAGCAATGCCAACTGACACCTGCTGAGGTCCTGGCACACCAAAGTTTAAAAGGATTTACAAGTTTCTCTCCCCAATACCAAATGCTATGATGTCTACATCAAACAGTCAATTACGTGTGGGCTGCTTCTAAACAAAAGTTTTTCTAATTGTTTCAGATATGCCATCTGTTTCTGATCAAAACCATGGTGAAACTGCAAACCCTTATAAACATCATCCTAGATTTCTCTTTGGAATTAAATCAGCTTAGTACTGAAGGGTATAACTTCAAAGAGCTCAGAGGTGCTGTTGTTATCCAAATGTACATAAAGCTCATGGGTCTTCCTAGATGAGAGGTCTCAAGGGAACAGTTTTCATGCTAGTTTTTTGTTTCCACCTACAGGGAAACTAGCATGAAGATGGCCTTTTCCAGTTTTTTTGTTTTGTTTCTAGAGAAAACTAGGCAGAAGTGGTTCAGGATGTCTTTATTATTTTCATATTAAAAACAATCTCAAGATTGGCGGGTAAATAGATGTCAATAAATATTTCAGCTGAAATCCTCAGAGTGCTTTTTGTTTTACTATGGGCATCTCTTCCCATCTAGATACAAGTTTTGCCTTTAACTTCAGGATATTTCTTAATATACTGACCACAATAGTGTTTACATTCCCCAGGCAGCACTCCCTGCTTAGCCCATTCTTCTACTCAGAAATATACTTCAGTGTAGCTGGCATGAGACAAAAAAGAAAACTTCCCTTGGACCAACACCAACACATTTCAACAAAGCTTCTGATCAAAGTGCAAGAAAGAAATGAGAAACAAGAAAGGCAAGAGTTGCAACAGCTCAATAGCTATTGTGGAATTTCTTTAGGGAACCAGAAACCATCCTTAAAGAATCTATATGGTGGCTTTAAAGTACGAGCAGCATTTCAACAAAATGCCAAGACGAAAACTTTCATCAAGGAAGTTTGACCATTTCCGTCAGTTGAGAGGTCAAAGAGGCAGGATGACGATACACCCCAGGGGTAAAAGGCTTCCTCTGTAGGAGGTGAAGAGCAGGTGAAAAGGAGGAATGCATCTGGTTCCAGAAGCCTGGGTACCACGAGTCCAATCCAACAGTGTGGGTTTGCAGTGCTTTACAGAAAATGCGTCTCTCTCTGTCACTGTTACCATGACGTTATGGGCAAAAGCTTGCTCTTGGTTAATCTGGTACAGCTCAATTGATCATAGTTGAATAACTCCAGATGTAATAATGTGGAATCTGTCCCGTTATATATTTAAACCTCAACTTAATAGATGAAAAGAAAATCCTTCTAATCGTAATAACGAAAGAATAAAGAAAGCACAATATCACTATGCCTTAAACACACCAACACTGATCACAAGCCTGGTAATGAAACAGTGTTTACTGGCCATGATATTTTTATTTTCACTTATTCCAAAAGATTTCCTGTGCGTAATTGCTTTGGAAGTTACAGCTCTAAGGCACGACACATTTTTGTGACCGTAACATCAACGCGTAGAGAGAAACATTAGCGCTCAGTGTCAAGCACACTTGAGCTTTTCAATACACTTGGAGGAAGATACTCATAAAGGCTCATCACAATGGCATGGAGGACTAATATTCCAGACAATTAGGCTTTCTGCTTCAGATGGGACAATTCAAATGCGGATGTCTTTAAAGCACATTTTCATCCCCTTTATTGCTCACAGGAGGAAAAGAGATGCCTTTTTTGTTTATAAAATGTAGGGCTGAAAACTGTTTGAACAGATGCTGGAGACCGTAATGTCTCACTTTCGCTGTTGCAGAAACCACCGCTTGGTCATCTCATGCCCTTTCCTCACTAAATCTCATATAAATATGATTATGACTTAAATTGTTATGGTTTGCAGAGAGCTATAGGGGTAGAAAACATAAAGCGGGAGTCAGCCATCTGAAAATCTTCCCTTTCCCTTCATGACATTTTCTTTAAAACTTACAAAATCTATGCTTGCTAAATAAAAGTGAAGGTCTTAGCCACCTGATTCTAAATTGAATATAATTGGATACTTGTATGTCAAAGCACTCAGAGACATAAATCCAAGTATCAGCACATCAATAGGAAGGCAATTGGGTCACAAGATAACCTATAGTATATATGATGTATCTTCTTAAAGCTGTTCTCAGAATCCAAGGAATTCTTTTGTTAGACACTGAGTGGATGTCTCTTATTAAGGGGGTGTTTATAATGGTGGACAATGCAATTCAGATATAGAGCCTACACTAGTCTTCCATCAAAGGAAGAGAGAAACCTAATAGCCTAAAATAAATCTCTGTAATACTTCAATGGCAGGACGTTTGAGCAATTTTAAATGTAGTCTAGAGTGTCAGAAATGTATCAAAAGCTAATGGAGAGCGCAAAGGTAAAGGAGACCTTGAAACAATCAAAACCCACTTGTCCAAGCAATTATGCAGACTATTTCTAACATTTATTTTTCATGCCTAAACTAGTTAAGAAGCCTCAACCAACACAAGAAGGAACCCTGGCCTCGCGATATGGACAGAGGATTTCACGTTCCAACAAGGGATATAAAAATGAAGTAATTGCAGGAGGAAGTCTTACAAAGCATTCTTAGGAAAGAAGAGAAGTCAAGAATAAAATTAAGTGATGAAATCCTAAACAGGTGAAAGTCTTTTAATTTTACATTGTTCCTAATTTAACAAGCTCCAAGTTTAATCACAATGGGTAGGGCCAGTACTTACTGTGGAACACATCAAATCCATAATCATTTAGCTGAAAACGGGGTTATGATGACAGGGCAGCAGAGTCATTGCTATGAGCCAGAGTAATGCTGGCTACTAAGTAGATCAGTAAAGCCAAGTACCTGAGTCTGATAAACTGAAATGTACAGGGTTTTTGATTCAGTGACTTAATTTAGCACAGCCAAGTCTACAATACACTCAGACATACATAATTCTGCTTTATGGCGCTCCTTACTGCAGCATATGCACAGACTTCCCTCCCTTCCCACCAAGTTATATAGATTTTCTAAATGCATGCAAATGTATCCAAGATGGCTCATTTTGTTATCAGCTCCCCAAGTGCTAACATTCTAGTCATTAACTAATTGTCTCTGTGCTCTATTGACAACTCGGCCACCTTCTTGCTAATTTTTGCTGACATGATGGAGGCCCTGAAGAACTGAGTTAACCTTTCAATGTCCATTGAAGATCCACAGGTCTGATGACGATTGATTGACCTGGCCTCTATGTTAGATAAAACCTCATCAGCTTTCCAAGTGATTTGTGTAATGAGGCATCAGTAATTGACAACAGGTAAGTGAACTTAGAAGTCCCCTTCTTTATTGCTTTACAAAAATAAGTAGAAAATGCAAGTATCTGTAATGAGTGCAAACTTGTAAGAGTTAGCATCAAATATGGATGCATCCGTGTGCACTGTAATATCATGTATTTTTTTCCTACAGATATACAGAAGACCACAGGTATAAAGTGCTCAAAATATATGGCACGGGTTCTCACATGTATAAGTTATATGTGTCTTTTATATATGCGTGTGTGTGTATATATATATTACACATATATATTGTATTCGGTTTGTTATAGAAGCATATGCTCGCTCCTGTGTTCTCATAAAATCTTCTGCACTGTTTAGGAATCTATATAGTACACATCAATCTGGATTATGATAACATAAAGCTACAAAACGTCTTCTGTTTCCAAATGCTTACTGAATGTTCAAGGAGTAAACTGTAGCTGGCTATCTGCGTTCTTGGGTCCCCACCTAACCCTGACTTTATTAAGAATAAGAATTAAATGCTCAGATGAGCACAGGATAGTTGCCTCACTAGGGCTTTTAAAGGCAGTCTACACAGCCCTACACCTGTTTTCTCAGTGCTGCTATGTGGACTATAAAGTCCTATGGAAAATGCTGGATTCTCTTCTCTACGTGAGTCAGCTCTGCTTCCAAACAAACTTATTTAAAGCATGACTCACCTTTGTGCTTTCAAGATGTACCCCAAATGATTAAAACTATTCTAAAAATAGAAAGGGAAGAACTGAATATGCTGTACCATAAACCTCTATGGTTGTCTTCTTTTAATGTTACATTAAATAGCTATGAAACTATCCACATGGGACAAAAATACAAGACGAAATAAGAGCAAATATTAACAAAGAGTGATCTTCTGGCTGACTCATCACAGCCAGCCAGAGAGCATGAGATGTACCATCTATGCAGACAGGCACAGAGATATAGACACCAAAAGCACACACACACATATGCTTAAATGAAACATAAATGTAGTACATCTGTTCAAAATTATTTGATCAAATTAAAAAAAAAAAAAACAACACAAAAATTCCCACCCAAAATTCTGGATTTTGTATTCTAGTTCATTAGTGGAAAACCAGAAAATCTCGTGTCTTCCCTCTTTAGCTCTGTGTCCCTGCACTGTCTTCATTCCTTTCAAATTTTTGTGCCAAAAACACTTGCAGTTTCCAGATAACTCTGTGTTGGTGTCCATGTGGCCATCAGTGCTTTTCATCTGATGACACAGACAAAACTGGCAGCTCTTGTCAGAATTAAGCCAATATCATAACACACGCGTATGTGCGTTTCTGTTTGATTATTTTGTAAAAAATTTTTTGCATCTTGAAGGTTTTCAAGAGTCCATATACTTCATCTGCATAGCCATTATTTGGATGTGGCATCATATCACTTACAGTAAAGTTCATTTGCTTATAATGATAATTAAAGAAATAGACTTCTATAGAAAATAAGACGTGTTTCTGTAGAAATGGGCACTCTGTAGATATTACCTTCAGAAAGAGGAACATGGAATGATCTCATTTGCATGTTTGCTGTTTAAATGACCACCTTTATACATGTTTTATTCGTCTTGTAGAATTTTGGAACAGCAGCCTATGTTGCTATTTCTTCCTATATTATGGTAAAAATCATCTACTGGAAAACGATTTTTATTTTAAATTCATTAGACTTCTCTGCATTTTTAAAACATCCATTTTTTAAACATTTAAAATAAACACAGGAACATCCTACTATTGCCCAACAATATGTCCTATTATAAAAAATCCCCAAAATATTTTAAAATGTTACCTAAAATGGAAACAGGGTTTAGTTGCAATGAAACATAACGCATAAAATCCTAGCACAACTGAAATCAATGGCGAAGCTGTCATTGACTTCAGTGGGCAAAGGATTTCTTTAATGTTTCTTATGTACCACAATGGGCTGTTAAAAGTCCAATCCTGATTTTATTGGAGGAAACTACCAATTTCTTCAATTGAAATGCTTAAGGGTTATCCCTTGAAAAGCAAGAACTCAATCAAACAAGAAAATGAAGATACACTGACCGCTTTCTACTGGCCCATTATCAAAAGATGACAAACAGCCTCCGACCCTCATAAAATGCCAGTCTCCCTCCCTATGATGCTAGATGTAATTTTGTTTGTGATACAGCTGATTTAATTTTTTATTTTCTGTTTTAATTCAGCAGGCATTGCTGTTCTTCAGGGGCAGCCCTATGCAAAACTCTTGTCAGCATCACGTGAATCCTGCAAAATGACTCGGCACAGACCTCCCTGGCACCTATGCCTTGTGCTGTTCCCTTTAATGAAGCCAAAGATTAGGTCTTGCCTTTCCACAGGCGGAGACCATCAGGCAGTTGCTAAATACAACCAGAGACCGGTTCAGTGCAGTCTGCAAGAAACGCTGACTGCATTTGATTCTAGAAAAAAGTTGGATTTTGGAGAGAGACGCTTTTGATTTGGGATGGCAGCGAGATCGTTTTCCACAGTGAGTTACTGCATGTCTTGGCTGCAAAACCCATTCTTCATCATTGTCCTGCACGTCATCAGTTCACAAGAGTAGGACAGTACTAGGAGCCTCTTACCGTTTTTGAAAAGTATTGAATTTAGTTAAAATAAGGCAGACAGAGATCCAAAACATAAATATGAGAAACATAATTCAACATATTAGCATATTTTTAAAAAGGTCAGAAGCATCTTGGATCCTAGGAGCTGAATCTATCCTAAATATACAAAATGAATCACTTAAGTCTATAGGAGAGATTTATTTTTTTTTCTTAAGACACTCGTTGCTTTCTTTTACATTTTAACCTTTTACGTTTTAACGTTTCTATCTCTAAATAATTGTTTCTCTAATTTCGATTTGGTGATTGGAAGTAAATTATTAAACTTTATAATAATCTTTTTACTCAATTATATTTATCTGCCTATATCAAAAATGTCATATCAATATAGAAGGAACAGATTGAAATTATTGTAATATATATATGTGCACATTTATATTTGTATACACCCTCCTCTGCAAAAAATCCCTGTAATAAAAAAGCACATACAATGGCAACTTCTACCCATCACTTTAAAACTTAAGTGTTAACATAGTGAACTTTCAAACTGCAAATAGTTTTTAGTTAATCTTATTTGCTCAATAGTGAAAAATGTACACAAGTGATGTCTAATATGTAATAACATTAAAAAATAATCTAATTGCATTTGTATTAAAACTATTGGAAATACAAGCTTACCAGCTAACTAAAAACAGAAACATGAGGCCTTGATTGACTATATTACATTTAAAGTACTGATTTTATTGATAAAGTATGTTGCATCTTCTATATTAGATGGTATGCAATAAAGAAAAATCTAAACCGTGTGATAATGTTTATGTTAACAACCAATAGTGAAAAAGGACATTTATTAGATAACTAAGAATTCATCAATTTTATATCACCACATATATTTTCAAAATTAATCCAATAGCAAAAGTTTGTGAGAAAATGTTGATAGTTGAAGTGACAGAGACTTCACATGGATACAGAGTATATGGCTATTTTCAAGAGCGCTTACATGATTTAGGAGTTTGAGTCTGACTGACTTTCAAAGAAAACCTTTTAAGCAGTTTATGTAGCACGGATCTGCTCTAGAGCACTCATAACAATGGGAAGTCAATGTAAAGATTCACATTTCCTTCACCTGCCTTAGATCTATACCTCGTTCCGATATATCTGATGCATTCCCAAAGATTATCGGCTGCAGTGATGAAGTTGTTGTGACTCTTTGGGGTAGGCATGGGTTTGGTGGGCGAATTCATCACATGGATTGTATCTTTGGTTAACATGAATATTAAAAGTAGCACCGTGTATGCAATATTGTGTTCAACACTATATTTTCTTTGCAAACAGCTGCACTTTTTCTCTTTTAGCTCCACCCTAGAATGATTCACCTCGATGAAATCCCGGACAGTAGTGCAAAGGAAACCTAGGAGTTACTTGGATGCTACAACAAAGGGCCCATGTTTCTAATCTTACCTAAATCAGCTTACACAAACCTCAGTTTTAGGTTGAAAGAACAATGAATCATGCAGCAATCATGCATGGGTAAGGACCATTTGTGGTTATGTTTCCACATTAAAACAAGGTAGGTGTGAAAATTGCACAGAACTAGTAGGACCAATGCTCACAGTAACACGCTTTCCTCTCTGCTGGTTCCTATTACTATAGGCAAAGCAGAAATCTGGCATCCATTACTAACGACAATAAGTAAACCTGGTGCTTAATCAATCTAATAAAGAATGTTGTTGCCTTGGGCAATTGCTTATGTCTGTTGCCTACCCACAGGACCACCAAGCCGAGCATCAGCAGAATTCCATCTTTGGCTCAATCCACATGTGCTCATGTTTTCCTGTTTCTAATGTAATTATTTTAAGATATTCACAACATTAATACTCTTCCATATAAAGGGTGTTTTGGTGGTTACAGTTTTCTTAGAGGTGATCTCTTCAAACCTCTTTCACTATCTCATGACCTATCTTCTTAAGCACTTGGTCTGAAAACAAACACATCGGTACAAAAATAATTCCTCCTCCGTACGGTGAAGGTACCAGCATGGGCTGTTTCTGATGTAAAGCTGGGAAAGGAACTGTCTCCTATGTCTAAAATAAATTACTTTAGGCACCAGAGTAGAAAGACATCAAGCTCCTGTACTGCTGTACATTTTCTAAATATTTATTCATGAAAGCAGATCACACTCGCTTTTTCTTCTGCTCCCATCCACCCCACCCTGGCTCTGACCGGGTATTCTTGTCTGAAACCTGAGAAATATTCATGAAAACAGTTTTGTGAAACCTGATGTTGGCTTCACTAGCAGGTGCAGTCTGGGCTGTTTTCAGTGAGAAGCGTTTCCTCAGAAACTCCCAGCTGGCTCTTTTGCAATTCCCAGTCCATTGCCCACAACTTTAGCTCTGTATTCCCGAGCTCGATATATTCCTGACTGAATACAGTGGCTGGAGCTCAGTAATAGGAGCTTCCCTAGATACAGTTTTCTTCTATACTTCTCATCTAGATTTCCTCCAACCTGAAAGGCTGAGGAAGCTTCCTTTCTATGATCCCTGTGGAAGGGACACAAGGCCGGCTCTCAGACCAGGTACTTCTCAGATGATCGGGTAGAGGAATAAATTGCTCCTGAAACCCTTCTACCAGAGTTTTGCATTTAGGGAACCTCTTACAATGGGGAGCAGAAGTTTGGACTCAAGAGCACTTTCTTGCCATTTCCTAGTGGACAAGGATCTCAGACCCAAGAAGGGTAGGATGGTCCCCAGTGGGCCTGCAGAAGATGAAAAGCATGAAAGGTACTATGAAGTCCACATTTTCTTCCCACCGAGATCCATAAATACCTGGGGGTTTATTGCTACTGGACAATATGCTGGGGCAAGGTCCCTCTCTTGAAATCTCTCTGCCAGATAAATCCCAATCTTGCAGAATCAATACACTGCTCTCTTTCTCCAAGTGGTACTTTGAGATGTTGCTCTGCACTGAGGTCATCGCGGGTGAAAGAGATTTATTAGAGATTACTTTAAAGATGCTACTGACCGTTGTTTTCTACTTGTGCAGCACAAACCAATGGTTATCTGAGAACATAATGAAAGTTTAAATATAGTTCTCTGTTGTGATTACAATATCTTATGGCCGGGCTGGCTATTTATTGTCTAATTACAACAGCAACGTCTGAGACCCTCAGTGAAAGCGCCCCCAGATGCCATTTCCATCTGTGGTCAGGAGCAGTCTTCCCAGTTGTCACCGTACGAGCCCGGGCTGCACCCTGCGTGTCCCCGCGTGCCCTGTGGCACAACGCCCGTGGGAAGCTGGCCTCCACAAGGACTGACTCTACCTTCCAGTTTCATTAGAGACATAATTTTTGCCTCTGCTCACTACAGCTTTTTCTAAAAGGTCTGAAAACAATCAATCAGAAGCAAAGGATTTCTTTTCGTTTTAATACCTTAACAACTTGCTTTACCTTGCGCTGACAAGTCATTCCTTCTGTAGTCAGCGTTGCTACCTGCTCTGCTCTGCTGATGAGATTTCCACTGTTTTCTCCCCTAAGTTTCCATGGAAATAGTTTATTATTGTTGTCAGGGATGGACAATCCAAATATGTTTTAAAGAAGTATAATGTAAAAACTTTGCAAAACATACTTGTAGCTGTCAACTTCTTCCAGGAAGATTTTGTTTCTTTCTTGGTTTGTTGGGGTTTTTTTTGGTTGTTTTTTTTTTNTCTGTCTCTTCCTTTTTTTTTTTTTTTTTTTTTTTTTAAATGAGCAGATTCAATGTTTGCATTAAATTAGCAGTGGTATTACAAGAAAACATTATTTTAACATACTTCGAAATGGAGAAACTGTATGAGAAGATAAAATTGCTGAACATGGATGAACTTTCAAGCACGTTGGTATAGATGACATTTTTTCACCATTGCAAGGTAGAAGGGGGAAAAGGTAATCAATACTGTTGAAGGCTCATTCAAGTAAATCAAAATTTTAATAAACAACCTAATATTTTTTTCTTTAAAAAGACTTCATTGCCATTTAATATTTATAGGGCTACATTACCCATGACAGTTCTGTAAGTGTACAGCACAATTACTTGCATGAAGACTATGTATTTCCAGGACTGGGGCTTTTAGGAGTAAAGACAAACAAATCTCAAAATATTCGACTATTTCTAAATGATTTCTACAAATACCTGAACTCCCAATCCACTTTTTATCCTTGCAAAACTCCTCACAGTTCTTTATTTAAAAGCAAGCATTCAAATTCATCCGTAACTCAGCCAGGCACATAGCGCTGTGCTTATCTTTTAAGTTTGTCTTTAAAAACAAACAAACAAAAAGATATTTCAGTATGAAAATTCCTTGACTGGATCATAATTTCCTGATTATCAACAAACATTAAGCATGTTACATAAGCGACATTAAATTTACTGTTTATATAGGATGTTGAAATAATGTTTTAACAAAAATTACTCCAAATAAGTATGAAGATTTAGTGATGATGCCATTCTTCCTATAGATTATCTAAGGCCACTTACAGAACTCTGTAGGAGAGAGACGGTACTGAATATCTCAAAGCAAAAGTATGAAAAGTTATATATTTTCCCTTTAGATTTTTAGTACTGCTTGAGAAGGAGCTTCATAACGTAATCTGATACTAGAATAACTCTGTATTGTTTTTTATTTCCCTTCATTCATGCCTTTTTTACTTGTCTTTCATTTGTATCTCATTATTTCTAATGATTATCCAGAAATGAATTATGTCAACAGAGAAACTTCTGTTACATTCAGCAGACTTTGAATTGGAATGTTAATTTTGTATTTTCCTACGCTTAACTTTCTTTTAAAATAATTTTTATGTAATGCCTTCAGCACACGGGCAGGGGACATATTTCAATTGAAATTATTCCCAAAGAATAATACTGTCTTTATACGTCTTTTATAAAATGACTATATTAACGTTATTCGTATGCACAGTTTAAAGTTTACATATACAATACCTGTGCATAGAATAGTAACATACCTACTCTCATCCTTTTTTTTCCTATTTTTAAAATACAATGGGTTCTTTCTAACTAGAGCCAGTCTGTAGCTCATATCAAAATCTTATTCTGTGCTTAAGAAATGTGAGCGTTTTATGAATTTCCTCTTGATTTTCAAAATAAGCTTCTTCTATTTAGCAACTGATGAATATTGACAAATGGGAATTTCCTGTGCAATTTGTGCTTTTCCTGTGTTATTTCTGTGGCTAGAACCTATTAATACAAATTGCATTAAAAACCTCAGCTTCCATTGACGCTGTTCACACAGTCAGAGCTTTCAGTATAATTTTACTATTTGATAGATGTTAGGTATTGAACTCTGGTGGATTTTTTTTTTTAACAGGCATTCCAGTCCAACAGCAGGAAAATGTCCTCCCAAAAAGTTTTCCTACCTTAATTTTTTGGTAGGGCCCTTTTTTATTTTTGTGCAGCTGAAGAAAGGGGAAAAAAAATCCTTACATGTGTGGCTTTTGGAGATTGGTAAGCAAAATCTGAGCAGAGTGGGGAGCATGGAGAGTTTTTTTCAAATGTTGTGATGCGAAGGATTTTCTCTCTCATCTCCCAAACCCTGTAGATGGAGCCCTCCACTAAGATCTTGCTGCATCTCTAGCACAGATTGACTTCTTTTGGGTTGATGATGATTGATCGTGTTGTTTTCTTCATTACTTTAAACCTAATCAGTGCTTGGTGTAATTTGAGTAATGATTGCTCATTATTGGCAATTGTGAAGTTTAAGGCTTTCTTCATTTTACCTCACAAGACAGCCAGTTGGGAGAGGCTCGTACATCCCCATTTGGGCAATGTTTGAGGTAAGAGAAGGGGGAACCATCATTGGTGATCGGTGGGAGTCAAAGCTTTCTGCAAGTTTATTACTGCATGTTTTCCTGGCAGGGGGCCTCCTGGTGTTACCCCCATGATTAGACCTGATCATGAAAAAAAGAGCTTCTTAGCAAACCTTACTGAAATTCCTCAGTTCAATAAATCATGCTATTTCCTAATAACGTGCCTTATAAAGTGATATGGATGAATTTGCAAATAAAAGGGGTTTTTATTTCCCGAAAAAAATGGAAAGAAGAAAAGATAACGAATGAGGATCATGTACAGGCCAAAACTATATTGTTTCTCATTATCCAAATTCTGCTGCTAACTTTGTTACTTTGAATTAAGAATAAGGGGAATTATTGCATAATGGAGTGGTTGATTTACAGGCGTTAAGCTTGGTAAGCAGAGAAAAAGATGTTAAGCTGTTCCGTACCCGGAGGACACACCGTGGGAGTCTGGATAAGCTCTTCGTTTGTGCTGAAATTATGCTAAGGACATAATGAAAATCTATATAAATCAGAAAATTTCAGATTCACAGGTCTGGGAGGAAGGACAGTTTTTCTTCCCGGGCCTACTTCCACAGGTGCAGCACTATCTAAGAGCAGACGATGATATATAATGATTTATCCAAACGTAACAAGAAAGAAAAAAATGGATCCTTTCCCATATTATTGGTAACTCTTCCCAATTGCTTCAGCCATATTAAGCCAAAAGCCACATATGATGCTTCATGAAATGCTTTATCAATTTAAAAAAAATTGCTGTGTAGTTCAGTTGGGATAAAATATATGGTGCTTGCATTGGATAGCGCAGTTTATCCATTCTGTTTCCAATGCTCTAATTTTATGTTTGCATTGATACAAATCATTCCAAGAATGTTAGTCAATAATTTCATTAAAACATTGGGGTTTTTTTCAGTTGTCATTTCCATCTATAAAAATTCACATTAAACACAAAACATATGAACCTCAATTTGTTCTACAGTAAACCAGCTAATTCTGAGATGAAAAGGTGTCCAGAGACATCAATGGAGCTTGCATAGAGCTATACTCTCTTTGTAATTCCACAAGGCATTTTGTAGTAGAGAAAGCAGGGATGCTTTCTCTCTCTACCTTACCGAGCTGACATCTAACAGCCAAGAGCGTAGTATCAGTGACACACTCAGTAACTGAGGTGCCTTCAAATGAGGAGGTGATGCGTTTCCTACCCGACATGATCACACTCAGCCTTAGGGGCAGTTTCAGTGCATGCAGCCACGCTGATAGAAAGAGTCTTAGCAACAGACCAGGCGCTTGCTGGAGGGGACAAGAAATCGCATTTGCTTAAGTTAGACCAGAGGACCCCAGCATGGATAAAGCTCGGCTTCCCCCCCCCCCCCCCCCCCTCCTCCTTTGCTTTTTTTTTCTGGAAAGAGACGCTGCCTACTATGACTATGCAAGTAAAAATATATACATTCTGATATTATAACATCACAATAATGTGATCGTTTGAATTCAAACTGAGAACAGTAAAAACAATATGCTTTCTGATTGAATTATTCAAGCTCTTAGCTTTTAAGTTTCAATTATAGATACAAACACTGTACACAAGAGAAACTGAACAATAAACAGCATTTTCTAGCTGAGGTATAAAAAGCAGTGAGTTGCGGAAAAAGATTTTTTTTAAAGATGAAAGTGTAGCCCATCATTAAGATCAAATCTATGAGAGTAGAAGCTCCGCAAAGTGCAATGTTGCTATAGTACGCTACTCCAGATGTAATACCACACAGACTTACTCGGCTATGATGCTGACTTATTCAGTAATCACAAGCAACAAAGAAAACAGGCATGTGATAAGTGTATGTTCAAATACTGAGTTTAGATAAAAAGTAATATGCAAACCCAACAAAATAAGTAGAGAAAGCAAAAAGATGTTTTAAATTCTTCTTAGAAATGCAAAAAATATTGCATGCGGTTAAAAAAACCCCAACAGAGCAACACGAATGGTTTGCCATTGTTTGTAAAAATGGACAGGGAAATACTAAAGACAGAGTGTGTGTTTGTGTCTGGGTGTTTTCTCACATAAGGATTTGTACTAACGCTATTTATGTCTTAGAAGACTTTTGCAAAATATGTTATAGTCTTACAAGCCTATGTATGCAGAAATAAACTAGATACTGGAACATATGCACATGTGAACTAAAATAAACAAGAATAATTCAATTTAATAAAGATGAAAACCGTAACAGAAAGCCAGGATATTTATAGACCTAAATTAACTCACCATGTTGTTACTATAATCCATGTTACCGATTTTAGCCCCTAAACAATTCTGTGATCTTATGTCTTCATTTGGGGACTGATGCTACAAGCGTGTGTGCATGTATTTATAATTTCTTTAATAATATCACAGAAGCCAGCTGCATTGTCATGGTGGCTGGTATTGCTGACCTAATGAGGCAAAGCCATGTATAGCTGTTTAACTTGGTGCGCTGTGAGAAGCCATACGTACGTCAAATGTTGAAGTTATTCTTTCAAATTGTACAGAACTGAACCACCCAACGTTTTAGCCGCTCTCCTGATTTTTCTTCTTGGGACAAAAAATCCTATAGCAAGCCTCAGAAATAGCTATTAGCAAATTCACTTCTTACAGAGATCATCTTTTGGGATATATTTTAAAATACAGAAGTAGAGAGGCCCTTTTCTGTGTGACAATTCAAATCATCAGTTACTTTGAAAATTTAATTCTTCCCCAAAAAGTCACTTTTTAATGAAAACTATTAATGGCTCAAACCATTCAATTTCCTACAGTGCCTAGAAATATTTTGGCCATGGAGGCACATTAGAAACTACTGCTTCTCCCCAGTCAGTTCCTAGAGATACCAGAACCATTAACTCCGGAGTACCAGTCAGACTGGTTTCAGATGGCAATGCCGCCCCCTTCTTCTCCAACCCTTGGCCACTCACTTCTACTCTGGCAGCAAACTCATGAGAAAAGAAATGCTTCGGTCTGACAGGTTAGTTCTCAGCTGGATCTGCTCCTTGATCTGCCTCTCCAGGCGTCTGCAGAAGTGCTCTCCCAGGCACAAGCCAGGGCTGGTAAGAGGCCAGCAAGCCCTGGAGAGAGAGAGTATGGAGCGGGGGAAGACTTCTTTTGCTAGCCCAGTTGGTTTATGCTGAGTTAAACTGTTCACCAAACCACAGCCTAATTTACCTTTAATGGCACTCACTTCTCTAACAACTTTTAGTCTGAAAGGAGGATAGCAAACTAGTTGGAGAGCCATAAATATACAGAAGGACAGCTATGTTTCACAGCTTATATTGCTTTACAGTTCTATTTTGCATAAGGAAATAACCGTGGAAAAGAGATTAACATGGCTGAATCTACCTTCTTCTTTTTTTAACGTGCACTTGTGGTCATTTTTTATATAGGTAAATAAAACATATGACCAGGTTACATTTAAATAGATAGCAAAAGCATAAAACTAGACATGTGAGGTTTAGATATGAGCACAAACTTAAATATTAACGACAATTTTTTCCTTTCTAATTGAATTCTAATTTGAGATCTAATTTCTTGTTTAGCCATAGATACACGTGCAGACACGTACACATACCCATAACTAAAGAACTTCTTAAAACAGGATTTCCACTTTTTGGCATATTTTTCATCATTTATCATCATGATTAGTTTTAGATTAGACCAATATGTATTCCCATTTTAATTTGTTTTGAAAGAGATTCAATATTGATTGCACGTGTTTTCCCACATCAACATGAACAGAAAATGAATGATAAATACACCCTCTATGGGTGTTTTGAACACAGCAACATTTGAGGGTTAATGAAGGTAAAGGAAAAGCTCTCAGATAGAATCATTGGCCCTCTGCCACAAAACTAGAGAAGTAAACTGAAGCTGTAATTTCCAGTTCTGAAGGAGCTGAAATAAGAGAGCAAAACTCCAGGTCTCCAAGCACAGCACAGCACAGCACAGCACATCACCCTGCACACAGAATTTAGGTCCATGCTCCCCCACGAACGAAGAGCCATGAAGTGGTATTAACTAATGGAAACAACGGTCTAGTGGCTGCAGTAGTATTCCTCTTTTATTTGGACATAGTGGAAGAAGAGGTGGATAGATGATACCATATGTCAGAAATAATTACAATGCTATCTAGTCTCAGTATGACAAAGAGGAAAGTAATGACTTTGGCTAGACCCAGAGAGAATACAAAGCAATATTTTTTTGAAAAAAAAAAAAAAAGGTCAGTGTCTGGGAAGATCACCAGAACTGGGGCTGGGTGAAAATAGCGAATTTTGAAGCCAGTTCTCCTGGTTTTCAAGCAA
The DNA here is from genome assembly GCA_013398915.1 of Dromas ardeola. Classification (NCBI taxonomy): domain Eukaryota; kingdom Metazoa; phylum Chordata; class Aves; order Charadriiformes; family Dromadidae; genus Dromas; species Dromas ardeola. The sequence continues at coordinate 24,731 of VYZM01006879.1, forward strand.
GACAACAATCTACATTGCTAATAATTCATAGGAAATTCCAGTTATCTATTTGTTGCATCCTGGAAGAAGCCAAAAGTGTTTTTTCAGCTGGATCTCCACATTCCAGAGCTGACTGACATTTACATGTGATACCATCCAAAGGCAAAGCCATACTTGCTGCCCTCAGTGTGGTTCTCCAGACTGAGACTTCAACACATCATGAAAGGAACGCATAAGAATGAATTGCGGGAGGAGGAGCTTTTGAGGAAGCAGATTTTGAAGAACCAAGACACAGCCATCTTCCCTTTGAAAACCATAAGATCCTCCCGCTGCGTTTAACAGGTCTCTACTTGCACAAGCTACTTTTTTTCCAACAACCCAATGAGCTGTAACTGCTGGGGAGATATTTGTCAGTCCCATTCAGGCTTCCGTGTGAAGAGAGCTCTTCCACAGACAAATGAAGACTAATTCCACATGGGTCATTGAGATTAGAAAGTCTCGCAGCACAGAAAGTTTAAGAAATGCTTTTTCCCAGGAATTGGCCATGTAGCCCAATGGTCTGCTGCTCTGCCCCAGCTTTCGTCACCTCTGTCCATTGGTGCCTCTTCATTGCCAGTTGGGCAAGTGTGCCTGAATTGATTGTTGAAAAACTCCTATACGTTTTGAATGCATTTGACTTGTTTCATTGAGCAAAGAAAATGTAACTAAAGGACTGCATGGTTGTCCTGAGAGATGATTAACAAGGGTAATTTGCATGAGAAATTGTTGAGATCCTGGAACCGAAAAATATTGCAGCAACACACTCCTCAGAGAGACAAATGAAGCCAATCAGATGAGCATTAAAAAGCTGAGAGTGATCCTTGAAACACTTATTTAAAAATCAACAACCAAACTGACTGTCAAGTTGAGAGGCCTCACTGAAATACACCCTGCCTTTGCTAAATTGCTCCTGCCCGAGGATTTTTTGTCTCTAAAGCTCAGAAGCATTCCCACTGGGGAAGAGCAGCAAATATGAGCTATTTACCAGAAGTTGTCTAAGACAAGCTGTACTTCCCAAATATTTCTTAAAAACGTTCAGTCCTATCTAAAATGACAGCAAACATTGTACAGCAGTAACGTTTCGTACAGGGCCAGATCAGAAGAACGAGGCCAATTTGTACCAGATGAAGACCCAACTCACAGAGGCAGCCTGCTGGTACAGGGCTGCATCTCTGGCTGCACAGACTTCAAAGCTCGCACTCCAGCCCTCTAGGAGCTTTGCTGATAAAGGGATTTGGGAGCTTTTTTTGACCACTGGTGGCTCAGTGGCAGAAATTTCTCCAGCTGTATGAACTAGCTGGAGTTTTAATTCTCAGACTCCCTAGTTGCTCCTTTGGCAATAGAGGCGAGTTGTGCAGAGGTAACTGAGCAGTTTCTGAAGGACGTTATGGCTCATGTGGCTGTCTACTACAGCAGAAGGCTGGTCTCTTTGTCCGAAGCGGTCCCATTCACTCCAATCCTCCTGTGTTTTTCAGCCTTGCTGTATAAGTATGTCCAGTTACGCCACTCATTAAAATACCTGCCAAATGCGTCTGCTCCTAAGGCAAGATTACTCTTTTTGCAGAGTAAACGAGCACATTTCCCAGACCTTCTCTCTCTTCTCCTTGCTAGCCAATGCACCCATAACACAAATGGTTTACTCTAGACCAAAGGGCAGTATTTTGTGAAGCTTCTTGTTCAAGTCCTGGTAACATATAACTCGCAAGCATGCACTTTGACCCTCTCTGAGCATGGAACATTTCTCTCTGGCAACTGAGAGTATTTTTCCATCCTGATGATGACTTAATTAAATAAATAAATCTTTGAGGCTGATATGGCTGCCTTCAAGTTTCATTCCTTGGCTGAATGCCCCTTCTTCTCCAAAGTACTGTCAATTATGGATAGGACAGCATGGGAAAAAGAAGATTCTGGTCCCCACTACTGTTCTTGTCACACTGTGCTAGTGGAAATCAGAGGCCTTAATTTGGAGCTACAACTGTAGGAAAAAGAATCGGAATAGGACTAGGACTACCCAGAGGCAGGATCACTACGAAAGCAAAGTAAAGGAAAGAGCTGAAAACATGCTCCTTTCATATAAGACACCAAATCTTTATAATGTTAGTGGGAAGTAGCTGCATGCTTCAGAAAGGAGCAATCATATTCAGTTCAGCCCCTTAGACAAGTGCTCCAAAGAGGAAACAACAATAACTGTTTATTTTATACATACTGGTGCAACACAGAGCGTAATACCGAATGTCATCTCTTATCTGCCATGAAAAGACACTACCACCATAAACACCTGAGTGGAAATGATCCCCTGCAATCCTACATCATCTCTGTTGTATACAGTCATTTCCTTGGCTGTTTATTTGCTCAGATTATATGCCCTTGAGCAGCATGTCCGAAATCTGAACACTGATTAAACCTCACAGCTGACCTAACCTATTGGGAAGAAATGTTCATGTATTAAGCCGAATAGATTCTGCCTGGTTATAACTGTGAAACCCAAATACTATTCAAAATAGGCCAAACACAGAAACCCAGACCCAAACTATTTGCTCTCTCAGGATGTCTAAGTCTCGATTCAAATTCCACTATGTAACAGCAACAGTAATAGTGCTGCTTCAACATGACTGGGAGCCCGTTCTCTGGGGTCAGAAAGATGTCATGCGATTTAAGATAAAATGGGACTTACTCAATACTAACAAGATATATTTTATTCCACTGGTTTGGGGTTGGTTTTGTTTGGTGGTTTTTTTTAAGAGCCGAGACTGAAAAGGCAAAAACAAGATTTTCTGATGCATGTCAACTGTGAGACCAAGCATTCCTTACTGGTTATTTATGAAAGACTTTCCTGGCTGACTCTTAGAGTCCTTCTTATCAGTTTAATCATAATTAGTTTATTATTGCTCACTGTAAAGTCTAGGAAATCAAACTCCAAGTACAACATGATTTAAAGAGCTTGTTTTACAATTCTGTTCTCGGTGTCCTCTCACTGTGTTTTCAGATGGCAGGGAAAACTCCCTGGAACTCAACAACGTTCAGAAAATTGTTTTGATTAGTAAAACTGTTATCCAGTCCTTTTGCTTGATCCCCAGTTGATTGACTTAGAGATAAAGTTTAAGTCCTGAAATGCTGAGCAACTACAAGGTGTATAACACAACCACCCCCAGAGGATTCAAGCATTTTACAAACTATTTCCAAATGGTGCTCCACAGTTAACCCTGCTTAAAATGCAAGCCACTCCAACAGGTGGAAGCAGTTTTCCACTGCGTATCTCCTCTCTCAGGTTGAGAAGGGAATCGTTTGAATCACAAGCACCATAAAGTACAGTAAATGTCACTGTTTAGAGTTCAAAACACTGAACTGAGATGGTGTTTTTCACTCTGGTACTGGCCAGAGGGCAGTGGTATAGGCTACAGGAAAAAAATCACATGTAACCTGGTGCACCAGTGTTCCCTTACCCAGGGAGCCTAGGGGACAGAAAAGCAGGTATTTGGGCCTTTTACTCTTCTTTCATTAAATGCACTAGATTAATGTGCCCCAGCATAAGGATAGTTCAGAACAGCTTTTGGTGAAATCACCAAGTTTTGCCACCAATATTTTTGGTGGGTGGCAGTCAGGGCATGGCTCACCACATCTACCAAAACCTGCAATGGATATGCCCCGCGATGTTCCCGAGCCTCAGCAGTTTGCAGAAGATACGCAGCAGCTCAGTGACCTGTGCCCACTTTTACTTGAAGCAAATGAACCCAGTATTTCACTGCAAAGGAATAATGGAATTCCAGCCTTAGTTTGAAACCACAGGCATGCATAGGGTTAAAGCTGTCACTAAATGTTATTTTAACACGGATTCTGTGTAGAAATTTTGATGGGAAAGTAAGAAAATCTGTAACTGACAAAAACTATGAAAATAATACGGAGTTATCAAATGTAACCATTTATGGCAGGAAATATCTCCTCTGATATATCTTCTATATTTCCAGCAGCAGTGTACATACATATTAAAAAGGAATTTGCCTGAAAGCGTGTGATTAGATAACCCATCTCATATTTAATGTTAATTTATGAGCATTAGGCAAGTTCTTATGAAGCCTTTTTAAACCAATTCATTGCCACGGAGCTGATCATTTATATCAGTCCTTGTACTCAGGTAGTAAAATTCCATAATTCACTTCACTTCACTAGATAACTCTCTTAGCAGAAGGCTTCGCTAGCGCTCAATATATTATCATCAATACTAAGGAATACTATTATTTCTCACTGACGGCATTATTCATGATGAATGAAGATGCCCTGTATCTGCTACTGCTACCTTTGATGCTAAATAATCCTATTCTCTCTGAACGTAAAGGCACACGGCTCCTCAGAGGAACACGGAGATTCAGCAGTTCAGTGCTTTAGTCTCAGCTCTGCCACTCACTCCCCTTAGAGCCTCGGGCAACTCTTTTAAAACTCCTAATATTGTGGTAGCCGCTCAGTGGCAAAGCAAAGCTTGACTTTATTGCACCAAGAGCATCCACCACTCTGTCCTGTTCTCTATCAAAGCTTTTTGGCAGTAACTGAGGAATGAGTCAATGTGAAGACGTGCAAAACACCCGCACCTAGGAGTTATGGGAAACCAAGATATGGAGCTGGGGCTATTGACACAGAGATTGCCTTGGAAGAATTACAGAGATAGAGATAAAAGCTTACAGCCTCAGTATCCATACACAGCTACAAAGAGCGCACAAATTCAGCCACAGTGCAATCCTGCCCTTGTTTTCGGGTGGTATTTCCAGCAACTTGTTCATGTCAGTCCCATTGGGAAGTACGATTCATCTGATAAACCATTTCAGAATTTCTAAAATATTGGAGACTCTGAAAGTACAAACTATTATTAGCATTACAAGAGGCTCTGAAATACAAAAAGCAGACTTGGATTTATGGCTTTGATTTCTTTGCCAAAGCTGGGGTCTGAACATTCAGTTCAGTTTAGTCTGCAGACAGGGACCCGCTCTGACATCTAGATCTGGTTTCTGGTTTCAGATTCCAAATCCATTCAAAGTCTTGGTCTCTCTAATATTTATTGCAAAAGTTCAAATTCACTTCACCCAATGGCCTGCAATGCTGCTGTAGCACTGCGGCCAGCTGGCATTCCAGTCCCATAGTCATATCTGTGCTTTCTCCTCATGTCCCCACCATTGGTTTGAGGAGCTAGACTGAACCCAGAAACTTCAAGGAACAAAGAAAACAAAGACACCAGAATACAGATGTCGGTGACAGGTTCAAAATGGCATTTGGTAAAAGGATATCTATCACTAAGAACACAATATAGGCTTGTGAAGCCACACGTTACTCAATAAAATACTTAATAAATAAAGTGTGCTTCATATATACTTGCCATGAACTAATCTACATTACAGAATAGTCCTATAGGTGGGATATATCTAACCTAACACTAGCAGTCTCTTGGGAAGCATCTCTTTCCATTGAGTAGGAAAGAAACAGGAAATGCCCGTTCCCTTTCCGGTATTATGCAGAGCTTGATTCAGATCAGGCATCAATTAGCATTTCTCTTGATGAGTATTTGACAAACTATTATTTAAACTATTTCCACTGCCAGGTCTTTGGGAAAATTACAGTCAGTGCCAAACAGTCTGTTAAAATCTTGCCTAACAAGTCTGCGCATTCCACACTTGAGAATCTAAGCAGATGCTTTATATGGCTAAGAGAAAGAGCTCCCTCCCAGCATCCACGATGGAATTTCAGGTTGCTTTAATGGTGTCCAAATTCCTTCCCACCAGACACATTTCCTACCAAATCATGAATAAAATACATCTTCTGCTCAGGCATTAAAACACAGAGGAGAAAACACATCAGCTGTGATGTCTTAATGAGGAAGGCTGAGAGAGAAAATGTATGAATTAACCCACAAACATAAAAGCAAAGCAGCGTTGCTTTTTGTGGCATGTGTCTTCTGTACATACATTTCATAATGCCAGCTAACATACAATAGTAAAGTTTGAAGATGTAAATATTCTATTATTCAAGGGATATTTAAAGATTGAATACAAATCATGCTAAAGAAAATATTCTAGTTGTCTAGCACTTAACGCTTTAGAAAAAGGGCAAAGAGGTAATGCCTGATACTGGGGAGACAAGGATTACAAAGTGACTTCAGAGCATTCAAAGCTGGGTAAATTATTTTTGAGAAAATCTGTTATCCAAACCCCAGAATTCTCAATGACTGTGGACAATCTCTAAAGCGCTCTAGTCACCAAATAACCGAGATGTGACAGGAACTGCTATTTCATAAGATTTCTGCCACTTGGGGCTGCAACCTTACAAGAATAGGTTTTGTGAGATACCAGGGAAAGGAAGACCAGGGAAGAAGGGTCTTCTTTTTTTGAATTGAAATGAAAGATGAAAGCCTGGGACAAATTCCACCCAGGGACTGAAATTTCACTACCTTCTTGTTACATTCACAAAGTTGTTTCATTTCTAAAATAGAATAAAACAAAGGAAAATACAGTAAGACAAAATGAAGTAAAATAATGCTTGCTGACGACTAAGAACCTTGTAACCGAGGATAGAGGACTACGGGTTGTTAAGATTTACAGTGTACTTTCCAAGCCTCGATCTGTGATGTTTTTAAATAAAGTAATATTTTACTCAAAATGACATGTAAGTTAAGAGATCTGTTTCCTCTGCAATGTCTGACAATAACTTCAGGTAGTTTTATGGGGGACTGTGCTAGCTGTTAGTTCTCAAGTTATGGCAATAGCCTCCCATGCTCCCCAAGCTCCTCTGACCAATGTGACAGAGACGGCTACAACATTGCCTTTCTCTACTGAACCTCAAACTGGAACAGCAGTCATCTCTTCCTCTTCATATCACTCCTTGCTTATACCAGAAGGGAAAATAAACAAAAAGCATAAATAGCCTAGAATGAATACAGCCAGACACATTTTAGACCCTTCAGACGGTATGCCTCTCCATGGCGCTCTACAGTTATTCAGAGAGGAGGAAATCATTGTTATCAAGTTAGACGTTTGCCTGAATAATTACTTAAACTAGTCAATCCTGTAAACCACCCTCTTTTGCAACGTTAGATAGTTTTGTGTTTCCATACCCAACAGTACTGGAAGAAATCTCTTCCTTTCTTCACTCTGTCCTTGTGCTAAGGCAGTACCCAATGGACAGGTCAATGAATGGGGAATTCAGACACATGGGTTCCATCGCTGTGTTAGCAATAAGTGATACTGTGACTTGGTAAAAGTCCCTTCACCCCTCTGTTCCAGTTTTCCTATCTGCAGATTGGTATCAACACCTACATATTGTCTTTGGCCTGGGGTACCAGTGCTGTGGTCCCAAGGAGGTGTCAGGAAGGCCAACACTCCCTGCCCGAGGTTAATTTTGAGACGAAAAAAACTCTCTTCCCCTATTGCTCTTTACCACATTGCCTCAACTTCAAGGGCAGTTTCTTCACAGGTTTCCTGAAAACTTGGATATTTTTGTGATGGGACAGAAAGAGAAGAGGAAAGTTCTTCTGAGCTCCTCGTTCTGGTATCTCATGTCAATAAACCTCGCCAAAAACCTTAACTCCTGGGAGCTCGGCCATTCACTTCTCATCAGGTTGTAATCGACCAGTCTGTAACAGGTCTTGAATTTTCACCCGAGGAAGGAGTTGAGCAGTTTTACATCAGAAAAAAAAAAAAAAAATCTGTTTTCAGAAAGTTTTTTAATATTTTGAGAGTTTTTAACTTTATACTGAGCGTATTCTACAGGTCAATGTAGTGTGTTTATGTAAGAGTCTGGATACAAAGGGTTGCCCTGATTTCCGTTTTCACACCAAGTGTCAGCTCTGGATACTTCCTGCACTAACCAAGCCAATTACCAAACAGGTACCGTTCAGTGGCATCAATGAAAAGGTTAATGGTTTCCTTTTGCTACGATAAATAATAGTGACATCTAAAACACGGCAATTTGAGAACCACTGGTAAAGTATGAGGCTTATGGTAAGTGTATTGAGGTACTGCTGGCCCAGATTCCCTGTACAAATTAACACTGGTTTCCAGCTTTGCTAATGAACGGCTGTTACACTTTGCAGCTGGAGGTTTCTGCTGCAACAAATTCTGAAAGAAATTTTGCAGTAGGAGAAGAAGAGAAGGGACAGGCACAGAGACCGAGAAAGCCTCGTTATTGCAAGAGACCATCATTTGGATGTTTCCTTTAAGAGTGAATTATATATGATAATGGCTTCATTGTCATCAAATAGAATACAATTAATTTTATTTTTTAGTATGTTATCAGCAAGCAAACCACCAGTATTAGCTAGATACCATCTGGGAGTGACAGTTTCCTTATTACAAAATATGTAAAAATATGGACTCCCTTAAGGAATCTGTTGCACTACATCTGCTCCGATTTTTGTTATATGCTAATGGATTTTAACCCAGCATATGAAGCATGTAAAAAAAATAACAGAAAATTTTCAACTAAATTACTTGTTTCACATTTAAAGTGTCACAAAGACAGAGACAGCCACATATGCAGCCTTAGCTACAGGGGACTGGGAAGAAACAAAGAAGTAAGGAAGAGGCATTTCTTACCTGCTGTTTTGCTATCCAAGCCTCTCTCTCCAGAGGGATTCTAGCTGCCCACATAATTAAGGCCACTTGATATGTGAAGGAAGTATTGGGACTCTACACAGCTAAATCTCCAATAAGCTTAGGTGATAACAAAAGATTGTGACTGCTGAAGCACAATTATCTTCCTTATTTCCTCTGTTCGTAATATTTTAAACAATCACAATGATTAGAATGGGCTATTACAATTAAGAGGCTATTCTCCAGGGTAGAGGGTTATGTTTTCATGGTCTTCATACATTTCCTTAACTTCCCTTGCAACGATCAGGTCTTGAGAATCAGCTGGAATGACAGACTATTCAACTAGGTAACGAGGAGCTGCCTAGATTAGACTGAGAATATGGTAGATTAAAAATCCTTGCTGCTGAAATACTGGTGTCATCATTTTTGAGAGAATGACCCATTACCAGAGCTTGAAATAAATGACTGTGCTGCAAACACAGGGCAGAGGAGGGCTGGGGGTTTTCTGCTTTTTCTTTTTTTTTTTCCCCTGTACAATTATGTAGCGCTGTAGCTTTAGGCTAACAGAATTTTTGCACTTGTAAAGCAGTTTGGTATGAATTGCTTTTCCATGGATCTGTGTCCCCAGGCCCTGCAATGTGAAATATACCAGGCATTACTTTTTCATTAGCATCAACACAGGACATTTCTATGTATTAAGCACTAAAAAATATTTCATGATCTGTTTACACTTCATATATATATTAATTAGAGCCGGGAAGTTTTTGACTGCACATAAGCTTTTTGCGAAAGTTTTCTTTAAATAAAAGTAATGCACTGCCAGCTGTGGAGTCCCAGAGATTTTCCAGACTATTTGGAACGACTACCTCTTCTCTAGCTTGTGTGTGTATATAAACATGCATATATAAATATAAATATATATGGCCACACGCATATATGCTCACAATGTAAGATGATATTATTTACAGGTGTAAAGATGTAATTCACAGTGAAGCTCTAAATTCAATATTTTCTAGCAAGAAATATTGTGTGATTGTACTCTAAACGTAGACAACCTAAATTAATGTTTGTAGGAAGGAAAAGTACCTCACACCTTTAAAAATCAGTACTTACAAGCTTTACACAAGCTCTCCTGTGTGATAAATTGAAAGAGCTTTAGAAATATAAATTAATTAAGTTTCACAACACACGGGCAAGCTACTTAGGTGTTCTTATACCCACTAATAATCCCAAAGGGTAGATTTGGGTGTAAAGAAGCTGAACTGAGTGGCAGAACTAGGAAAGAACTCAAGTGTCCCCAAGGTCTGTCTCCCCTTTTCTAACAACCAGATCGCATTGCTTCCAGACAAAGAAAGAATTCCCTAATCAAGAGAGACGCATGAATCAAAACAGAATACTCTCCCTTTTATCCTTGGTGGCCCAACTTCCAGATTTGCAATTTCTAAAATTTCTGTTCTACTACTCCGGGAAATACACAGATGAAAAAAGCTATGGCCAGGTCAGAAGATGATGATAATAGTACGAATAATAATTTTTAAAATGGAAGGAAAAAATGGAAATGGGAAAGATATTTCTGATTAACATGTGGGATATTTTTAAAGAATAAAAATAAACTGAAATTCATTCCAAGATCTAATACTGCAAGTTGTATTTTGGTGCTTCCTATTATTACATGACTTAGTACCTGCTGATTCCAGTCTTACTCAAGCAGGTTAGACAGTTCGACCTGTATTAATCAATAAGTTTAGACACATGAGTGTCATAACAGGAAGCGATGGTTTATGGTAGATGTTTCTGGCTAGACATTACAGCTTGCCCCTCCTCGCCAAACGGGTGACTGCCGTCTCCCCGCGGAGAAAGTGCAGCTGGTATGACGACAAGGGATGGATTTCTGCTGGGCCCCGGGCAGGAAAATAACAGTGGGATTTACTACCCTGGCTGGCAGGGAACGCACGGCTTGGCGTGGCCGACCCAAAGAAGGAGCCTAGATTCAGACGCCGCAAGCCCCTGCTTTTGAAGAGGGATGGGGAAAAAAGAAAGTAAGTGACTTGCCCTGTTAATGGCATAATGAAAACAACCCTTCAGCGCCTCGCTTCCCTGTGCATTCAGAGGGGAACAGACCCCTGTAGCATTCATTTCCATTTACATGGAAACACTTTTTGTAAGTGGCAAAGCCTTATTGCCTCCTTTGATAACCACTGCAATAACAAATGCTCGTGCTACCTTTCACTGCATTAGCAGTGCAGCAAGACTATCTCAGAGAGCCACAAATGTACTTCAGCAGGCTCGGGCAAGTGCTCTGATCAAAGCGATAGTTTTTTACTGGGGATAGACTCATCCAAGAAAAGCCCACCTTTGGTATTTTATTTTGTTTCCTAGTGTTTTGGACAAATCTCCCAGGGAAGCCGTAGATAAAACTCACACTACCTTTGAAAGGGAGCAAGTCCTGATCGAGACCAGCAGGCTATTGTCCACACATCCCAACCCGCCACCTTTTGCACTTCAATTTGGCCAAGACATACTCTCAGAAAGCATAGCCACATGCGACTTCAGCAGCCCTTTTTAGACACATTTTCTGATTCTGAGCCAGAGTCACCCTTGATATCTGTGTTGACATGGTCAAGAATACAGACGTTTTCTGAATCAGTAGTTGGTAGCATTGACTTTGTGGCGTGCTGATTTTGGATTTGAGCAGTAACTGCTGAGTGCTGGATGGGAGAATTAGAGTTCACCCTCTCAAAGAGCTGAGGATTCTCCAGTGGCATAGTCAGGTATGCGTTAGCAAAGGCCAAGGGGGGCTTTATAATGGATCTCAGTGAAGTCAGAGCCAGAGTATCATTCCAGTATATTTCTAACAAGACGTACAGGAACAGATTTAAGTGGTACTTAATGTTTCTCCACCTACAGTACTTGCTGTCACTAGGCGCTAAATAAAAACGACTTACAACCTAGCTTTGAACTTTGTGAGCCGGCACAGCCGAGTAGGGCTTGCTGAGGGCCTCGCAGTTCAGGTTCATGGAGACATAATTAAAATGCACAAGATAGATGCTCCGTGAACTCTAGCTTTTAATATTTCACAAACAACCTGGATGCCTTTTCTCCTGACCTCAAACAAAGATTTTTTTCCTCCTGATACTCAATCCACTTGTATTTAAGATTAATGACTAGTCATTTGGTTAAGGGCAGTTTTGCCATTGTAACTTTTTAAAGCAGGAGCATGCTATTTTTCCAGTCATACTTCCTCCCTAGTAGTGATGACTAAATGAGAAAGAAGCATCCACTAACAAATGACAAAAGTCTCGGCCAACTGATGTCCAAAAGTGAGATGGGACAGTATAAGAAATCCATCCATTGCCCCCAGACTCCTGAAGCACCTGTATTTGCTGCACTTCCTACTCAAAACAGATGTCTCTTCATGCCTAGTTACACAGGGTAGCTCAATTCTGGGCACCAATAATTCATTCGAGTCATTTGTTCAGTATCCCCACAAAAGGACTATGGCAGACAGTAATGTGGGGGGGGAAATCTGGGATCTAAATATGATTAGTACTGCTGGATCAAGCAGAAACAGGGTTAGCATTACAGTCTAGGGCAGGTAAGAGGGCCTGAGATGCTCTTTAACAAATAGATCTGGAATGCCCAGTTGGGAACAGAGCAGCACATTTCCCATGCTGTTTTGGCACTTGTGTAGACATGGTACTTGAGCTAGCCATTAACTTAGCTTATACTTTTACTCCCAATGTCAAAAAATTCCTTTGTGGAGAGAAGAGGAAAGTTTTTGTCTTGGCTTCTTTCCACATGTTACATTGTACTGGAGACTTTCCATTTCTTTCTTGTCATGCAAATTCCACGTATCGCTGAACCAAGAGCGAGTATTCTGTGTAGTATAGTACTCTGTGAGTAGCCAAAAATAGTTAATAAAGCCCATGTTTATTATGCAAGATATCTAAAAAAAAAAAAAAAATTGGATGTCTGTGAATCCCAGGCTCCCAAACCAACTCAGATATTCTCTCTTTTCTCTTCGTGGTATTCATACACTTAATACCTAATCATCGCATCACTCACAAGAGATGAGAACGCTGCAATTCGAACCTGGCATTGACCTCCAAGTGTTTTTAAGGAGACACTAGTGAAGGAACTACTCGAAAGGCAGACCATAGCAGAGGAAGAGCGAGAGGTCTGTTTCATGTCAGTGTTTCAAATTACCCCAAGAAAAGGAACGCACATTTTTGCTTCTGGGAAGCTGGCTTTGGCAAGTGGGCAAAACAGTGCAAGCGATCTGATCTGATGTCAATACCAGATCAAAGAGGCTCATCAAGTCAGCTAGTGAGTGAGCTGGGAGCCCTGGGAATTGCTCCTGGATTCCCTCTTGCTTTGGTGCTTTGCAGATTTCTTAAACTTAGCGATACAACCAAGGGCTGCTCTTTTCCTTGTCCTTGCAAATTAACAGATTGTTATTGAATATATTATTTTAGAATTTCCCTATCTTTGATTGCTTTAAGCACTCAGCTTTCAGAGCACATTAGCAGCTCCTCATAGCCTTACTTTCTACCTGTAGTCCCTGTAGTTCAGGGACTTTTTTTTTTTTCTCCTTCTGCTCCCTCCCTAAAGTTTGAGAACTGGTTAGTTAAGAACTATCGGTATTGATTCAAAGATTTAACACATAAACTTCAGCAACAGCAAAAGACTGGCAAGTTGGGCTTTAGAAATGCTAAGCAGCTTTTCTTTGCTTTTGAGAAGAGGTTGAAAAAAGCAACTGAAAGAGTCACGTCAGTAATGCATTTAAGAACTTGGCAACCAACAGTTTAAGTTTTATATTTTAACAACTGAAATACTCATGTCATTGTAATTTGAGACATAAAAGCAAATAATATTTTACATGAGAGTATATTAATTTTTAAGACATACTGTCACAGAAACTATTTTACACAAAAAGCTTCACTTTAAGCTTGTTTTTGTTTGTTCAAAACCAGGCATATCTGGATGTCTTGATATTTAAGAGACATGGAGATGTGATTTCATTTTGCTGTAGATAACATGGCATAAGATTTATGCAGGATAATTCAAAACAAGTGTTCTCAAACTCTCTCCTGGCTGTGGATCACAGCTTCAGAGATTCTGAATGGATCTCTAATTGGTGCCTGACAGGCAATCACACACAGCAGCCACTCCACAACTCCCCACTTAGGGAAAAATAGGTAAGCCTACTGTTTATACACAGTTCCCTTAGAAGTACGATTACAAATGAGAGAAGGAAAACAAGTTGTGCTCAGAAGGAGCATTCAGGACCACTAGAAAGTGCCAAAAGTACAGAGTGAGAGCCACTGAATACAGAATATTCATCTTAAAATGTCAAACTGATACAGGCTTAGAGTGACAACATCTGAGGGGGTGGCTTAGGGGTTGAGGAAATGTTCGTTCAGCTACCAAGGACTCTAATGTCCAACAGACTCTCTCCATTCATTTCAATGGCCTCTGTGCAGGCTCTGCAGCGATCCTCTACCTACGTAATGATTCTTCATCTATATAATGGCACGGGACACTTTCCCCATTGCCCACCATTCCTGCCAATGTATTACTACCTGAGTTTGGAAGTAAGTGTCAGCAGTAGGAGACTGCACCCTCTCTGTACGGCAGCAACCCAGACAAATGGACACTTAGCGAGCAGATCTCTATTGACAGCTACAGCAGTGATGGCAGGCACAAATCTCTGCTCCCACTCCAGGAGCAGGTGACTTACAAGCCATGGATGTTCCCAGACATTTGCTCTCCTTCCTTCCAATCCATCCTTCTGCCACTCCTGCCTGCTCTTTATTTCTTACATTCCCACCCCGCACTTCTCCAAGTCTCACTCCAGGTCCAGTCTCCTGGGTCTGCCCCTGAGAGTGGTCACCTTGTCCCCATATGTGAACCTGCTTTCCCTCACATTTTCCTACTCTTTTCCAGCTTCTGTTTCCCTCTTTTCCTTATCTACTGCCCCAACGATTAAAGGTTAGCAAAGCTGACACAACAGAAGAGAGTGCTGCAATAGGAACCGACAGGTGACCTTTCACAATGCTGCCCACCTGCCTGTTGCATATTTGATACTAATGAAGCTTTGCCAAAAATAAAAAGGATGAAACAATAAGGCTAACTTGTTTAAATATTTAGTAAGCCCACAGATATCCATATAGCTACCCATACTAAAGTAAATCCCCAGCAGCTTCTCCAGGTTCAGTGAAATTATTCTGTGTTTGTAGGCAGTAAAACCAACACAAGAGTCCCGCAGAGTAATCTTCGCTTACAAAACAAACAGGAGTCCGGGTGCTCTGAGGGATCTACGCTCAAACAATTGGGACCCTCCAGTGATTGCGAAATTTGGAGGTAAGCCAAGCTTGCCATTTATTTTTTGTTTTGTTTGTTTGTTTTCAATCACAGGTGTTGTGGGTTTTTTTCTTTTCTGGTTGGTTTTTTTTTTTTTTTTTCCCCCAGCAGAGTAGTACACTATTCCTTTAAAAGCTTGTGTTATTTTAGTGCAAAAGGGTCCCTCTCCTCCACTCAGCCTTGAGGTTCACATTGCACTGATAGCACTAATCTCTGAAGAACCTTTTCAGGATCAATGATTATAGCACTGCTAGCCCCTTGTTTTGCAGACTTTTAAAAATAAAATAAAATAAAAAAATACCCAGCACAATCAGGACACATTCCTTTTCATCTCCGTCTTTCTCATAATTTTCCATGGCAGAGTTCATGTCAAAAATGCTTGGTTTCCACCCTCCGCCCAATTGTAAGCTCTTCAAAGGGAGAGAATAAAAGTTGGAGCCTGAATCCCAGAGCAAATGCTCCTGCAGCCATGCTCAAGCCAGCTTTTGAAGTCTTTCGGCTCACCTCTTGATGCCAGGCAGGCCCCTATTATTACCAATGTTGTTAGCCATTTCAGCTCCATTTCCAGGCCTACATGGACAAGAGAGCAAGGGAGGCCCTTTCATGTCAGGCTTTGCAAAGCTGCTTCAGTGTTTGAAGGATGAAAGTCACTCTTGTTTGTTCTTGCTGCGGTGCACAACATTTGGCTTAAAAAATAGAGGATGTTGCCTTTCTTGAAGTGGACCGCGCATTGCTGGACACAATCAACGCTAATGGCAGTTCTGCAGTCAGGGTTTTCAGGTTTGGTTTTTTTTTTCCTTAAAGAATGTAAATAGCCAAGTCAAGCAGCAGCAAGATCTTTTTTAATTTAGAAAAGAAAAATACTTTTGTGCAGATATCGGGGCGGGGGAGGGGGGGGAGCAGCCATTTCCTCGTGACACAAGAAGAGATGAGAGATTATTTTAATGAGGTCCAAGTAATGAGAGCCCTTAATTCAGGGTTACCGAGAGGAAAAGATTTTCCCCTGTCCTAGAAGCAGCCAAAACAAAGCTGACTTATCCCAGACACAGAAGCGGTCTGCGAATCCCGCAGAGAGCCTCTGCCTGGCTTCGGTGCACGACCTGGCCTTGGTATGATCCCTCTTCCCACCTTCCAAGGGGAGGTCGGAGGGGGAGGATTAAAACTTCCTCTCTTTGACGTTGTATTGACAGGTAGAATTTTTCATCAGGCTATCCTCTTTTTCCAGGCTCATTATGTCCTCTCTCAGTCCATGAGTTTCTACCCACACTTGTGTTTTGAAGGCAGCAAGGGAGGGGAGGGGAAGGAAAAAGAAATACCCTGAAGCTGAACATCCTTTTCCAGGGAATGAAAACCCTGAAATTCTGTGGCTGACACCGTCCTCCAGCAAAACTACAGCAAGGAGGTTGCCAAGATAAGAGAACCCCAAGGAAGCAAGCAACTAAATAAATAAGTACATGGAGAAAGGAAGTTTTTGTTTTGATTTCTTGTTAGTCATGATATTTAGCCTTTTATCGCAGCGAAGTTCCCATCCACCCCCGTGAAATCCGGTGCTATATATTCTTCACTCCTAACAACAACAATGCTAAGAAGTCTGAGAGCAGGGAACGGGCGGTCAAATGTACTTTTTGGTCCAGCTGTGTTTAGTTTTCAGATGCCCATGTGTTCCTTGTTAGGCTGTCTTCCAGCCCTCCTCTGCCTTCTTTTCTATTCTTCACAGTCCAAAACTATGAACCAATTACAGACCACAGAGTCAGCTATTTACCCCCTCCTGCCTTTACACAGCTATTTCCTGCCTGCTATCAGCAAAGTTAGACAAAGATGACAACAAGCCCAAGGTTTTTACCATAAGTTGAACCATAAGTGGGGACCTGAAAACACCCTAAAGCTGTTATATTTTATGGAGGGGAAAATTTGAAAAAGGATTATCTGAGGAAAGCAATCAGGTCCAGACTGAAATCTATCTCACTGGTGTTTATATGATAAAATAATTGCCATTTAGGCCTCTATCACACTTGGAATATGAATCATATGTCTGGAGGGCTCTCCTGCAGAGGTCTGGGGGCAGAGCTTCCTTCTTCACCATAGTAGCCTCTCTGGAGGTGCACATGGGTCTTCAGGCCAAAGAAAACAGTTGTGATTACAGAGTGATAGAGGCAGCCACATGCTGATTCAAAGACCTATAATCTTCTCCCCTTCCACCCTCCCCCTCCCAAAAGCAACAAGTCTGTAAAACTCATTCACTTGCCAGAGGCTGTTTATTCTGTTTAATGGCCACCTATCACCCCTTCACTCATTCTTTTTAGATTTACTAGACAAGCACAAAGCAAATTAGTGCAAAATGCTTTCAGTCAAGTGTCAGGTGGAATCAGACTTGATGAATACTATACTGCTGGGCTTTATAACTGTAGGAACACATATACTGACAACATTGTCTCCTTCAATTAAAGCTATGCTGCCTGTTTTCTGGACCCCTCATAGAATCCCTCCACTCCACACCCCAAGTCAAACCTATAACTTTTTAATATCTTATTTTAATAAAGACATTTTGACGCGCACTGTGATGGCGCAAATGGAGAAATCGCAATGCTAGAATTTTTGTGATGTGTTTCAAAACTGTATTCTTCAAAGGAACTATTTCAGTGACACACTGATCTGCAGCAAAGCGTGGATATGTTCGAAAATAGCACCGTGTCTGAACCTTGTAATGTAATATTTATAGTATATATCTTGCTAACTTGCCACAGAAATGAGTGTCCATTGTTGCTCATCCATAAATACACAAGGCCAAAAGGGTGGGGGTGAGGGTGGAGAGTGGGCCTGGTTTCTTCTTGACAAGGCAGGGCAGAGGTGTACTCTCCCCCTTAGAGCTAATGCTGGAGCAGTCCACACACATCAGGGGAGAGCGTAACCCCCAGGGGAGCGCATGGGTTTCTAGCAGCGTGACTCCCATTAAAGTCAATAGGAGCCATGTGGCTGAAACCCACACACAGCTCTCAGAAAATTCACCCCCTGAGCCAAAAACATTCCTCTGAAGATGGATTGTATCTGACGGGCACAGCTCAGAGTAATGAGCTGATGATGCCGCGCTGCCCCAGGGATGCAGTCTAATGCTGCTTGGTTTTGCTGGGACACAGCTCGCGTAGCAGACCAGCACGGAGCACAGGACAGCCCAGACCAGCCAAACATGCTTAGAGAGGCTTGCTTTTGGTTTTCCCTGAGCTCGGGGACTGTGATTAAAGCAGGTTCCTCTGAGCACCAGAATATCACTGTAATTACAGTGAGCTTGCAATGGCATCTGGGAGCAGACAGCTACACCAGAAACAGGCACAGAGTGATAACACCCCCACGGATGGACTGGGATAGCTGCTTTGAAGAGGGAGAGACTACCAGGTTGCCTGGAGGAATGATTTCAGTCATATCCCTGTGGGCACATAGGGGCCACCCTGCTCAGAGCCTGTATGACAGCAATGCTCCTCTACCAGTGCAAACAGAGCGCGGTGCTGCAGACTGCCATGTGAATACATGGAGTTTTCCAGCAGGTAGAGCAAGCTGATATTGGTCTCATTAAAGGTCATGCTTGTAAGAATCTTCGTAACAACAATTTTGGAGGAAACAGACATGTAGAGAAGCTACAGAGAAATGACACATGTTTTAAGGCATTCTGATACCATGGTGATAGGAGTGGTATAAATAATGTAGCAAGAAGGATAGAGCCAATCCTCTGTATCAAAACTGTCTTATGTCCCTTTTCAAGGCCTAAAAAGATTAAAGAAAGATACTTCAACCAAATAAATTAAATAATCAAAGCACCATCATTTCTTGTCAACTGTTTAAATTACAGTTAATCTGGCAAAGGACTGTGAAGCTGGAAGGTAGTCTTATAAATAAAAAGTATTATGATTCTATTTCCTCTTCAGGGCACTGGATTTCACAGGTAAAATCTGGTTCTGCAGTATATTATAGTGCCTAAAAGCAATCCTAAACGGGGATGAGAGAGATGAATAAGGACCTTTATGCAGGTGTATTCCACGAATGTCTTTTATGGATGCCAAGTTGAGGATAAAATCTAATTTACAGCTCTAAATTGAAACATGCACAGACCCTTTGGAATGCATGTTATTAGTAAGCCAGCTTAGAAGTCTGCATTAACTCATGCCCAGTTGCAGCAGGGAGAAGAATACCATAATTATTTCCTCTTCTGCCGTTTGCTCCATCTGAGAGCAGAAAGTGCCCAAACGAATTCATGTTTAACTGAATGGGACTGACCCATTAATTTTATTCTAATTGCCCCCACCCCTATAAACTTAATGATGGACAAATAGGCAAGCTATTTCCTCCCCTCAGTATTTGTACTTTTTAAGTTTAACATATCCTTTTTTTCCTTTCCAAACTCTTAGCCCCTGGTTCCTTATTAATGCCACCCCCATGGTAATAACCCTTTCAGGGTGAATGTGTAAAGCAGGGGAAGGAGAACAGAAAAAAAGACCACCTTTAAGATATTGCCCAACACAATGCCCCTCTCTCTCTCTCTCTCAGGCCACGAACAGAAAAGTGAAACTTTAGGCATAAAGATGGGGTCAGCTGCAACAGGTCTGCTATGTACAAACGCCCTGAAAATCTGAAAACTTGATACGTAAGAAAAATGTGGGCTTCATATAGGAAAGGAAAGGCTATTCTCTACCCCACCCCTTCTGTTTTCCTAGAGGAAAACACAGACACAAAGGATAGTATTCATCAACCACAATGCAGCCATCTCTGTAAGTTTATGTATCTGTAAGTCTTCATTAGTCATCTAGGCTATGTCTATAGCCGGCGGATGGAGACACAGTAAAGGTTTTCTCATGCCAAAGGTTTTTGATATCTAAACTAAATATGTGACCTTTTAGAGGCTCCACTTCCTCCATGGTGGGTCCTAAACTACTACCTAAATTACTGTTTCGGATTTAGCAGAGGCACCTTCCTGGACTACCATCCGTCCTCAGTACTGGGCTCCTCCCCATTGAATTCATTCAACCACAAGGTGGCAAATGCTTTACCAGAAAAATGTCATTTTCCTTTTCTCAGTAACCTGCCCTAGCAGCACACACACAACAAATCCTGCAGTTTCCGTTTCAGCAGATATAAATCAGAACAGTTTCATTGACCAGCCTAAGCCTTTTGAGCGTTTCAATCTTTTTCTGAGGCTAGTGAAGAAAGAGAAAATTTTTGTAAAAATTGGAAAAATGTATCATGGAAAAGTTTACCAATGAAACCTGTGAAAACAAACCTGTAATGTTTACAGCAATTGTCTTCTCTCGACTGTGGTTTCATTTCCTACAGCATCTATCACAGAGTCTTATTAATTCCATAGGGATCTGAGAACTTGGCATTTAATCCTGCCGGGGAAAAGCAGCTAAGAATGAAAATTTCACCTACAAATCAAAGGTGCAGAGTCATCATTCCTACTAAATAATTCACCAAGATTTAATACGCTAGCTTTAAAAAACAATTATGGAAACAAAACCTGTTTCAATTTCCTCTTTCATTTTAAGATGTGACTCATATTAAACTAGGATCAGAGGCTCATATCTAAGGTACTTAAACCAGACTCCTTGTGTGTCACTGCTGTCTCACCTGTGGGGTTCTTTAAGGCTCTTAGAAGAAATGAAAGTTGTTGGTTTTAATTACTCTTGCTGAATGGCTACACTGGGAAAAGTGGAACAAAGTCCCAGGAAGAAGGTTTTCTGTTTCGTAAAAAATGCTTCCCAAAAGTGAAATAAATAGGATAAATAATAATAAATAAAAAGCAACATAGGGCAGTTATTAAAATAAAAACTGCAACACCTAAAAGAATAGGAAATAGAAAGCATTCTAATACCTAATTGCCTTGTATGTTTACGTGCTCTGGTTTGGGTTATTGTCTGTGTGGACTCCAGAAATGCTTCAGAAAAATCTTCTTTAATAGTTCCTTGCCTTCTTGACTGAATAATGAAAATGTAATGATAGATTTTAATCCTCCAGTCCTTTTTTCTTGTAACATAAACAGTCTGTCAATAGTTCAATTAATAATAAACAAAAGCCTGGAAGCCCAACTTCTCCCACAGAAAGGATGTCAGGCAGAGGCTACAGCCATTTACCTCCACTTTACTGGCAACAGAGATGTTCTGACCCCATATATTCTTTGGAGATGAGGTTTGAGAACTGGATAAGAAAGAACAATCAGCAAACCTATTTTTTTGGAAACCTAAACGATGATGGTTCAGCATCAGTAACACAGAACAGACAAAACAACACTCATTGGCAAAAGCCTAGCATGGTATCTCCGGTGGCTGTAGGAAGCCTCACCACACTAACGGCTGGCCCGAAGCCCGCCGGAGTACAGGAAAAGCCCTGGGAGAGTTTGAGCTGTGCCAGGATGTGCACACGGCTGCTGAGGGGCTGAGGGAATACCAGGTAACAGGAGAAAGCAGCAGTTCACGTGCCAGAGGCTGAGAGCCAAAAGTTCCTGCCACTGCTAGAGCGGGAAGGTCTGCACTTCGTACTGCTGTCTACACAGAGGTGCACTGACTGTGGCTCACCCCCACGCCGCAGCTCCCTTGAGCTGTTTCACCCTCGCTAGCTTATCACCCTGGCACAGGCAGCAGCGACACATCCATCCCCGCTTTGATTTACTACAGGTACTTTGACAACTGTTCCAAACTTTCACTTCCCATTGGTGTGAACGAGCCATAATGGTTCCTCCTTGAGGCAGCCCTGGATTCATGCCGTACAGAGGGAACATCTCCAGCTAAACGGTGCCGGAGAAGAAGTTACTCAAATGAAAGCAATCAGAGGGAGAGATGGGGTACCATCCAGCTGCTAAGACTGCAGCTGCCACCTGGCCAGGAGCAGCAGAACAAACTTGGGATCAGGATGAGGTCACAGATTTGCACAAAAGCTCAGGAAAGTTTCCTCCCTTTCCATTTCAGTGCTGGGCTTTATCAGCTATTGACCTGCAGGTCTCTGCAAGGCAAATATATGAGGCTGACGGGGGAGGAGCAAAAGGATTTCCTTCGGCCAGGGAAGGTATGAGACTGGCGACTCAGCACCAAAGACGGATGCTGGCAAGATCTACAGGAAAGCTGCAGCGACCTCAACACAAACCACTGAGGAACCTGAAGGAGGTCAAAGGAGGACAACCGATCTTCAGGGAAGCGGGGCAGGAGACAAGAGAATGTATCCAGATGGATCAAATCCTCATACGGACTTTGCAGCGGGTGACTGGTGGGAAGAGGTCATGCTCTCCCTCCCTAGTGCAAAACTACTTCTCTTGTTATATCCACGTCACTGAAATCAGCATATGGCTTGCTATCTCCAAAGGTTATTATACTGACAGCATTTTCTAGCGTAATGTGAAGCCATAATCTGCTGCTGACTGGAAGTGAGGAAAAGCCAATGCTTTCTGCTGGCTAAACCGCAGAACCGAGAGTCGGGAGTCTGAATAATTTTTCCAGCTCAGCCAGTGGTTCGCTCCCTACTGTCGATTACGCCTCTTGGTCTCAGTTCTCACTGGTGAAAGAAAAGGGTAACAACATCTTCCATTGTCGGGTGACTTGAAACTTAATTAATGTTTTCTATGTGTGATGATCCTCAAAGGGGAGATGCCAAACATCACAAAGCACTTGGCACCTCTTTTTTCTCTCTCAGTCTCCAAGTCAGCTAAGCGTCTTGATTATCATAAAATCACACAATAATCTGTGTCTTTTCTGCCTGTTACTGCTCGTGGATTCATGACAAGAACTGCATAAAAATGATTCCACTTTCCCAGACTCTACAACTCATATGGCAGGCCAAGAGAGAACCTGACAAAGAGGTGAACTCTTCTGCACCCATGTCACTTTTTTCCATATTTTACAGCTTCAGAGAAGCGTGTTGAAGTTCACTGCCCGCTACCTGGTTGGCAGGTCTTGCTTAGAAATTATTTCATTCATTATCAGTACATTTTCAGAACTGGATGCTTTTACACTGCCAAAGAGTAAGCGCCATAAAGTGGTTGTGAAAAATGCGTTGGCTGACATAAACCAGCCTCTGTTGGATGCACTAAATATGTCAAAGCAAACTCAGATGGTCCTTTAACTCAGTAGATGCAGCATCATGGGGAAAAGCGCGTTCTTCTCCCAGCAAGCAAGAATAACAGCGTAAACACTTAAGGACTCTACCTGATTTCTCCCTGGTGAAACAAAATGTATATTTTATTACCCACTATATAACTCACTCTATTTATGGTTTGCATAATTTTTTCTCTTTCCAAATACATTTCACTTTTATCAGCTTCAAGCGGCTTTACACCTGATAGAACAAAAGTCCGAACTGTGCCGTTTAAAGATGTCTCGGAAACCACGAGACAGAGGTAAGGCTTGCTATCATGTGTATTTTCAGGCCAAGTTTCTACCTCTGTTATTACTCCTACAATACCTCCCTGGGCCTTCAGAGCTCTCATTTTACCCTCAGTACAAATTAGGATAATCCCTGGTTTTGGACAAGATTCACTACCCAATCCAAACAGCCCATATACTAAATCTATTGCAAAGTATGATTTCCTGAACATTTCAAAGTTGGATTACAATACCAGTTGAGTACATGATTTAAAAATAGAAGGGAAAAAGCCTTAAGTATGGCCATAGAAAAATGACACCACATCTTGCAATGTTCCTTTAAAAAAAGGAAGAAAAGAAAAAAAGCAAATAAAAGATGGCTGACTGCCAGAGTTTTGTGTTAACTTGAAGTGCAGAGGTGATTTTTAATGCTTCAAATATCATTCATGAAATATTATATATATAATTTGTACTCAAAATAACATGCAAGCTCTCCAAGGAAACATTAAAATAAATAGCTTCTTTAACTCTTTTGTACCTTGATCGTATCTTATTTTGATGAATCAATAAAAGAGAGACGTAAGATTGATGTAGGACAGATCAGTAGGGCAATCATGTACTTTATTACATATTTATGAGTCTGAAAGATCAAAGGATGTTTTTATGCACATAACTTGGCAAATGTGTTTTGCCACGTTCAGATATATTCCAAGTGACTTTAGCAGGAATGTGAAAGAAGCTGGCATGCTGCCCACAGTGCTATTTGGTAAGACTTTGAATGATGGTGGGATTACAAACCATGATAATAAAAACACATACAGCATAACATTGATGCATGTAAACAGTATATACAAATGCATATGTGTGATCGTATAATGTGTGTATATACAACATATTGCAATTTCTACGCACGTGCATACATATGAGAACTACAGCCTTGATTCAACATCTCTTTAAGACACTGGAAATCTTACTTTTTCTTTTAGCAAAAACCACATCAGGCCTCAAATGCAAACAAGAGAAGAGAAGAAGGCTACCTCCAACCAGAAAACATTAGGTTATAGACTACCTCCAACCAGAAAACATTAGGTTATAGACTACCATGCACAAAACTCAGGAAATGATGGTGTTTGCAACTACATTCCTTCATCAGCATGGCACGTCCATTTCTCTTTGGGTTACTGTCAGGCGCTACTACTGCTCAGTGGGTACTAAGATGGAAGAAATACCTCCATTACCATCAGAACCTGTAATTCTGCCTTCTCCCAAGTTTTACCTATGGACATTTCAAATCTTAAGATCACACTCACCCTAGTTTTATACATGAAATGCCTCAGCATAAAAGGGTAGGGAGCATCCTGATATGGCTTAATCAAGTCAGAGGCAGGCTGATCCACACATGTGCAGTGGCACCCAACTGATACCATGTCCCTGCAGCAGCAGGTGCTATCTGGAGAGAGGGGTGAACAGCTTCCTCATCTTTCCCCTGCTAACTCCATGACTGTATAATAAAGTGGCATTCTATAATTCTCATTATCCCTGATACACAGAAACACCGAATATATCTGCACTACAGCTGGAAGCAGGTTGGCAGCATAGTTAGAGCAGCTCAAGACAGGTTGAAATCTTGCCTACTACTACTAACAAAACTGCAGTGACAGAGACTTTGAGGTCACAAGTGTGTGTCTGGAAGGGAGAGAGTTACTGAATTTCACTAGGACCGATAGGTACGTGTAGTCTAGAAGAGCTTAGGTTGATCCCCAAATCTGCTAGAGGTTTTCTAAGGGATCCAGGACAAGCAACTTTTTAACACGGTTTGGAGAACATCAGTTTCCTATTAGTTCAATCTCAAATATCGCTGTTTTCAGAACTACTTGTTACTAACAACACAGCAGAGGGGCTATACTTAACATCTCTGCAAATCTGACCCAAGGTGGGCCTCAGATAGAGCTAAAATATTCATGCATCCAGAGTCATCGGATCCCCTTTTTATGTGCTCAAAACAAAACTGTCACTCATTTCTTATTTGCAAAGTGATAATAATACTTCCCAGACACAGAGGGGATTGACTAAGAAAATCAACTCCCGTGAAGATACAGAGATTGACAGAAAAGCATGTATCTTCTTAAAACCAAGACAGCAGGACTAGTACCATTCTCCTTCTATGATTTTCTTGCTATTTTTTAAAAGTTAACGGTAATTCTTTATTAGGTTTAGCAGAATTTGATTGATTCGAAGATGCTGTAGAGGCCTGTCAAAATGTGCTAAAATATACAGTACCTGCCAACACCACATAGGGAACATCAGGATATTACCTGCAGCTACAGGAGGAGTGGGCCTTGGGATCTGTCATGGCTTGAGACGTGCTACAACATTTAAAATAAAAAGCTAGTGAAAATAACGCTACTGATCCATGTTGGTTATTAGAGTCCCAATGGAGAGGTATTAGGTGCGGAAGAGACAACCACCTTCATCTCTCCTACTCTGTTCCCGATTCAGGTAAATACTGCACTACTCAGGCGTGGTTTAAGGGTTGCACAATGGTACTTCCTCCACTCCCTTTGACCAACTGCTCGATGGTATCGCAGGTCACACTAAGAGATTTTGGGTAATCATTAGGGCTGTGATGGATTCAGGTTAGTGGGTCTGGCTATTAAAACACACCACAGCAAGTTTCTCTTTCCTTCTGCTGCTCCCCCTCCTCTTTGCCCATCCAGGCAGGCAGCTCTCCTCCACTTCTCTTGCCACTGTTGGACTTTGTTCCAGAATCCTCACAGCTGTCTATACATCTGTGGTCCTTCATCTATTTGGCCATTATGCATTTTCCAGCACAACCCCACTGACTGTGAACCTCAATTCTCCGTTTTTGATTTTTTTTTCACGTCACGGTGAGTTTTTGTGCCCTGAGTATGCCTTTGACCTTGGTGTTTACACCCTTCCAGCATCAGCAAGGTGTACTCTGGTCTGTGGTAGACGTCAGTTAACAGGTCTGTATTACCCACTTCACGTTTTGTTTGTTCTCTGTAAATTGTTCTCTCAAGATTCCTTATCTATTTGTTTCTCTCTTTTCTGAACTATCTTCCTTTTGTTGGCATCTCTGTCACTGAAGTGCCCAGAAATGAAGCATTCCAATATCTGTTGGATCAGACCCTACATCCTATGCCTTCTGTAAGTACTATTAAGGAACCTCTTATCCTGATACCTTCCCAAGTGGTCACCTTAATGGCTATCCTAGACAGCCCAGAGCCTGAAGTAATTTTTTCCCCCCCCGCTACCCATTCTGGCACATTTGTTGCTCTTTGCTTTTTTTGCAAGTTTTACCTGTGTTTATCAATAGTTACTTTTACAAAGGTCTCCTTAGTGTCTCAGGGGTTGATTCAATGAAGCCTTTAAGCTGCTGTTTAGAGTTAAGCAAATGAATAAGCTTCCATTTGAAACAATAGGACTAAATGGCTCACAAGACAATATACATTTAAGTGTTTTCGTAAATTAAGCCCTAACTGTTCAACAATCTGGTGGGATTTTTCTTTTTTCTATTTTTTTTGAGGAAAAAAAAAATCCAACCAGCTCATCTCTACATTTAAGACTGCATTTCTGGTTACCCGCTGGTAGCAAGGCTGTTATTTTGAAAAACTACGGATGGATTATTTTAGTCCAAATGTTTATTAAAATAACAATTATTAAAAACCCCACCTCACCACATCCCCAAGCCACACCCGGGTCCTTCTGCGTGCGGAATTTAGCAAACAAGGGTGTTACGAGACAGCTGTGATCTCCAACAGTACCAGGCAACGTTGAATTGCAGCAAACTTAACAACTTTGTTAATCCAAATATTAGCACTACTGATGAACCTTTACTCTGTTTCAACAGATACATAATTAATTAATTTACAAGACCTGCAGGAGAAGGTTTGGCTCCACAGGAAGGGGCTTTGGCAGATTTGCTGGCAGCGTTTCAGGTGGGTGGGTTCAATTTATAGTGCTATCCACACGCTTTTGTTCACATTCAGCAAAGTGCCCTGAAGTTAGTCTGGGCTTAATTATTCCGTTATAAATCCTTTGACTGCAAGCTGATTTAGCCCCTATTCTCTGTGAGCTTCATCAGGTTGACATTAAGTAGGGGATGATACAACAAAAGCATCTCTGCTCTCTCCCTCCCTCTGTAGAGGCCACCAAGGGCTGGAATAGGGACAGACCCTGCATCACTTCACACCTACGTGCCCACAGAAGGGTTTTGGAGAGTGGCAGGCAGCATGAGCAAAAACATGTCCAGGACCATTCTCACAGCTCACCAAGACAGGTGATCCTGTTTCATTTACTAGTACAGGTGTAGCCAGGGGAAGGCAGTGCATGCTTTCCAGTTATGAGAAATACACACATCCAAGCGCTCCATAAAGAGCACGTTGGAGTAAAGAATGCTTAAAAACCACTGAATCTGGCAGAGCAACATGTTGTCCGCAAACAACTGTATAAACAGGCTTTCCTGTGGTTGTCTTATTTAGACACAAAAAGAAAGGAGAAAATTAAAGATGGCAGCACACTGATATTGTTCATGGATGCTGTCATCTGTCACACTCTCTAGCCTAATACTCGGCTCTGCTAGCTAGAAAGCTGTATCCACACAACTTAAGGTGAGAATTTAAAGTGAGAGTTAGACTGGTTCACAAAGCTATGTGGACGTGTTTATTGCAGTGCAATAGCAGCTTAATTTGAATTAGTTAAAGTTAATTAGGAATGGATTTAATGAACTTTGAGTAAGTTGCCATTATGCCAAAGCAAAATTATCCATACAGCCTTTATTCAGCTTTGCTATCTCCATTTAAAACCTCTTCAGATCGTGCCAGAATAACTTTTTTGCATAGAGAAACTCCTACACAGAAAAAAATCCAGCCTGACTCAGCTGGAAAAGACAGTGGCCTGAACTTATTCCTGATGTAATCCCCATTGTCAATATGTTTATTGTCACGTACAGCTGAGGATCAAAGGACATGCAGCTAGAAGACCTAATTAAAAAGTGAGGATGTAATAGACAAGCCCCATCTTCTGCTCAATCAGCTCTTGCTTAGTCCCGAGACCTGAATTTCACATAGGCTAGCACGGGCCTAGAGGTCAGGAGATTTGTTCTTCATCTGAATCTAGAGACGCGCCTTGTCTTCTTTGATTCCTAAACAGGATCATCTGTCTTGCACAGCTAACCCAACCCAGCCCAGCTGCAAACCTTTCATGTTATCCAACTGTGATATGTTTAGCTCCGATAAAACTTTGCTTTCAAATTTGTTTTGCTTTGGGAGTTGATTTTTTTTTTTTTTTTTTAATCAGAGGCCAAGGATCTTGGAAAGTTTCAAACTGTGGACTGGTCTTCTATGTCATCAAGCATTATGAAACTTTCTATTACAAAATAACTGCAATGTAACAAATAGTTCCTTCTATTTGTTTCTGTACAAAACCAGTAAGAACTCATACACATGGCAGACTTGGAAACAATGATAACTCTGCTGATTTTCTTCTTGTTTAGGGAAGACGGTGGTAACTGTAGTCCAAATAACAATGTCTTATTTGGCCTGGCCTGCAGGTAGGGTCTAAGGCAGGATCAGAGGATCGTCAATGACTGAGCTGAGACTATAAAGGATTACTGCCCCTCACTGAGAAGGGTAACTGAGTGACCCCAAACAGTTTAGATGAACTTGTTTTATTTTGCTATGTGATAGACTAGGATCATACCTGTTCTTAACCTTTAGGATCTCATGTGTGTTTTCATCAGAGTTCTTCCACTTAGAACATTGATCACAGAATTATAGACTAATTCAGGTTGCAAGGGATGCTGGAGGGTCATTTGGTCCAACCCCTGGCTCAAAGCAGGGCCAACTTTGAAGTTAGGTATTAAAAACGTTTGCAGTCCTATGAAATCATCTCTCTGGACTTTGCGAACACTAATCAAGAGAAGCTGATACCAGACCTGTGAAGTCAGTATGAACCTCATCAAGGGTACAGAAGTGCAGAAAGATGAAGGTTTCTGCCCTTAAAGTTAATAGAAAAGCTTTCAGTGAGCAGGAGAGGAATCTGACTCCAAGCCTGCAGTTGACCAGGAAACATGATGCAAGACTTCAGTTACAATGCAAAGCTCATTTATTTTTCTTTGTCCTTCTTACAACAAACATGTTTCCTTGACTCCTAATTTTCTGAATAATTTTCTCAGCTTTCCACCTGAACTGAAAAAAAGATGATATTTCATGTAAGGAAGTACACATCACTTTTGTCCCAAGTGTCTGCCTCACTTTTAAATTTAAGAATTAATTCAGAGCAGAAATACCAAAAAGAGATGCAAGATTGACAGCATGTCCACAGTGAAGGTTGTTTGCAGTTGACTACAGCTTTTTAATACCTGTTTGAGCTGGCGGCTTTATTATTGCTTCATGCTGAAAAATACTGAGAAGCTTCTATGGAACAGTTCAGCCATTTCTAAGAATATGCTTCAGGAAGAACAAACGATCACACCAGTTGTTTTGAAAGGCTTAGAATTTTTTTACTGAAACTCTACTAATGTGCATTGGGGGACTGTCTCAAAATGTGGTAGAGGCCAATACAGGGACAGAGAGGTATCGTTCACTGTCCTCATGAATATTCAACAAAACGTGGCCAAATTATAATCCTCTGCAAATCACCATCTGCATATGCTCAGTAGAGGTTTGTTAGAGGCTAGCAGCACAATTCCCAGAGCATTCTGTCTTAATTGCATATATGCCATATCTCCCACAGGGCTGTATGCCAACCACATGGGCCTGCTCCATGCCCACCTCATCCACTGACCTAGATTCTTCCACAAATTGCACCTCAGGAGGGGTTGCAGCTCAGCTTCGATTTACACACAAGGAAAAAAGCAGATATTTCCAGAACCTGAGAGTTGTTATGGGAGAGGAAGAGGCAAGTTCTAGACATCGCAAGAAAGTACAAGGGGAAAAAGAAGGTGCAGTTAGCATGGTATTCAGGTTACACATTTGAGTATGAGATTAAGATGGTAATAAAGTATTTTACCCACATTAATTTTGCCTGGTGATAAAGCATCTGGGATGAGATGTCAAAGAGATGAGCAGATGTCTAGTCTTGGCTGCTCTGAGGCAAGCCAGTGCAGCAATATCTCCATCAGGAAAGTAGTTGAAGTGATAAAAGCCAAAATTATTATTACAATAGAAATTATTTGGATACAGATGAAGATGAGTTCAGAGGACACTGCCCTGAAGAGTTAAAAAATACGGGAAAAGGTGTCCCAAAAAGGTCATTGAAGGAGCAATCAGAAAGTTAACAGGAGAAACTGGTTCCAGGACAGAGTTTTTAAACCAAGATTTCAAGACAGAGATTATAATCAGTTCTGTCAGATGAAGCCAAAATGTCAAGGAACATATGAATGGAATAATGGCCTTGAGATTTGGCCCTGAAGAGGTTACTAGAGACCTTGGCAAGAGCGGTTCCAGTGGAGTGGAGAGAACAGAAGCCACAATGAAACACAGAGTATTATTACGCACTACAATGACTGGCATTAGAGGGATCTGTTCATCCCATGGGCCATTTACTGGGACTTGATGGGCTAAATCCCTAACTGGGCTAAACTCCTCCAGAAGTTTCATCAGTTTACATCTCAGAAATTTCATCCAGAGAAGAAAAGCTAAAAGATGTCTTTTTTCTTTTCTTTTTTTTTTTAAAAAAAAACCAAGAAACGAATTTAGAGTTTATTTTAGGTTCTCCTATGTGAAATAATCCCCACGTCCTGTAATGAATAATCTTTTTCCCCAAAGATGTCAGAGCAGAACACCTTCTGTTTCTTTACGTTGTCTAAACAGTGTAAAATTAGGCAGATCTTAGGCTAGCTGCTCTCATTACACAGTTTGATGAATCTGAAAGGGTAACCAACTCCAGGATGAATGATTAGTCATTTAGTCTTACAATAGCTTTCTTCCCTTACCCACTCCTCTTCCTATAAATTTCTTTTAAAAATGAAAACAAAAAAACACTTGCCATAAATTAACTGAATTATTAATCTCTTGTCCTTTGCAGACTTTGCATGTTGGACAACAGCCAGGGGATCACAGTACAATGTGCTGTTGCAGGTATTCCCTTCAGAGATAGAAGACATATATATTCTTAGACATGCAATAAAACTCAGATCTTTAAAGGAAGTATGAGATGATCTCCCGTGACACTTTGTTTCTAAATCATCTATTTGGTGATTTAAAACCAACAAGTTTGAACGAGTCTGGAATCAGACCTGTTTGACCATCTTCAGTTCCAGTGACGTCGGAGCTAGAATTATATGGAAAACGCAGTGCTTAGACTTAAAACCAGCAAGAGCTCTCCAGAAGGAACAAAAAAGGTATAAATTATGTCTGATTGAACAAACACAACTCCACTGTTGAACAGCCACTCAATGAAGAGGGCAGGGAGAGGCAATGGAGCACGGTAATGTGTAATATTACTAGTCAATGGGCTGTGTGCAGCAGTGGGCTCCCAAACGCTGGAGGTGTCAGGGAGATAAATAGCAGAGTGTCCTCCTCAAAAATATGATTAATACCCTCCTCGGTCCACTGCTGAAGATGTAGTGGGTGCAGCTGGTTTGGACAGCAGTTGCATAGAGGAAAATTCCAGGACGATTGCAGCAGAGCAGAGAGGGCAAAGAGTAGGACAAGTAGTCAACTGAGTGGGAGTGCTGAGCCCCAACAAGGGGAGAAGCAGGCCAGAGCTGGCAAAGGTTTTTTGGCTGCTGTTTAAGTAATGTTTATAGAACTTTCATGCATGCACAACTGAGTTTCGAGTTCGTGATCTTTGGAGGAAAAAAGGGAGAGAAGCATGTTTGAGTTCATTGTCTCTTGTAATAGTCATGCCAGAGGTGGCTTTCAAGAAGCCGTTCTCCTCTCGTAGCCTGCCTCCCTGAAAAACCTGTACATCACAAAAAAGCAGGTGGAAAACTGAGAAACATAAAAAAAAACCCAAAAAGCGTCATTTTTTTCCTGCAGCCAACTGCAATTTCCTGAAAAAGTCAGGAGTGTGTCAAGTGGGGTTTTTGCACTGTATCGTTTTCAAGGAATCCTCTAAAATTCTCAGAAAACATCCTTTCATGCTTCTGTTGTCACAGCACTCAGGGGAGACTGTCCAGAGCTCAAATTCCCAACATTAGAATCTGAACAGACCGTAATGTAAATAATGCTCCTGAAATCAAAGGCAGAGGGCTACGGATGGCTTTATTTCTTAGGGCAGTGATCCCCGCCTTTGTTGGTTTGCAGGCAACAGTACCAAGCAAGCAATATATTACCAGCAATGCCACATTATCTGCCGTCTTGCATCCACAATGAATGTCTCAGGGTCCCCCCGAAAGCCTTGGGTGGGGACGAATGCCTCGGGCAATCAGTCTCCAATCAGCAAGAGGGTGCTGCAAAAGCCGCAGACACCAGGCTGATGCTGAAGGGAAGGACACACACGTTATTAAACGCACAAACACAACACGAGCAGTATACACATAAATACTTCTGTTTAACTTAAAATGACAAAAAAATAGGATGGGGGAAAGGAAAAGTTCCAGTGGATTATTGATCTGAAAGACAGTGATTAATAATCACCAGTTTAGTATTCTGCATCACCACTGCCTGTCACACTTCCCTGGAAACAGGATTAATATAAGAAGATATTACATATGTGAGCAAGGCACTAAGGTAGCACTATATTGATCTGAACTTTAGAGCTGTTCGGTGCCATTAACAAAAACAAAAAGAATGCAGGCGCTTGTAAAAAGGAGGATGACGAAAGGAAAGTAGTTGCTTTTCCTTCTACAAATTGCCAGCAGCCTGATCGTCTCTTCAATTAGATTCAAGAATCACCAGTTACAGATCCCAGGTAAACTCGGCGTAACCCGCACCAGATCAGGCAGCACAGGCACAAAGCCTTTTCCTCGCTTTGTTTGCAGGATTGGTCCCTGACCGTAGCACGGAAAGTTGATGTAAGAGCTTACATACCCCCAAGGACCCACTTCCAACACTACAGGAACAACATTGCTCTCCAGGAGAATTTAGAGAAAGATATACTTTTGGAAACATTACGTAATCCAGAAAAAGATAATATTCCTGTTTTAAAAAGAGTCCAGCTTGTCATACGCAGAGTGTTTTAAGAAAAAAAAAAGGAAAGTAAAATAATGCTAGATAATATATTTAAAGACACTTTCCATGAAATGAAAATAATTTAACCGCTTTATTAAATGACTGTCTCAAATTCACTTTGTTCTTTCCCTACCTTTTTGTTTCTGCATAAAGAGGGGGCACCACTATTTGTTCAACATAATATTAAGCATACTCTGCTACTCAATTAGTAAACATGTCAAGAGGTGGGTTAGTTATTCATGGTTCAGGGGCACAGCCCCCTTTCAAAAAGAACTTTTTTTTCCCCTCTAATGAAATGATGGATAATCTGGAAGTAGGTGCTTTAAGAAGATATTAATCATTCTCTGTGGTAATGTTAATCATGCGTTCCATCATCTCCAGATGCTGTGCATCACCTTCCTCGGAGATAAAGGGCACCCAAGCCAGCGGAGTCCTTTTGATCACCTTTCTCACAGTAACTCTCATAAGGCATTAAAAGAAGTCTTCACATTTCAGGGCATCCTTAAAAATGAAATAGAAAGTGGGAGAGTGAGGTAATGGAGGGATTCATGGACTTCAGTCTTGACCCTGTCATTACTTATGCTGCCCAGATGGGAGGTGCATAGTTCTTTCGTCCTTTGTCCTAATCTTTGACATTTTTCAATGCAATGTTTGGTATGAATGAGGTATGAGAAAAACCCTGATCACAGGAAATAGAAAATTAATTCACAAAAGATTTCAGGGAGGGAGGTGAAGGCAAAGCAAAAAAATCAACCTGCACTTTCTGTGAAGAAAAATCCAGCAAAATTATTCCTTCACAGCCTGCTATTCCATTCTTAGAAAACATTAGCAGAAGTCGGGTCAGATTTAGCTCTGCATATTGTCTGTGATGTCTCTTCCAGTTAATAAAACACCCTGCCACTGGAGAGACTTCTGGCCAATTAGACCATTTTTATGACTAATCTTTTAGAGCTTTTTTTTTTTTTTTAAAGTTACGTATAAACCTAGGGCATACGTTAGATGGCTGAAATATCTCCTTTTGCAGACTTAGATGCTTCAGAGACCGCAATGCCTAGAGAAGAAACTTTGAAGGTCTCCTAAGCTAAAAAGTTACTTTGTATAAACTGTTGAATAAAGATAAACCACAGGGGACCATCCCCAGTCAAAGGCAGGCGGTGTTTCTGTCACAGCATGTAAGTGTTAAGGAGAAGAGAAGTTGTGTGAACTTGAAATAAAATAATCCAACTTCCTTAAAACCATGTTTAAATACTAAATCCATATGAAGAGGAACTGCCCGCCTCTCTTAGACAACCAATGATCCCCACCGAATGTCACTCCTGAGGTACTGCTCTATGGGGTAAGTTAAAAAACAAGTCACAGGAAATTTTACAACCCTCAGACCTATAAATGCTTTTGAAAATATATCAACCAAGTTGTTGTCACCACTCTTTGGGGTTTAGGTGAAATTACGATGAAATACCTTTTTTTTTCCCCCCAGAATTTAAAGTACACTAGATAGACAATTAGCAATACCACGGATTTCACAAAAATACAGTTTGCTTATAAAAATAATGATATTTTCTAGAATACTAAGCGTCTGCTCAAATTCTCTGTAGCTTGATCTGGTAAAGAGTTTGCTCTTGCTATTTCTCAAAAATGGGTCATGTTACAAAGCCCCATTTTTACCTCCTTTGAGTTCCTCTGCATCTTTGAAAGGGAAAGCTAAAACACAGGGTTGACACTGAGCTACGTAGGTGGCATTACCCTGTCATCAGTGTCCTTTCAGAAAACAGGCAATGCAAACCCTTGGGCAGCTGCAGAAAGGATATTCTGCGGCGTAAATAACCTGCACCTCACAGACATTAACATAAGTACCATTTCACACGTAGGATATCGTCTTATCCGTGAGACACCGAGGGAAGAACCACCGCCTGACCGCTCTGCCACTGCTAGTAAGGAGTTTTGTTATGTGCACTGAGTTGTGTACGTGCTACGCTCCGTTGCGCTGGAAAGCATGGATAAACAGCATTATCCCATACTCTACAGAACGTAGGTAAACTGGTCTCTTATTTTTTCATTTTTCTCCAGTAATTCCTGGAAAAACAAAGCCACCCTTTCTCTCACGTAAAGCTGCCTCAATTACAATATGCACTTATATTTGAAGCTTTGGGCAAATTATATCCTAATGTATTGAGGATCTTTGCAGTGAATTTATGTAGTGCAAAATCTTGATTCCACCTTTGCAGCGATTCATGCCCTATTTTGCATTCCCCTGTATTGCCTTGCAAGTAGGATGCACTATATTAATGTAAGATTACACTAGTACAAGCACTTTGTAGACGGCAAAGCTGAGAGACTAATGGATGTCTGAAACGGGAATGTTTTTTCATTCCTTGTGATCTTGTTAACATATGTCTATTTAATGGTGGTAGCATTATTTCTGACTTACACCATTACACTACATTACAGTTGCTATTAATTATGCTTGCTATTGGGAGCGGTTGCGTGTTTACGGATTTTTTTTAATGGTCAGTTCTAATTTACTTTTTGTAAAGACAGCTATTGTATTATGCACAAGTTTTTACGGTCCACATAGAGCCATGGGAAATGTACTTATATTTAAATGGGCACAAGACAGAAGTTAGAAGTATTGCCAAACAGGAAAAGAAAAAAGATTTACAGGGCCTTGCTAACAAAAGTTCTAAATTCAAAACATAATACTTCACTTGTTTTGTAAAGTAAAACACTTTAAATTAAACGTATGTGAAATACAATAATAACAATGGGCCAGAATTTCAAAGTGGCTTCAACTCTTCTTTCACTCAAGTGTATACAAATCTGTTCTGAGCGTCGTAAGAACTAGGACATCAAAACGCAGGAACATTAAAAGGAGCTTGATCAGGAAAATTAGCAGATACAGAGCTGAAGGATATTTGGTTGATCCAAGGTGAATATGTTGATATACATCCTTTGTGAAATCCTGGAGTGGTTTCCAGGAGAAATAGGTACGTAGTCTCCCACTTTATTTCTTCTGGGAAGTGAAGTACTCTTTCTTTATTGGTAAGATGGAGAGCTGCCTTTTCTATTCATTGCACTCAGCTCACAGTGATAGATGGTACATAAAAATTTCATTTGGGTTGGTAGAATTCGAGTACAGTGACACAAAGGTGCTTTGTGGATAGAATCTATAAATCTTGAAAAAAAAAGAAAAAAATAGTGCTTTCTGTCATCATGGATAGCAGATTTAGATCATGAAAGTTACCCATAATGCTAAGCCAAATGCATTCACCAGGTATTTTGGTTGATAGGGTCAGAAAATAGAGACTTTACTAAAGTTCGTCAGACTTCTTTTGTAAGTATGTGTGTTCATGGAAAACAGGAGCTAAAACACCTTCCAAGGCATCCTGGAATCTATCCAAGATATTGGCGAAGAATCTTTTTTGGAATTTACTGACAAAAATTTTGCATACAAAATAGATATTCTTATCTATTTTTGCGACTCTGTAGAGTGGAAGAATAATTATCCAGAATGTGGGCCAAATCTGGATTCTAAGTTGTTCCTTAGACTAAAATCCCACTATTGTCAGAATTAATTTCCTTGGAGAGAGAAGAAATGGTGTGCTAAGGCCACAGAATTTCATTTTGATACTTTGATTTCACTAATCTTGGAAAATCCTCTCAACAAGACTTTGGCTCTGAAACGTGGAAATTTCCTGAAAAGTTAATCTGAACTGATTGTTCACTACCTTGAACCAGTATCTCACAAGAACGGATGTCTTCTATTTTCAAAGGCCTGTGATATTTCTGTGATGAAACATAAACTCGACAAGGAAACACAAAGCAGTCTGCTGGAACCGTGTTGGAGAGACAACTGAACAAACAGCTGGTTAAAGGATTAAAGCCAAAACAAAGGACTGTTTGAAGGTCTCTCTAAGTTTTAGATAGCAATGGGAATCTTTTGAAATGGGGGCACAGCGGAGCTGCTACAGAAAGGGAAAGGTTTGGGACCTTTACCCATTTCAGAGATACTGAAACTCTGCAGCACTGTCTGGTGAGTCTTCAGCAACGACAGAAAGCAGTGAGGATAAAATAAGTAGATGAGTATTACACCTTGATAATTCCAATTCACACTTTTAAACAAAAAATCTTCAGTCTTTGGAAGGACCCAGTGTGTTCCTCTATTAACTGATTGTCACTGTTATGTTACGGTTTATATTACCTTCCCCTCTTTAGCCCACTATACCATTAGCTTTAATGCATTACTACTTTTCAGCACAATTAAGTGTTTGAAGCAACCAGGAGGTACAGTTTAAGCACAGTAAAAACGTCCAATTGAAAAGGCTAAAGATCAATATCAAAGGTCTAGAAGGTTAGACCAATCCCATCAGCTTCAGGGAAAAGCTGGTGCTAAGCTACCATCGAAGAAAGAAATAGCTAATGGCCCACAGATGATCTTTGTTCAACCAGGTTTCTCCTGTTTAAAAAGAAATCCTCTCTTTATTGAACACTGCAATTTTCCCGTTGCTGAAAATGCAGAAGCTTTAAATTCCAATTTTAGTTGTGCTGAAAGATGGGAAATAGTTTCTTTTAAATACTTTCCTTTATGAAAGAAGACAATGAAGGCTGCCTATTGGCCCTCATTATCCCCACCTCGATTTGACTTGCCTACCTGCTCCACTGCACTGGTTCAAGACAATTAATCCTAATATTCAACCCTCCTGGTGTAATTTCTCATCTTGGCAGGTCTCTTTCTATAATGACTAAAGGGGAGTGGCCAAATTCTCAAAACCTCTGGGGTGAGCCGGATATATTTCCACAAACACAGACAACAATTCGATCCTGATATGTTAATGAAAAGTTGTATTATCAAACCAAAGCGAGCATTTAAAGCCACTGCCTAAATGGCCTGGGTAATAAAACACACAGCGCTGGTCATAACGTTACGGACACAGTAAAGTACAAACAGTGAATTCTCTTGATACGGAAAATGAGCATTGTAGGCAACTATTGTTATATGTTTCAGAGATAGCTTATGTTTAAGAAATATTTGTACTATTTTCCTAACTGCAAAAAAAAAGGCCCAGCTTCAACTCACCAAAAAACTCTGCACAAGACTCCCAGCTGCTGTACATTGGCCTCAATAGAATGATGTCTTTTATTAGCAAACTAGTCACATCTATTTGTGAAATGGTGTTATATCTGGATTATGGTCAATAATCAGTTCCTGGATATAAAGATGTTGTCTAGAGTTACTCACCCCACTGGCAGTAACAGAGTTAGTCCAGTTTTAGAGATTTGCAAAACAGTCCTGTCCCCAGTCCTGTTGTCTTCCTCTCCATCTTGCTTCCTCCCCTGACCCACCAGAAATGCTGCCTCACCGGCAGAATAAGCCATTGATCGCTTTTTTTCCAAAGCCACTACCATTTAATGAATTGAGTCTTCATCTCCGAAGAGACAACTAGGTAGCCTCACAGAGGTAACTTTGCGGTAGAATACTCTACTGTTACAGTTCTGTGATTCTAGTCACTCTGAGTGTAAACTGATAATGGGAGAAGCCTTCTGGAGAAGACTGATTCTTATTTGCATTAGGTAAATTTTAGGGCTGCGGTCATACAATGTATAAGGAAACCAGAAGCTGGACTGGGTTTCATAAAGTTTGGAACCTCTGCACTTACAGACTTATGACTAACCTTAATATTCCATTTCTTTTTTCTGTCTGCAAAATATCTCATTAACATAATGCATATCTAAGGCTGAGGAAACCAAGATTCACCATAACTGGTGATAGCTTCACTGAAGCTAATGCCGTAGCTCTCAAGACTATTCTGAATGGTTCTGCATGGCTAGGTATAGGGTATTTCTCCCATTAGGAAGGGAAACTCCCATGATCTTAGTCAGAGGCAGCACTGGCATCTAACCATGGAAGATCCACAGCACATCTCAGTTTTTGAGTCAAAACCTCAGCGGCATAATATACGAGTAGTCGTGGGTTTGCATTAATTTACACCAGCTGAAGAGCTAGCTAGTAAAACTGCTTTAACTTAGTTTAAAAAATTATTATCTCTTTATAGCCACTTTTTCTGTGGCCGTGGTTTCACAGTAACAGCTTATACAGACGTAGTCCACTGCCTCTTCTTTGCGCCACAGCTGTTTATAACTGCAAGGTGAACGGGATCGGGGAACTGATCCATCAAAAAAGAAACTAAAACCAAGCTCTTCTCTTTTATGGCTTTTTCAGGCAAATCAGTTCCTCAAGTCAGGCTACCGCATGGCTACACAGACAGGCACACAAGCTTAAAGCACAGTAACACGTGGAACGGAGAACAAATAAGTGGGAAAAAGAGGAAATACTGGATTGTTAATTTTGGCACAGTGACTGAGTAACTGTGAGCTAAATCTCCATGCCTTTGGGCACACGTAGAAAGGTAAAAGAGCGGGACAAATAGAAATACATGTAGTAAGTATTTCTCA
This sequence comes from Dromas ardeola, assembly GCA_013398915.1. NCBI lineage: Eukaryota > Metazoa > Chordata > Aves > Charadriiformes > Dromadidae > Dromas > Dromas ardeola. The sequence goes on from VYZM01006879.1 coordinate 64,604, forward strand.
ATTTCATCCACGTCTACATTTTCTCCATACCTAAAATAGATATTTGGAAGTTATAACAACTTCCACTGAAACCAGCATTTAGGTCAGTAGTAATCTCATTTCTTTAAGGAGCTATTTTATTTTATTTTATTTTTGCTGTGCTTCATTTTTGCCTGTTAATTCAATGTAGAAGAGGTAACATGTCAGTCTTACCAAGATGCTTTTGCCTTCCCTGAGCGTGCTTCAAAAGGATATTGGTGTTTTATTAGCTGATATTGATCATGAAGCAAACGGCAATAAATTGGCTTAGCCAAGTAAACATAGTCACCTCCAGTAAGATGACACCTATTTTTATTTTAACTGGAATTAGGCTCTATATAACTACCAGGCAATAGTCAAAGGTCATAGGGAGCAACAAAAGTGTTTATCAAAAGTCAGGGCATGCTATAATAAAAGTTTGAGGCAAATTAAGTAAAACAAATTCTACCAAATTTTTGGTGTTATCAAAGGGAATAAAATCTCCCTTCCCTTCACACATTATAAATTTAGGGAAACTCAGGAAATTGCTCATTAGAAAATTAATTTAAGTCATATGTGACCAAAGGCAGAGAGCGCTACTCCTGTTCCGATTGACTAGCTCGGTTACACCACATAACCCGCGCAGTGGAACGTTTGCTGCCGTTGCCCAACAGACTTGCAGATCAAGAACTTTTTGCTGCAAAAATTCACAAATGAATTCAAGCAATCATTAGACTGGCGAAAGCTGCAATCTATTCTTGGAGAATTGGGGAACAGGAAAAATAAGAAAAGTTAATTGAAGAAATTATTGCCCATTATTTGGTAAATTCTTAGTCGCTGAAGCCACACAAGGAGCTTTGAAACCTCATAATAAAGAATAAGTCCTTAAATAAATTAGCCTAATAGCCTGATTTCCAAATTAACTCATATGAACTTACCTGCGAATAGTAATTCTCTGGTGAGTATTCTATAGTGAGAACGCCATACTACTGTCTCCATCTGATAGCTATTTTGTACCCTGAGGCATGTGGCTTGATCTGGTTTAGACGCTAACTACAAATGTCATTTTCATTCATATGGCCCTAACTGAGTAAAAAAATTAAGCATATGCTCGAGACCCTGAGAAGTCAACTTCTCACATGTTGAACATTAAGCATAGTCTTACGTCCTTCGTTAGGTTCTGGGCAGAAGGATCGGGATTATTCAAGTGCTTAGAGCTGAGCATGTTTTTATATGCTTTGCTCAATTAGGACTATAATGATCTCATTCTGTTTTGCAAATTCCTAAGCTCCCTGCTTCAATAACCATTATGGCTTTTTACTCAAAAATCAAAACTAGAAAATTTTGAGTTCTCCATTGTTTTAGCTGCAGTAGTTTACTGTCTGTCCATTCCTCTATTTGAGGCTGCAGTTTCTATACACAGGTGAATGGGCAGCAGTGATTCTGGATTACAGAGAGATGCTCAACAACCAAGTTCTGATAATCAAAAGCTCTGATTCATAACCATACTGGATTAATCATGATGGTGCAAAAGGTTACTGCCCCAGCTGTCTGCCCCCCCTTATCTTCAAGGTTACTCTGTTGGAAGTTATCTCTTCAGTCACTGCAGCTAAACCCAGCAAGAAATGGGAATTAAACACATCTGGTGGCTCCCGAGGATGGGAAAGTGTAAACATGATGGATCCCTTTCAAGTCCTAAAAACCCCTGTATTTCCAGAATCCTGTGCTCTATGTCCCAGTCCAACTTTTACTAAAGGAAAGAGGCTGACCGGTTTCAAAGAGAAATGGAAGATCATGGAAGAGCAGGCAAAACAAATTCTACAGCTTAAAACCTTGTGATTTTAAGGATTTTTTTCTTAATTTTAAGCACAATGTTATTGTTCTGTATGTCTACGTTATGTACTGTTATCTTCAGAATAAAAAAATTCTAGCAAGTTTGTATTACAGAATTATATACCGAGAATAATATAGAATAATTATTTCAGTTCTCAAACAATTCAGCTAGCCAGAAAAGATTGCACATACGCCTGCAGCTACATTTCTGCACAAAACCGTTAGTCAATACCACTACAATAAATTTTGTTCCTGTGCTTTGAGGTGTGCATCCTTTGTACTATTAGAATAATGCAAATAAGTCTGTTTCTGCTGTGACTCTAGAGCTTTATCTTCTGCACAGCTATTCCCAGCACCTCACAGCTAATTGTGCATCTCCCCACTTTGCGTCTGTCTGAAAACATTAGGTGACCTCCCTTTAAGCTACATGCTGGTGTTAGCAGCAACTGCTCGGTGGCAAAGCATCATAGGTTATGTTGTCTCTAGCTCTGGAGTGCCTAGAGACGGGGGAGCACGCTTTGCTGCCTTTGCCACACAAGCACACAGAGCAGAGAGATATTCTGTTTTTCTCCCTTAAATGGCTGGAAATCAGTAATAACCAGACTGAAATCAATGGAGCTTTACTGCTGTGCGCTGTGTTAACACAAGATGCGAATCTGCCTTTGGGTCCGGTTTCCGCGGAGCTGAATGGTAAGCAGGAATGTTCAGATTGCTTTGACTTCACTCACCGTTTGCTGATATTAACTCTATATATTTTAAGCAGACACTTGCAGTTTCTCAGATGTCTTCTCTTTCTCATTTATTAGTTGAGTTATATTTTAACGGTGCTGAGAGATTTACTGTCAATGTATTAGATGTACTCATTTTGTTTAAGGCAAAAGCCTTGCGCTAGGATCCAAATGTTGGACACATCTGTTAGCAGGCCAAGGAATGACCCTGTATTATTATTATTTTTTAAACCTGACAGCTCACACATTTGAAAATTGCATAAAAATATGTAGCTTAGCAGCTCTGCCTTCTCTTTGTACTATTTGCTCACATCCGGATCCATTTTTTCCTCTGCCTGAAGCGGGGGAAAGACAACCCCATATCAATCACTCCCTATGCCAGTTCACATTAGGGAAACCCCCAACTTTTCATTTCCAATCAGCAGCATCTTTCCTTTGATCCAGAAGCCCACAGCTGGGAAGCTGACATGACTCTGCCTCGTGCTTCCCCTGCCTGAGCCCCGCGCCCGCGCTTTGCTCTGTGCCTCTAACGAACCTCGCAGAGTCACCTCTGCTCACTTTTAGCAGAACCTTTTCCTCCCTGTCACTGACAGCAGCCGAATTAATCACACTCAGCCCAACTAACATTAACAATCCGTCAAAGTGGTCTACGAAATGCTTCATCTACTGTAACTAGAAAATTCACCTGAAGACCTCCTGATTTGTCCGGCACTGTAGGACAGAACAGACAGAAATCACTTTTCCCCCTTATTCTCTTCTCAATATTTTCCACTTCCTCTTTCGTTGTTGTTTCTTTTTGTTTGTTTGTTTATTCCCTTACAATAGTTCAGAATTCATTGAGCATGAACAACGTTTTTGCTTAAAGAAATGCTTAGCCAGTGTTATCTCTGTCATGGTACATGGGCCTTTACTGTTCACGACATCAGACTAGGGGTCGTTGGAACTTCCTTTTGCAATAATGTCAGCAAGTCAATACAGTGACTTTGTGATGCTTCTTCCCTGCTGTATTTTGACAAAGTCTTTTCTATTTTTTACTTCTAGCTATTTACCTATCAAAGAAGTAAAGTACTTTTAGCTGGGTGCTGTGGGTAAACTCTCCCCCAAGAGTGCATCTGCCCTACACAAGCAACTGGAAGGGAAGTCCCTGTCCGGGATGATGCTGTAAATTGTGGGCTTCACTTTGTAAGAGTGGCTCTGGCAACAAAACATCTAGGTTCCTCCAGAAAGTGATTTTTTAATGTTGTCTTTCTAAAACTCTTTTGGTATTTTTTGTATATCATACAAATGGATTCAAATCACCCTTACACTGAACATTTTGCCATCTACTCCTGAGTAAAAAGGGGGCAAAATCCAGTAAAAATCCGAAGGACAGCTTTTGCAGCCTTCGTTACAAAGGCATAAATGACTATACAGTGCCACTGCCAGAAGCTTTTACCAATTATGTTAATACTTAAACATTTTTGCCAGATTTTCTGCTTTGAAACTGATGAGGGATGGAATTTGCTTAAACAATCCACGTGTCTCTGGCCAGTCACCAAGGCTGTTGGAACTTACAGAGCAGTTCAACAGATCCCAGTGCTAGTTTGAGTTTAGTCTCCGCAGTGGATTCCCTAGTACTATCTTGTCTTAAGAAAACTCCCCAAAGTTGCGGTCTAAAGACAAGTACCCACACTTGAGCCACTTCTCTGCTAGCGTACTTGGACTGAAGTTTAAAGTTGAGTTTAGACTATGAAGTATACATATTCAGGCTCAAGTATCAAAACCACTTCTCATTCAGCCACCTATGCTTGAAAGCATCAACACTAAGGAGAAGGCTGGGAGGACACCTAAATCTGCCTCTGAAGTTGAATCAGATTCCTTGTACTCAATCCTATAAAGAAGCCCGTGAAGAGCTGAAAAAGGTCAGCCTTCACATCAGGACAGAAGTATGATCCAGGGGGCCAGAATGGGCAAGGAACTATTAAGCTGAGTAGACACATTGCAATAATAGAGATATATGAAATAGATCTCCAGATGCCAAGTTGGCTTCTAGGCTCCTCACTCCAGACCAATGGACTTCCAGGAAATGGGGACCCTGGGATCCATCCCTGAATCAGCAGCTTCAAAAAACAGATTCTCATGTAGTTTCAGATTTTTAAAGATGCTCTAGTTCTTTCAAAACATTTTTCTGGATTTACCTTCGTACAGACAATCTCTAAAAAATGATCAGTCTAGTTGTAGTTTGCAAAAGCTTTCTTTTTCAAATTTCCCGTCTCTCAGAAAATCTAATGCATACCCTTTTTCATCCTAAATGCTCATTTACGTACACCAGAAGACCAGTGGAAGGCTTCCAAGATGTATGTGGTGTTACCCGGCTCGCAAAGTTGGGCAGAATCACAACACAGTATCATTCAGTTACGGCAGGACGAATACAGAACAACTATTTCATTGCTATTTTTAACAGAGCCAAAGTGCACCACGTTATTGGCTAGCAACATCAAGTGGCAAACTGTTAATGCATTTAAGGCCCTTATTCAACAACACCCATAAACATATTTCCGACATCTGTATTTAAATATCTGTTTGACTTCAATAGGTTTTAAGCATGTGCTCAGAATTAACCTCTATGCTTTTCCTGACATGGGGCTCTGGGTAGGTAAATATCTATCGTATCAGCATAACCAGGTTCAAAAACCAGGTCTTCCCAACCTCCAGGTACTGTTCAATACGTAAGACTAGAGGTAAGGAGGTAGGTATCCATTAGCAGGCCCAAGATTTTGAGGTTGTTATTGGGGGGCTGTTTTTTTTTTTTTTTTTTTATTGACTTCCAGATGTTGAGAAAGACAAGCCCTTGTGCAATTTCTGAACATCTCAATTTCAAGGCAAAATCCTCCCCAAACAAAGTACTTGTGTCTGTTGCCACCTCTCAAACAGCAGCATCTGAACAACCTGGTGTTCGTGAAGACTTGCCTGGCAGTCTGAGGTGTGACACTGAGCAGTGGGGGGACTAAAACAGCAAGAGGGGAAACACTTGCGAGGAGGACATCAGGTCTGTAGAGAGAGATATGAAGAAAGAGAAAATTAAGCTTAAACTTGCATTAATATGCCTAGGCATTCATCAGAGGACTATGTATAATTTGAGCAATAAGAAACGTATTCAGCCTTTGCCTACTCCCGGAAAAAGGATGTGTAGTTTGAACCATGAGAAACTAGTGCCTCTTGTTTGTGCTTTTTTCTGCTATGCTATTAAAAGTAAGCAACTCATTACTAGAACACAGGGAAGCAAATTAAAATATCCATTTCCTAGTGGAAATTGCCCGCCTTAAAATGAAAACCAAACCATGACTCTCCTCCCCAATAAAATACTGCCACTGCAACTGGAACTAATTTGCTGGTAGCCTCAGAAAAGAAGCCAAAGGTTCAGTTACGAGGAGGACAGACTGTCCCCAGCTAGGTCAAAGCTGTGGTAACAGAGCAAGGCAATCCGGGAGAGGCTCGCGCAGCTCTTGGCTGCACATGGTGGGTAACAGTAGGCCTTCAGCTCTCCAGGCTGTCAATCTGGCACTATCACACACACTAAATTCACTTCGGTATTTAAAGAAGTGGCATTATTGATTCTTTTAATTTTTTTTTCCCATTCCGAGGCCACTACGGGCCACTGAAAAAGAAAAAGAGACACACACATACGTAGACACAGACAGCGAAACTCAGGGAGCGCTTTAGCAGTAAGTAACAAGTACTAAAAGAACTGACCTCGCTGCAATTTTTTAAATCAGGGGATAGTAATATATGGCCCAAATAACACTATATTTTCTTTATTACCCTGAACTGTACCTTAATTGACACAGCTCTGTGGGAGGATTAGCTTTTATACAAATACCCACATTTATTGTATTGCCATTCCCTCAGGAGTGCACTGCTCATATATTTCTCTTAATGTGGCTTTGCAAATAGGTCATTGCACAGTCATATGCTCAGCAACAGTACTTAGATGTTTAGAATTCATGGATTATTTTTTTTTAAATGCTGAAATTACTGGAGTGATGGATGGTTGCTTAGATGTTAAATTTTTAACCATTGACTGCTAACATCTACTAACTTAATTATAATTATCAACCATATTTTGTTACTTTATATATCTCTTCACTTGTGATGTAGAGATGGAAAAATATGTATGATGAATTGAGACAGGGTGACATGATCCTTAATTTAGAGGGTGGACTTCTTTCTGAAGTAAGTGGAGGAAGAACTTAATGGAAACTCCAAAGCCTTTTGTTTCCTTTGGGTGAGCTCTCCCCTTGTGGACTTACAGACTAAGTGTTAGCACATTTAGCAGGTTCAAGGGCAAATTTCATCCCGAAAGGAAAGCAAAAGTTGTACCTGCTCTGCTCTGTGAATTTACAGTGAGATTTCCAATGATATGAACAAGATATCTTGTGAATATTCTGTGAATATAAAATATAAAATCTCTAAGCAGGTAGGAAACACAACATTCTCAGAAGTACCATATTGTCTTAATGCTGTAGTGGAGTAGAACTGAGAGTCCCTGGGCCAGGATGGAAAGGTCCCTAGGAAAGCCAGATGCAAGGTTTGCCAGAATAACTCAGCAAAGTATTTGTGATGCATAAATCCAGGGTCAATTTAGGTACGATATTCACATGTTAAATATGAAATGCAGGCTATATTTCAAGTGACACAGAGTAACTCCTGCCCTGGATCACCAAACCATGACCCACGCAACACGGTGCAAGGCGTGAGGAAGCATTGCTTCTTCATGAGACAAACAACAAGAGGATAATGTGCTTCTCTCCATTCATACTGCCTTGCGCTCCACAGCTTCAAGGGAACACTGTGTGCTAGCCAAGGGGGTGACTACATCTCTTACTCCACTCCAAGCATAAAAAGTGCCATCTGTAACATTTGCTTGAGGAAAGTGATAGCTGCTGCCACCACAAAATGTACATGAAACATAGCCCACAAATATAAAACCTTAGTTAGACGTGGGCAAGTCTGCTAAAAAGGCAGTTCAGAAATCCATGCAGTGACCGGTATCCTGCTCTGCTTCCTAAACATAAGGATAAAATTATTCCTATATAAGGGAAAGATACAGTACTACTCAACAGCATATGAATAACCTGCAGTGGTCTGCATATTGAGAGCTAGATTACACACATGGAAAGAGGGGGCTGTCTCCTGACAACGAAACATCATTGATTTAACTGGCAGTACCAGGGAATCACATCGATTTCGGATGCTGAATCACATGCCTACACGGAGCTCAGAATTGCAGCCTTACAAATGTTATCACTCTGTTAGTGATTTTCTTGAAAGTACTGAAGTCTTCTTCACATCCTCAAGTCAGAGAATCATAGGATTTTCAGGTTGATTTTGAAAGACCAAAACCTACTTTTCTAGTCCTCACAGCTACAAAGGTAACTGAAAACATCAGATCTGAAAACATCAATCAAGTTAAAATGTAAGATTCAGAATCCACAGGGCAAAAAAAAAAGATTACTATGACATCTGTTAATTTTTATAGCCTACTTTCTGGAGAGAAAATGTATGTGATCAGAAGGTGTTTATGCTGGGGAAAGAGAAGGACATACTTGACAAAAATAATGATGTTCAAATAAGCCTTGTGAAAACAGGTGGCTGCGTAGAAGTGACTGTGTATGTTCTTTCTATCAGTGGCCTAAGGGAAAAGCACAAGCATGGGGACACACAGTATTAGGCACAAGAGCATCCACCAAAGAAACTGCAGCTACAGGAAAATCTGTTGAAACTGACAGTCAATTATGAAAAACAAATCATAAGGAACTAAGGGCTTCTTTTGTGCCAGAACTTATGAAACTAATTGCTTTAAAAAAAGACTCATGATTTTTAAGCCAATCTCATAATTTTTCAAAGTTTAGGATTGGCAATGAGACTTAAAGCAATTTGCAAATACCAAGCTAAACAGTATTGCTCCAATGCAAGTAAAAGTTGCACCAGAGCACTAAACCTTTAGATTATCACTGAAAAAAATATTCCTGCTTCAGGAACCTGTAGCACCTCTGCACATGCAAGTACAATACAACAGGCTAGGGTGAGAAATAAAACAAGGGAATCAAAGCAACAAGAGAACCCCAGGAAGGCACTACTATGGATAATCAGAAAGATTTGGCTGCTAGAGAGACTTAAACACATCTAATCAATACTGAATCCATAGGGCTGAAATGCAGATAGTGCATGTAAATAAAGACATGTCTGTTTTCCATCAAACTCATCCAACAGAATTCACGCATACAAGAGTCTCATTTGTCTGCAAGGAATGCACACACATAAAATTTATCCTGACTGCAGATTACGTTCTTAACAGACACATGGTCAGGAGCTCATTTCTGGTTTTCATAATCCAGTGTGTGCATATTTATTTATTGGTCTCTGGATATATCACACATTGGATCCTTTCCTCTGTTTTAGAAGCTTCACATGGATCTATTGGTGAAAGGCTGCTTTAGGTGTAGTTTACCTTGCCTCATGCAGGTCTTTCTGAAGCTGAGGAACAACCAGTTGGTGGTGGGGACATCCTAATGTCTCTTTGCATTCTTACAGCCTGGCTGAGGCTCCCTGACAGTCATGGCTACCCTCTGACATGCTTTGCCTGCCACGCTCTCCCCAGCGAGCTGCAGGCAGTTAAAACATGTTAGAAAAGATTGGAGATTCCTCTAACACATACTGTTGGGTTATCTTGAAGCCTAGGAGGAGGTTAACACGGATTGCTTCTTTGCAACACCCTTGTTTTTGTTGATGGAAGTCTCTAAATCACAAGAGAGTTACAAGCCATTTTACACCACCTGCAGAACCAGTCTGCAGCCAGGCTGGCTGCTCCGTGGACATCACTACGGACATGACTGAACACATTGTATTCCTGAATTTTAAATCATAGAATTGCCTAGGTTGGAAGGGACCTTTCAGATCATCTAGTCCACCCATCAACCTAACTCTGACAAAAACCATCACTAAACCATATCTCTAAGCACTGTGTCTACCCATCTTTTAAAAACCTCCAGGGATGGTGACTCAGCCACTTCCCTGGGCAGCCTGTTCCAGTGCTTAATAACCCTTTCAGTGTAAAAATTTTTCCTAATATACAGTCTAAACCTCCCCTGGCACAACTTGAGGCCGTTTCCTCTTGTCCTATCGCCTGTTACTTGGGAGAAGAGACCGACCCCCACCTCACTACAACCTCTTTCACAAGAATTTTGCAGTTCAGAAAGTGACTGGAGAGTTCAATCCTCAATCCATCTCTTTTACCAAAAAGAATCAACAAAAATGCCAACAACAGCAAAAAAAACCCCAATTAAATTAAGACAATACCAAGCATCTGTGTGGTTTTCTTGTCTCCCTTCAGTGAATCTGGAGAAGAGTCATTCCCCGTTAGATATACTAGAAGTCTTTTGTTGATATCATAGCGCTGACAAGTGTAATAGTGACAGCAACATCATATGAAATTATAACAGGAATCTTCCTTTCAGCAGTAGGTCTTGATAAATTGGACATACTGATTCCTGCTATTTGTTGCAAGGTAGTGTGGCATCTCTCTTTTTTTCTTTAACAGGCGCTAATTATTGAGCATCAAATAGCGTAAAATATAACAGCTGTGCATACTGTCAGTGCTATATGGGCTGCTGAAGGTGTCTGTGCGTGCATATGCCAATGTGTGAGCAACTGACAGTGGGTGGTTTTGCTGTTTGCTTTATAAATGCATTTGAATAAACTGGATTATTTTGCAGGACAGTAGAAATGCAACTGGGTTACAGATGAGTTAACAAGGAGAAGCCAGTTTCTAGAATGCCTGTGACGACTTTGGCACAGTGGTGGGTGAAGAAGCGTGTTTCAGACTGCTGGGCATGGCTGGTGAAGCAGCTAAGGTACATGGCCGTTCTTGTAGACTAACGACGTTTTGTCCTTTCGGTATGCCAGTCTCACAAATCCCAGCTAAATTATTAATGTGTTTTCAGGAATCATGAATAGGAAGTTCCAGCATTTGAAAAACAGAAGAAAAGAAGAGAGGAAAAAAATATCAAGAGAAACCAAAATCCTGATGTACTATTTTAAGCTTTTATAGGCAAGCTGTGTCAAATAGCGGGAACAGTTCACATAGCAGGTGAAAGTTTGCTGCCGAAAGCTTTCAGTCCAAAGAAACTTTTTCCTTTGTGAGATGATTTAAACTGTAAACCATAAATACCCTGGTACCTCCCTGACCAAGATAACAACCTCAAAAAAAAAAAAAAAAAGAAACCCCTAAAAATATTACTGTGACCTGTTTTATGGTAAGGTCAGGCTCTTAATCAGTTTCGGGGTATAGCTCTTGAAACGAGAATGAAAGACTTTTTCCCTGAATAGTTTGCTCTCCTCAGGTTATAGTGAAACAAAATATGTAAAGTTTTTTGCTTCTGAGTGTTAGAGCTGCTCTTTTAACTTTCCTTTTAAGTTGGCAAAATGCAGTGAATAGAATCATTCTTTTCAACTCAAAACTTCTTCATGAAGGGTTGAGTCTTTTTTTTTTTATGGTTGCACTGGTACTAGCACACCAGCTTCAGATGACCTTTACAAGTATCACATGGAGGCTTTATCCTGATTAAAATGGTTTTCTACACAGAAGGGGAAGGCCTGTGACACCACTCCGAACAAAACCTCTGCAGGACAAGGTGTAAAAGGATAAAATATATTGCTTCCTCTAAGAGGAATGGAAAAAAGGACCGAGAGATTCTGAATAAGAGAGAGACATGAAAACCTGTGTTTCATTTTGATTAATTCTGCCCAGTTCTTCTTTAAGCAAATGACTAATGTGGCCTCTGACCCACCAGGAGAATTCTTTTAGCTCCATCCTTCAGGAAACCCAAAGAAACAGTGCTGGGGTTACACCTAATGCTGACCTACCTCATCCATCTGCTTTCAGTGAGCAAATGTCAAGTTCATATTCTTTTCCCATCGATGAAGGGGTGGGGAAGGGAAGAGAGAGGATAAAATTGCTGTAACTTAATACTGGCATCAAGATTTATTTACTGTTGATCACAGCTGGTGAACTTTTTGTATCTTGCATATGCACAAGGTTGTTTGGGTCAAGGTGCATATGCCAACAAGAGAAAAGCAGGGGAAAAGTGCAGGAGAAAGGAAGGCCTGAGGATGTAACAAACCAGGAAGGAATGAGAGGCTCAAGGGTAAATTTATAGTTATGTGATCTGAGCCCAGAGGGAGGCCGAGGCAAGAATGCTCCCTGACCGTAAAAACGCACTAGCTGGTAATGGCTGTTAATGGTGCAGGGTGATTTTACTGAGTTAGACATGGTGGGGGTGGCGGTGCTGGGAGGGAGGGGGTGCAGACATTTGGGAAGTGAGATGACAGTGGGGTAAATGCAACAAAAGAATGGAGGTGGGGAAGCCGTGCTCACAATTGTGTGGGCCCTGCTTCTATAGCTGCCTTCCAACATGCATAGATAGAAAAACTAAGAAATGACAAAAATAAAAAATAAAGGAGAAAGGAAAAGAAAGATGCAGGAAATATGATGAAGAGCCCAAGTGGCATTTTGTGCTGCTAACATGCATGACATTTCAAGAACTGTACTTTGCATTTTTCCTTTTAATTGTTCTGCCCTTTTGCTCTCCGTTCACAGTGTGTGCCACAGCATTCTGCCTGGCTGAGGACAGCAACGAGCAGGCAATGGATGTGCTTATAAGCACTTTGGGTTCACAAAATTGTCCCATTTTCAATTAGCAGATGAATAAAGGATGTAGGGTAGGGTTTTATTTTTGATTGCACATTTTCAACTAAAATCTTTTCTTTTTCTCTCTTTTTTTCCTCCTTTCTAATAAGCCTCCCCTCCTCTGAACCCACGCTCAGACCATTATACAGTCCTTCCAGCTCCAGTGCTCGCACTAATACCTGCCGGACTTGGTGGAACAATTGCATTACAGGCTTCTACGGCTCTGATTATCATCAGCAACTGGGGATGCTGGCTCAAGGATGCAAGGTCACTTGAATACCAATCCCCATCACCCTGCGGCAACTGCTTCTCAAGGAGAGCCAGTTACTCACCATAATGAGATCACAAAACACACAAGCTTTCTTTGATTGTGATTTCCAGCCCAATCAGCAAAGAAAGGAAACTGCTGTCCTTGAGCAGTCTGGAACCTGTGCCTTTCTCTTTTGAGTTGAACAATGGTCTAACTCAGGATCCACTGACTTAAGAAACCACTGGATCAGGCCCAAGCTAAGTTAGTTAAAATGCATGTAAAAGTGTCTTCTAATTAGACAGGTTTATTTTTACCCATTCCAATATGTGTTTTGTTTTTTCTCTTGTTCAATAAAGGTTCATTCAAACAGTTAAATCTCATTCCTTTTCAATGAATAGCTGATGATGCGTTTTCCCTGCGTCTCACCTGAACCCGCATTTGATCAGTACGGGAAAAAACCAAATACGCTACGGCCAAACAGGCAATTTTGCCTGGACCATACTGAAACACAGATTCTCTGTAAATGAGCAAATAAAGTAGAAAGCTATTGAAATAGTTATTCTTTTTGCACAGAACCACTCCATTCTATAACTACTAATACAATTAGTAGCCCACCGTTACTGGAATTGTAGCTGTTGCATTCATTGTACTTTAGGGCCCAAATACCATCCATAGATTTTGGCACAGATGTGCAAGTCGATTAATGAAGAATATCTTCCAAGTTTGAAAGTTCTGAGACTTCCCAGCTTTCTAGGTACGAGACTATATACCACTTTTTTTCTCCTGTGCTATGTTATTATTTGTTGTACATAAACATTCCTGGAAAATGCTAGATGCACAAACATAGTTTGTATACGTATACAAAGATGTTGTACAAAGTCAGCGACAACTTTCAGGGTTTGTATAAGAAAGAGTATCTGTAAAACACTAATGAAAGACTGAATAAATTGTATCATATTTACTGTAGAATTTTTAAGGTGAGAGTGCATGACCTTTTAAACGTAATTCACTGGTTAAAACTGAAGACAATTAAAAAATTCATAAGCCACACCAATCTACACTATGCCGAGTACACTTTACTTCTTTGGGCACTGCAGGGACTGTCCTGGATTCTTGATCTTTGGGCTTTTTTGACAGACGGAGAATTTTGGAATCAACAGCAAACCTATGAGCATAATTAACAAAGTCAATTTCAAACTAGACCTTTTCAGCTGGGGGTAAAGGATAGCTTAGTACCAAACTAAGATTGTTAGTTTTGCCTTCACCCTGTAGAACTACCTAGTTCAAATTGTTTGCAAGGGACTATCAAACCGAGATTCATTAAAGCAGGAGAGAATATTTTGTCTGAAACCGGATGCATGGGTGACTTTATAAACTCATTTGGGAGCTTTGAGGTTTCTGCTACGGGTTGGAAAAGAATAGCTCCTTTAAAGATAAAGAACGTGTTAAGTCTCTAAGAGACTCACCTAGAATAAACGTTGCTGGTATTTTATTGCACTGTTTTTCCTTTTTTTTTTTTTTTTTTTTTTTCCCTAAGAAGCACCCTGGTTAAACATACCAAGTGCCTCTTGTTAGAAGTTATCACTCTAGAAACAAATTTGCAAGCTGTAGCATTGCAGCCCTTGGATCAGATCGTGAGTTCCCGTGAGTTCCTAACCTCCACGGGTCTGGCCTTTGAGCAGAACTTGAGAGAAGGAGGGGGGAAATGAGAGAGAGAAAAAGAGAGAGAGCAAAAGGATGAAGAAGAAAAGCAAAATAAATCAAAAGCAGCTTTCTTGGTAACACCAACATCTCAAAGGCCAAGTGTAAAAGGACCAGGGCTCTAATGATATCAATTAGGCTCAATCCTCTATGTCATTTTAGATATATTGTACCCGCTGAGTATACTTAAGTCCATATGTATAAGGTCATTTACTGGGTCCAGAACATAACAAATTATCAGCAAAGGGTTTTTTTTTTCCTTTTCTCCCTAACACTTTCCACTTTCTGAAATAAATTACAGCTCATAATGGTTTCATGTTGAGAAGCTAATTTTACTTAATTTTTTTCCTGCTATACCAGGGAAATTATTATTATATCATTGCGTATGTTCATTGCACAATGAACAAAAAAAAATACTTGTTAGATTTTCTTGGATAACTTGCCTCAGCTAAGACAGGTGACTTCCCTTTGAGATGTCATGGTATAATTGGTATCAAAGATGCCAAAGAGATAGTCTTTACAAGACATTATCTGCCTTCGCTAATCTTTTTCAGTGTCCCTCATTACACTGTGGGTTTCTTCACAGCAGCATAATTGCATATTCATTCTGAAGGGAAATAGTAAACTGCTAGGAAAAGCAGAATAGGAGTCTTCAGTACTGTCTGTTTGAATCTTTTGGCAGGCCTTCAGAAATGTGTCATCCGGTTCTATCAGCAGCATCTCAGGATGTGGTGACCACCTAAAGGCACACTTGAAGGCTGACAATAAACTTGTGCTACTCCCTACACTTCCTATAACAACAGGCTTCATGCTGGATTTGCCGTCATTTTTCAGTCCCTTGGAGAGGAACTATGCCAATTTGGGCAAACACAGCAGACTCTTGTTACATAAATTGAGTCAGTTCAGACTGTAGCTCAACTGTGCTTTTCATGATTAGGCAGAAATGTTGTCTTTACTGAAGATAGACAATTATTGCTTATCACGTCGAATGACAACGCCATTTCCACTGGAACAGTTAGAGAGCTTGTTTGATCATATGCAAGATTAGATAAATGAAGCTATGCCAGACACATACATCTCTTACAGAGCAGTGTTTGCTGTTGCTACTGGATAATACACAGTATTATTTTCATAGGGGTTACATATGTCTCCTGTTCTTACCGGGCATCCCGCGGGCACCCCCTATGCCAATTAGCGCCAATGAGATCAATGAAATATTGATCAGTTGAGATGGGAAAATCAATAGTGTGGTGGTCAGGGCACTCACCTCAGCTGCGGGAAACCCAGGCTCAAGACCCTGCTCTAATGAATGCTCAATTATTTATGCAAAGTAGAGAGCTCCAACAGAACAGATTGAGGAAGCCTACCCCAGAGTAACTACCCGCATGGGGTCAGAACAGCCGTTAGGGATGGCGAAGGCTGCTAAACTTGAGCCTCTGGGTGAACCAGAAAGTCTTCCCTGGAACACAAAGCTTTGCTTTTTTTTTTTTTTTTTTGTAAAG
>VYZM01006879.1:80381-129528 GCA_013398915.1 Dromas ardeola
CAGCAAGTTTGCAACACAAGTTTCAGCTGAAGAGAATGGGCATTTCAACTAGCTCTGTACGCAAGCCTGTCCCACTAATCCCCGCTGCATGGCATGCCATTACGCTCTTTAAGGGAGACGCGTGAGACAACCCATGCTGCGGATGCAGCTTGCAAAGGGTGCAAATTCCTCCCCGTTCTGCCGTGGTTCCACCAGAGCTCCTGCCTTCTGCTGAAACAGCAAGCAAGGGTCGGGGCAGGGCCCTGGGTGTATTGATGTGCAGCCACTAACAACCAGCCAGTTGGCCAGGGGACTCTTGATTACAAGCCTTACCATAAAACTCAACTGCTATGAACTTTTTTATCACCATTTCTTGTCATTAAATCCTGCTCTCAACTCCCAGTTTGGCTTTTTCCATCAGCTTGATAAATGTTATGTAACCTAGAATCTACTTTTATTCGCAGTCTCCTTCCTTGGGTTCTCTTCCTCACCGAGGGCCTGCACATCTGTTTCATATTTATTAAAGGAGAAAAGAAATACTCTGTTTACCCTCCTCGATATTTATTGCACTTTATATGTTAGAGGTAAAAGGAATATACAGGAAAAAGAAAGAAAACAGCGTTCAGTTTGGTTCTTTAAAACATGACATTTCAAAAATTCCTCCTTTTTTCATCCAGAGGATTTCCTTTTATATCCCTGTTTAGAAGTGATGGCACCCTTTTGTGCCTCGTGTCTGCTTAAGTAAACTGCTTGGGCTGGGGACTGGTCCGTCCCCTGCACCTACTCCTGGGACAGCGTGGGCAGTACCAGTCTCAGGGCCTTTAAATGGTTCTGCTGCACTAAAGTAGCAGAGAACAGATGTGTTATGTTAGTTCCCAAAAACCCTGGCCAGAACAGAGCCCTCATTACACTATGATCAAACCCAAAATTACAGGACAGTGCCTGTTTTCAAGGACTTGCAGTATAATTTCTATCAGGCTGCAGTAAAAGTGCATAAAAGCATTTAGAAGAGACGGGGGAAAGGGGGAGTGGAGAAGCAAGACTACATAACTTGCTAAGATTTCAACCCAGCTAATAGGTGCAGAGATGATGGTTGCTCTTCTAAGAGATATAGACAGACAAATTAGACAGGGGTTCACAAGTCACCACTGATCATTTACCTGGCCATTATCACTTGTCAATGCCTGCAGCCAGCACGCTGGAAGTGTAGCATGGGAAGCAGGACAAGGTAGTGGCTTCCCAGACCAAAATAACCCTGCACATCCGTGCAGACAGATGCAGCTATGATAATTACGGGCTTTCAAGGTGGTGCCAGTTCCTCCCTGTTATCTGAATAGCTGGACGTCCAGTAACAGTTACAGACTGTGGATCTGCTTCTACCTGCTTGCTAAATCTACTGCTCATCTGTATTGCCCCAGCCCAAAGGGATACTTGCATGTCAGGCCTAGATCAGTCCAGATTTATAGCTTGCCATACTTTCATTCATTTCAATCATTCATTTCATTCATATTGTAGGTTATTAAATAAGGTTCCTAACTGGGAAATTTCATCACCTTAAACTCCCTAAACATGATGGCTATTCAGGTCATGTAAAATCCAAACTACACTCTGCAAAACCATCTACCTCAGTTAATCTGGAGAGCGCTAGGTTGCCCAGTGGCTCCTTAGTTCGATCCTTCAGGAAAGTGTCCAGGGTTTGATGAAAAAAGGGGTGAAGTTTAGGCAAGGTGAGAGGGCTCTTATTCCTTGTAAGCAGAGGTATCAGTGGAGAGCAGGAACTGGACCTCAGCTGTCAACTCTATAAAACTGCACCAACTTGAGTCAGCAAACTAACTGCACTAACTGAAAAACAACAGCAATGGAGGCATACTTAGCTACATTTTTTCCCAAGATTCTGCTTCAATCCATCTGCCCTCCATCTTCTTGGAAAGAGTATACTTCCTTCACTCAGGTACATGGAAGAAAATGAAACATTAGGTGTCTATCACCCAAAGACCGGTTTCTGTTCCTTTTTTCCTGCACCATATCTCCAGCCTGTAAGAATATTTGCTCCTGTGCTGCTATTTCCACTAATTGAATATGAATACTAAAAAGTAATATGAAAGCCAAGCAGTGAAGGGCCTCTACATGCCTTTTGATTTTTTTTTTTATTATTTTTTAAAAAGCTTTAAACTGAAAAAACAATCTGATAAATTAATTCTCAGGTGTGAGCATAAAATAAGACGTCCTTTAGGAGTTAGGAATTAGCCCAAGAGCATCAGGGATACAGTGGCAAAGGGCATGCTTTAAGAATACCAAAAAAGATTTTGTAACAAATTAAGCTGGGGATGAAGCTGTGCCTGATGTTACAGGCCATTATTATGCACAGTTATGAAACACTGGTATGCATTAATAATAAAGATCAGTGTCGCCTTCTAGGGAAAAATTGAGCATTCTTTTAATTAACTTAAATTTTTCATCAAATTGATTGAAAAGCTCTCATCCTTTTTTACTTTCATGTAGCCCTACATTTTATGCCGTAGGCTGAGAGCAGTTTTATCTCAAATACTTGGTGTTTTTGAGAGAGTCCATGTGTTACGAGTTTCAAAAAAAAAAAAAAAAAAGAAAAATCACAGCAACAACCTAGAAGCAAGCTGGGGCATGAAATGAGAAAAAATAGGTAGCAGCTTTCAAGTAAATCACTCTTTTAAAAATTTTATGTTTATCTTAGAGGGGAAGAAAGAAAATGTCTTTTCCCTCACACTGTGCCAGGGCTTTGGAGCTGTGCTCAGGCACAGGGCTTGACCAGTGTCACCAAGGTAAGACCTGAGCACACGGCATCCAGTCGGAACCGGGGAGAGCTACTGATCTCTCCATGACTAACAGCTTCTGCTCACTTTGGTTTCCTCTTTAAGTAAAAATGCTGAAAGCCTTAAGCTCCACTCATGTAGGATGAGGGAATGAAGCCTTCCCCAAAGTATCTGGATGGGACATTGCTGGATCGCTTTTCGAAAATTGTTTGGAGCATTCATATGACATGCCTTTAAAGTCACAGCAGTTTCTCTGATGCACTCTCGCTCCACTGCAGTGTTGCAATGGGAGAGGGTAATGCAAAAAATTTTAGCTTTCTCTAACTGGAGCCTCCTCGCAGAAATTTTCCGTCTTTTTTTGTGCATGGAAATCCCATCCCCAGAAAACATATCATGTAAGAAAAATGTACTTCACAAACACCTGCTCCACTCATAGATACTTCTGCACAGCAAGATCTGGAGGTGACCCTGAGCCACTATGCCCAATTGATTTTGGGCAAGCAAATCCCCCAAACTAGGGGGGATCCATAGCTCCTCATTCAGGAAGGCTCAAGCTTCCATTGCACCATCCCAGCTGTGCTGAGGACCCTCGGGATGTTTCTCCAGAGACAGGCACAGACACCCATAGACTCTCTCTGTCTGCGCTCTGGGCTGGATGGGCAGCTCAGGTTCACAGGGTTTGGCTCAGAAACCACGTAGCTGCAACAGGGTAACACCACGGCAAAGTTCAGCTGTGAGGCAGCGAGAGCATGTGCCTGTAGATATGTTTTTGGTGGAGTGGGAGATCTGGGCATATACTTTTGCACCTTTTCTTCTTTTTTTGCACTTCAGGACACATGTCTAAAGGGAAATGAACCGCTCACAGATTGGTGTTTGCCTTACACAGCTTAGTATCTAAAGCAAATCAATAGAAGATTTTCATTAAGATTAACATTAAACCCTTCTGATACCGAAAGAAGAACTGAGGGGAAAGAAGGAGAGAGGGAAGGAGAATGGAGAGATGAATGAACAGAATAAAATATTTTCCTTATTCATCACAGAAATATAGTAAGATTTACAGCTTATATTTCTTGTGCGTCTACGCAATCACAGTCCTTTCCTCCCCATTGCCTATTAACATTCTACAGTAACTGAAAAGAAACATTTGATATTTTAAAACATGGCCTACAGTCATAAAACCTTACCACGTGAAATCTGACAGGATCAGCGCAGCATAGGAGCTATCAGCCTGGGTACTTGTATGGGAAATTACTTTTTTACTGGAAACCTCCACGGAACAGCTGTGTGCGTCAGGCTGATTCTGCAGCTGACATTTCTATCTGAGCTGGAATGAACCAATATCCCACGCTGGTGGGAAAGGCCACAGGAGATGCTGGATCCAATTCTCCTCTCACTTTTACGGGTGTAAAACAGGTGCTTAACAAGATTTCATAGCTATAATGCTGGACTGAGGATCAAGCCAATTCTTCTGGAGGAGATGAAAAAATCAAGATCCTGCAAACAATTCTGACTACAGTATTTCATTAAACTTTTCATAAAGGTAGAGATATGAGAGGAATTCCAACCTCATTTGTAATCAACAGCAACATTCTCATTGACTCCAACAGGGCCAGGAATTGCACCTATTAAATATATTATTCTCACAAAATTCTAATTGAAGCAATTACATCCTACCATCCTAAATCCCACCTGGATTTTCAGCTGGATATTGTGTTCTTCAATTTCTGGCCCCGTACCCTTGTCTAAGGTTTCTCTGCACCATTAAACAACTGCTGCATTTCATATCTGAAGCAGGTGCAATTACATACCAGTTTTTTACGTGTGAAAAGTACTTTAGGATATTCTAGGGTGAAAGGTACAATATGACTCTGAGATACCAAGACTTTCTCACAGTTAAATTCACTTTACGGCTCCGCACATTTCTAAAGCAGTAAAACTTAGTCTTCAGCATATACTCTTCAGTGTATAAGAAACTCTAGGAAATAATTTTGATTAAAACAGTCTTAAAAAAAGACTTGCATTATATGACTGTTTTAAGCAAAATTTTCAAGCTACTTTTAAAAAGAATTTTGTTGCCATGTTTGCGGTTGCTAATAAATAGCTCCTAATCTATATTTTTACCCAGGCCCATCCCCTCCTTACCTTGCTGTTCTTTTAATGTGTACAGCACCTTATACAGCAGTATCCAAGATTAAAGTTCCCCTCATTGACATAGAATGAAGGCAAATTATACCGTTTGCAAGAGAAGAGATAATAAAGGGGGAGTCTATAGAAATACTTTGATGAATTATATAGTGGCAATTTTCTGACATTAGTAATGTAGGGCAGAAGACAGTGTTTCTGATATATAGATGTAAATTCATCATCCAGACTGCATTAAAGAAAACTACATAAGATTCCTTGATTTTTAGATTGCTTACAAGAGCAATCAGTAAAATGTTATAGTCTTCTCCAAGGATGCTCCCTTAGTGCAAAAGGTGAGGAATTACATAGATGAAATAGCTACCCTTTTGTGCTAACCATCATAAAAACAGAGCCAAAAGACTTACAGGAGCCTGCACCTACATATAAAGGGAACGGCTTTGTACTGGAAGGTGAATGACTAACCACAGCTGGAAAAATCAGATGGCAGTTCCTTATTTTATATATACGTGTATATATACACACATATATAGAAAGGGATAGATATATACATATTTTATATATGTATATACATATGGATTGTTTTACCTGTTTGCAAAATAAGAGAGTATCCAATTCTCTGTTTTTAAAATAACATATGAAAGACCAGCTTGCGGAGAAGGGCAGGAGGACGCGACCCAGGTTGCACACAGTAAGTCCTATGAAAGCGACCACACCAGTAGGTCAGACAAGTTCTGTTCACCGGTTCCCTTCTACTGAAGTATTCAAAGTGCTTCGTTAGCTCAGAAAATATATTGTAAAAGGAAAAACTACTCGTGATAAAATTAACCATTTTCAACCTAAAATTTAGGAAAACAAAGTACATTGCAGCTTCCCTGCTTTGGGCTAGGAACCTCGTGGCATCTTCATTTTTGTTATTTAAAATCACAGAAAGGAAAATGTTGAAAAGCATTACTGTGGGGGAACTTTCTTAGACGGCGGAGTGTTCAAATTTTTGTTACTCATTGCCTCCTATCAGATTGAGGCAAGGATGGAAAGGGTAAAGAAAGAGGAAAGAATTAGGAAGGAAAGGGTATGTTACAGAAGTTAATAAATGAGTTTTATCAATAGCATGAAATGAGTAGTCACAAGAGCACTGAGGGTTCAGAGCTGCTTGAAACTCCCATCAGACACCAGAGCTTCACCAGAGCTGCTGGCAAAGCCTGTCTTCACCCCTGGCTCTACCGAGTCTGGGCTAGCACTCCAGGGCCTATAGGGTGAGAAGCAGAGTGGGATGTTGTTGGTTTATTTTTCCCTTGGACCTTTGTCTCTACGTGTACCCACGGCTCTTATGAGCACACTGTTGATTTGGTCTCACCAGCATAGCTTCATTCAACTTTTAAGACAACGAAAGGAAAGAATTGTTTATAGACCAGAGAATTTAACTCAGTCTGACCTTCAGGATCCCCAGTGTCCCCATTCTCAGCACACCATGTCCTGGGTGTAATGTAAACACGGAGCTTAGGGTCACATCCCGACCTACATGTCCAGCTGGGTGCACAAGCACTTTCTACAGTGCAGAGAATAGTCCCAAAGTACACAGGATTTTATACTTTTTTTATTATTATTTCTTTTTTTTTTCCCCCTCCTACATCGGTTTTGGCCGTCACAGAAAATAATGGGTTCGTGGGTGGATTCAAGATGTCAGACAGAGAGAACAAGTACCGCTGTTCACTTTGTAGTAAGGCAGGGAACAGTATTAAAGAAGCAGAAATCAAGGAGTAGGGCCGCAGCAGCAGCAGTAGCTCATCCAAAGCAATAACAACGCACGAAAGCAAGCCATGGCAACTGAAGGAAGGCTGGAATCTAGCATACCCATGGTCTTGTTCTTATTATTACAACACAGCGTGACTAAAAATATCAAACCAAACAAAAGAAATTCCTGCAGGCAAGGGGTAAGAGAGGAGGCCGACCACTGCTGGAAATGGAACTTATTGTTCACCTAAGTAGTGCAGCGGGGAACAGAAATCACAGAAGCAAAGGCCAAGATCAACAGCAGGAGCAGCGCTGAAAGTAACAACAATGTTCCTGAACAAGGAGCCACAGACTCCAGAAGAGGCGGGTTAGAAAGGGGCTTCCCACCCTCTCGATCCCTCCAACAAATCACCCGGACTGAAGGCAGGCTAGATAGATCGCTCTGCTTTATGGCGGTGGGATGCTGTGCCAGGGATGGACCTGGGAATGGCTCAGCGGTCATGGGTCCTTCAGGTATCAGCTCTCAGGTGACCCAAACAGCAGATTACTCTCAAAGGAGGAATCAAAGCCCCCAGGTGATCCTGCTTAGCAAGGTACCCTGGCGCTGGGGAAGGCCAGTGCTGCCAGGCTTCCAGCTGAATGCCCAGTTGGGCATTTTCTGACAGAAGTCTTTCCACGGGGTGCTATCTGGCCAGCCCTAGCTCAGAGCAGCTGTGCACACAGAGACAAGGCTGGACTCTGGATGCGTAAAGAAATACACAGGAATTATCTGTGCAGCTAACTTGTAATAAAGCTATTGTTAATAGCCATATTGTTGCTTTGCACATCGGTGATACCTTCTAGGAAAATCCTCAAACCTTTTCGCTTGTTAATGAACCAAATAAACTTCCCTGCTGTACTGCAAGGCAAGAATTTTTACTACCTCTTTTTTCTCTCCTAACTCCTCCAGCCTTGATCAATTTTCTTTGGCCCGTCTGTTCACCAGCATCACACTTCCACATCTTACAGGAGAGCTGTTCCTTCCCATTTCATACTCCCCTCCATAACTCTGCACAGAGACATGAAGGAAATCTGGTTTGCAGCTGGCTCACGTGATGTGAATCGAGTGGCCAGTCTAAGACCTAGAAGAGGAAACTGTGACCCGCTGCGCTCAGAGTGAGAGTTTTATAAGGTAGAGAGCTTTGGAGGATTGCAGAGACTGAAGGAGAGGCAGCTGTTTGAGGCAGCTGAGAATTGGGAATAGGTGTAAGGGGACATGACGGCCTGTTGAGTCAGTCTCAGCTGGTATAAACCAGCACAGCTCTGTTCACTAAAACTACAGTGCAAAGTTCATTTCGAGAAATAAAACAATGGCTGGATAATACAGTGCTCAAAAATGCATCTTCCTTTCATTTAAAAAGGGATGAACTGTGCCACGAGATGGTGACAGGCCTAGAATTTGATCTTTCCAGGATAGAACTGCTGTCTGTTTTCTACATCTGCATAATTTTCTCTTTTAGATTCTCACTTGGTAATGAATAAATATTTGTTTCCCATGCCACAGCTCCTTTTCCATTCCTTCAATTTCTCGTACATCAGGCTGTTTATAAAGGATGCTCCTGGGATGGAGAAACGGGCCCTGAGATCTCAGAGATGATCCCGTCTTTAAGCTTCTACTGCTGCTCCACCTGCTTCATTCCTTCCTTTTTAGCCCTGCACGATGCATTGAATACATAATTTTCTCTCCCTCTGTCAAACACACACAGATACGCACTTTTTTTGAAACGCCTCTATATCCCAATCTATAGAAATTCGCCCAACTTGCGCATACATCAGCCACATAGTAAAACAAAGGCTTTTCTGTTTTCAAACAGATGATAGATGGATTAGAAAGACATAGTTAATGTGACTCGTACTTTCAATGGAGCTGTAACTGACCGAAAACACATAGTTCATGTTAAGTCTTTGTTGAAATTCCTATCAGTAATAAGCATATTGAATCATGAGAATAAACATAAAATGTCACAAGCTTTTTTTTTTTCTCGTGGTGGTTGCAATTTCAATATATTTGTTATAATCAGCGAAAGCAGTATGCCACACTGGAATAGCTGAGCCTCTGATTCATTTCTGAGGATTGGTGATAGTGCAAGCTACAGTCTGGAAGAACGTTCCTTGCCACCAGGCTGGTATTAATTTCCTGTTCAAAAGGAGCTATATTGTCAATGTGACACTTTAATCAGCTACCAAAGTGACTCTGGGAACGCAGACTTCACAATCAATGTCAATGTATTTCATGTAGTTTCAATACCGCTTAGTCACTTTGCTTCAGAAGTGTGCAAGGAGGGTCAATACATTTCATTAGTTTGTTTCATCTGAAGGACAGTACAACATCAGAACTTTGATTTTATTATAAGGATTGCCTTAATGTGACACCAGATTCCCTGATTGTGCAATACCAGACACCGGAGTGCTAGAGGGCAGTCAAATTATCCTTCACCCACACATACCCAAGAAGCACCAGTAACACATGCTACAAATGGAAAAAGAGATAAGAGGATGCTGATAATTTGCATGACACCCAGTAGATTACAGCTCCTCTAAATACATTATGAAACTTGAAAAAATGTCCTTAATTTTCAAATACACAAGTTGCCATAAATCAACTGTTTGTTACCAAGAATTCCACTCCATGAAAATGTTTGGCAAATCTAAGCACCACATCATCTTCATGCAGTTATTTATCATTCATAGAAATATACGCTAAGCACAAATGTCCGTCTGCATATAAAGGATTCCTTTAAAAACAAAACCTACAAAAATAAGAACATGAACTTTCATGGAAACATCAAAGTGAACTTATTCCAAGGTAAACACATGGAACTATGCAGATTCTTGGTATTTGTACAACTGTTTTACTAGAAGCCTGATTAATAGGACAGGACATGGGTACATCTTATTATTTAAGTAACTTAAAGAGAAATATAAGAAATGACAGAAAAACACGAGTAGGAATTTAGCTGAATGAAATTATAGGAAAAATCACGGGAGAAAAAGAAAAGTTCAATATTCAGCATTTGTATGTACCACAGATAAGGACAGGAAAGTGGGCTTTACTTGAAAACAAAAAGAGATAAACCATACTGAAGGCACTTTATTGATCTAATTTCTTGGTCGAAGTAAGCAATTTAGGTTTATAAGGTTTGCCTACTACGGTAGATGAGAAAGACGCAGTTTGTATGTTTAGGTGGTCGGGGTTTTTTTCAGATTCCATATGACAGATGCCATTTCACAATAAGGTACTTCCGAGAGTGCAGCCAAAGTATGTCATGTGTTTTTTCTAAACTTGCTGAAGTTTCTAACGTTCTGCCTACTACTTAGACTGCTGGAAGCCCTTCTGAACTTCGTATATATACCAAGAAAATGATATTCAAAATAAGAAAAAGGTGTCTGAGGCAATGCTTCCAAATCCAGCTTACATACATCAGTCAGAGTTTTTTAATTCACTTGCTAAAATCAGGTAGAAGGATGCTTTATCTTTAGCCACAAGGTCTCTCTTACAAAGAGAGAAGCATTTTTAATTGTTTTCTCACAGTATCAGGTGCCACTGTGGGGAAAAGCAGGTATGTGGCAATGAAAAAACCCCAACCGACCGACCATTCAACCAAAACGAAAGCTCAAGGAAGCACCTCTCATACACCACCTCTCCCTATCATAACCAAACTGGAAATCAAAGAACAGGAATTATACAACTGATACCACTTACAGAGACAATAAACATTGCTAGACAAATCTGATCACAACTTCACAAAATCTGCCTCTTATTCCAGTTGTTGAAAGAAAGAAAAGAAGATGAAATTAATTTGACATTTTTTCTCTCCTATTTGAAATAACTTCAGCTGAGAAGAGGCAGTACAGGAATTGCAAAACGTGGTGATGACTCCAAACCAAGGATGGGTTAACCTCAAAAGATTCAGATGTCTCAGTTCAGAGAAAGTATCAGGGACGATTTTTCAAAATAACTCAGTGTTGACCTAAACCTACTTCAACTGAAGTCAACAATCAAACTCCCCGTGGAAGAAGAGTCAGTGACTTTGAAAATGATACTCACAAAGCTGCAGAGAAAAATACTTCTAGTGTCTTTGATCATGTAATTGAGATAGGAGTTTAACAAGATCAAGATTCTCACGGCTTCTTCTTGGACTTAAATACTGACTCTTACATTTAATTACTGACTAAATAACCCCTGTATTGCCTAATCTATTAACTGCAAAATTCACATTGCCAATAGATGTTGCACACAGACTTTAAATGTTTCATCTCAACAGTAGGACTAATCACAGCAACTCTGTGTGGACTTCTTCAAATAACCAGATGGGGAAGCCCAGTTGGTAACTCTTGAATACTCAAACATTGTAAATTGAGAGTTGAAAATGTTACAGTTTGTGACACAGTCAAGTTTTCATATTCGTAAAAGAAACGAACTGGTGAATTCTGGAAAACTCATGCTCCTCAGTTTGCGTCACTTTAGATTCCAGAGTTCCCACATCTGACGTAATCTGGCACAGTTAAAATGGCCGGTTCTCAGGAGGAACCATAAACTGCTTTGGAAACATTGCGGGTGAGGAACGAAACGTAATGTCACTGCGAATAAGCCTAAGAAACACGTATCTGAACTTGCATTACAGCTTGATCTCATCAGCTCACTTCAAAACTGAGCCATCATGAAGGAAATTTTTCTTAAGTCTACAGCTAAAACCCACTGGTAATTCAGGTACTGTTTGAAGTGATGCTCCTTGCCACTCAAGACAAGTTTTCCGTTCAGTTTTGTTACAATACTTTCATGTGTCCACACTTGTACCATGTATCTGCCAATGTGAGTCGAAAAATGGCTTAGAATCTCACTGTGTGGTCTAGCTATCAGCAATCCTGTTCTACTGACAAGCTCTGGGCAGACTTTTAGATTATCTTCTCATAAAATAGTTTTACAGAGACAAGAGTCAGACCTCATTTTTTAAGGAGTGGTGTTGCACGGAAAGGGCGGTTTTGACATAGAGAAGTACAGACAGTTTTATTTTATGTTTTATTATAGTCCTAAAAAGGATTTCTGCAGTGTGCAATATCTGTGCAACACTTTCCATTACTTTAATAAACCCTAGTGCCATAGATGTTAATTTTAGGTGGATAAGAATTTGGCCCATGTGTAGAAATTTATATTTACAATGTAGGATTTTATATAGGGTTTTTTTGGTAGGAAATTTAGGAGATTTCTGTAGAAAAAAAATAATAAGGTCTTGCATTTATGAGGGATCTTTTCTTGCATTCAGTTTTACTGTTGGGATGTCCTCGGACTAGTATCTTAGTAATCTGAGTGAATAAAAAGACAAGGAGGTACAGAGGTCTACACTAAAATAAGCATCTTCTGTTAGCAGTAAAATTATAGAATTTGAGAGGAGTTAGCATGTTAAAGGTTTGGCTTAATAGAAGCAACGAAGACTTCATATTTAACTGCACATTCCCTTTGATGCACAGAAATTATGACAAAATTCCACTGGAAATAAGAATAAAATAAGGACTGTTGAACATAGACACACTTTATATGTCAAAATAGGAATTGAGATACTTACATGTAAAATTAACAGTGTAGGAAACTTTCTTTTTCCTTGAAAGCAGGCATAAAAGATTAAGGAAGGGAACTTAATATTAAAACAAACAAACAAACAAAAGCAAAACTCCACCCACTGAAGAACACAGTAGTGGAAGGGAACACTCTATCACAATTCATCGAATCTTTTTAATTACAAAAAAAGAATAACCACATCAAGCCAAGCAATCATTACGTGGGCTAAATTAGCTTTAGAAATACAACTGGTTTTAACAGTATGATTTATAAGGAACATCAACAATTACAGAAAGAAAAGTGTTGCTTTTACAAGTTGGCACTTCACACGGGTCTGATTTTCTGAAGGGTGAAATACAACCCACCCCACACAACCATCTGCTCGGGGCAAACAGCTGAGACAAGACCTTTTCCTAAGCTGCCCTTGCCACAGGGCTCAGGTGTTACCCTGAACCTCCAGGAAGCTTTTAAAGGTGAGAGAAGATCTCTCTTTTTGAAGGACCCATGAGTCATAGCCACAGTGCTCCAACAGCTGTACCTAGCTATTAGTAAATGCAATCAAGCAAAGGACTTCAATTGGCTTTCAATGGGAAAGACCCTCTTGAAAACAGGATTGCCTAGGAACAGATGCCTGAATTTAATCACCAAAAAGGCCTCAAAACTGGTGGGATAAAACAGAGTGAGGAAACACGAGAAAGATGTGTTCTCTCCAGGAAAATAGAAAATAGTACTTCAGGGATGTGAGGGGAAAACTAGTCCTAGGATCAAAAGCGGAGTCCTGCAGTATTAAAACTGAGGCCTACCTTGAAGGAAACTTATGTCTCTGTGCTTACAGGGCCCAAATGTATTTTAATGCACTAGATCTTGAAGAGCAAAAGCCATTTTAAAAGATAGGACTTCTAAACAAGACTTTAAAAAGTTCCAAAATATCAAATATATCAAATAAAAAAGCCCCAAATACCAAAAAAAAAAAAATCACGAAGTTCAGCTATTCCAAAAAGTACTCTACAGAGTAGAGACATTCCCCCATCTGAAAACCTTTCTCAGTATAAGTGTATTTCAGTCTGTAAGAAATCATAGCAAAGGTAAGTTGCACTTTTAAAGTATTTTGAAATGATATATTACATTGTTATCCTCCCAAAGTAATAATTACTTAACATCAACCGAGCACATATTTTGAAGTGGGATGTTGTCAACTGACTTCAATAACTTACAAAGAGTTGAAGTCGGTTTGCTTCATTTAAAAAAAAAAAAAAAAAAAAAAAAGAAAAAAACAAGTCAAGACCTTTCTTGCCAAGATCTAACCTAGAGAATATTTTGACAGCTAAATTATAAACTATGAGAACCAGGGGAGTTGTTATGGACCATCAACTATAGTGAAGCCAGGGAGTGTCATTCAATTAATCATTTTACTCATTAGAGGTAAGTAAAAGCCAAAATAAAGTTAATCAAAGTCTTTTATACCCTGTGTTTAGAGCAGCTCCCTGTGCCTTGATGGATTCTTCTTGTAACAGGAAAAACATTTCAAAGACAGATCAATAAACAGAAATTCCTGAAGTCTTGAAAATTAACACCTTTCTCTAGTTATAAGTCAATCAGGAAATAACACCCAAAAGAAATGAAGAAGTCAACACAAGTTCAGTGAGACTTAACATGTGTGTCCCAAATTGCTAGATTTAAGTCGTTATATTTTTTCAAGCAGCTAATTTTCCCTTTTTGAAGTACTCATGGAAGGTCAGGACCAGTTTAAACATCAAAGCTCTATGAATTAAACAGTTTCATGGAAAACAGAGGAAGAAAACTTGCCTGAAGTAAGACTCTACGGTGATGCAACATGGCTCACCTTCCGTCCAGGGCAAACTGCGCATTTGGAAATCAGTCCTAGGAAATCATTGGCATGTTGGAGTGAAGCGGAAAGCATGGCTTACCTTAGACACACACGTGCATACACATACATACGCCCCTCACCCCAAGGGTATTTTGTCCCTGAAAAAAGCCTCTTTGCCATTTCATAACTTGACTAATTCTGGGCTTTCATCTGTTGACTGAATTTCTATGAATTTCTGTTGACTCGTTCTGTAATGTTTCAAATCACAGTAGGAAAGACAATACATGAAATATGAATGTTAATTGCTAGAAAATAATCCACAACTCAGGGTCTCTGGCAATTTATCAATAGAAGAAGCTCAATGGAAATAGCTCTCTCCTTTAAAGAAAACAGGACTTTTTTTTTTAATCTATTTCTAAGACATTGCCGTTTTGACAACTATCATTAAAATGTCTCTTCAATAATTGTTACTGTAATTTCATTTTACCGGGCAGTCCTGAACATAGTATATACTTTTAGAACAAAATTAGTAAGAAATGAATTCTGAACATAAGGGCATTTATAATTAATAACCTGTTATTGTGATGACTAATGGAAGACTCCCATGAGAACTGCAGTTTCAATTCCTTTGGGAATTTTAAGAGAGGACACTTATCAGAACACAGCCAAGTCCTCCTGGCTTAAAAACCGAGCCAGAAATGTAGCAAAATCAGATTCACTTTTTTAGCCAAATCTAGCAATCTTGTGATAATGATGACACAAAAATCCTTGTGTCTTCCTTCAGTATCTGCAAAATCTTCAGAAAGTACAGTAGTGGGCAGAATAACAGAACCTTGCTAGAAGGAAGAGGTTAAAAATAGTATCCGTAAACGTGTGGCTTACCTGCTCCCCTAGACACTTCTTAAATCTGTTTGCCAGAATGACTGTGTTCCATTTGCTGTTGCATCAAACAATATATGGAGCATTATTCAGCAAATCAAAGGTGTGTCTAACCACTGAAGATAAACTCCCATCCACAAGCCAGTTGATGGCCTCGTCATGCTGAGCTGACATTGAGAAACGTTTCCCAGCAGTACTCAGCCAGATTCTCAAAGCAAAATGCCTCGGCGCGGCTCGGCACTGCATGACTTGTGCTGGTGGGACTCCACTAATTTCACTGGAATTGCACCAGCAGTAAAATAAAAGAAAACAGTGATAAATCAGATTTTTTCTTTACCTTTGCCATTTCTGCTGCTGCACTTCAGTAGCACAAGTGGAAAAAAAAAGAAAAGGTGCAAATTTAATACTATCAAACATATGTGGAAGATATGTTTCATTTCCCACAAACAACATTTGTTTCCAGAACTGGGCTCCAGGAGTTACATTCTTCATACAAACTAAAAAGGAACAGAAAAGGAATTGTGTGACTTATTTGACCCTTTCTAATATCACAAAAGTGCCCTCTCAGTTTTATGTTACAGGTTAGAAAGTAAATAAGATCTGAGAAAATAATAATTTCATAAATACATCTACCCAAAAAATGTTTGGCAGATGCTCCACTGGAAGGAAAATCCACTCTACTGATCAGATACATCCACTGGTGCAAGCGGTGTGCTCAGCTCCATCCATGACACCAGCTTTTAAGTAAGTCTATTGCTATTCCAAAATAAGCTGTACACTAAGAAGCGGCAGGCAGAAAGCAAAGAGATAAAAGCGGCTGAAGTCCTCAATGTATTAATTCACCAATGCATTTTTAAAACATATAACTTTGTTAGAATGCAAATTGCTACTCCCCTGGCACTTCAGCTACATGTTAAAATACCCTGCAGAATAGTCTTCTTTTAAAATTGTGCTTAAAGCCTAAGTAAAACTATGTTCAAAGTGTATGTCTCGGGCCAGTTGTCATTTGTTGGGAGTAATGGGTTTCATGAATTTCATGGCTATCTGACATTCACTCCCCTCTTTCTTTGAATTCTGAATAGCAATGGCTAAAATATTATTTTAAACCGCAAGTGTTGACCTTTCAGAGGTGGGTCCCCATATGGAAGGTGAAGGGCAGGTGTCCTGCTGAGATAATGTCACTCCTCGGCTTGCTGAAAACCATTGTGAAGTGCACTCAGAGTATGACGTTATCTCAGCATGATCCACACACCCTGGAGTGCCCCACTGCTTAAATGACAATGCTGAAAGGTGGTAGGAGGACGGCAACAAAAGAGAAGTTTTACATAGGGATGGTGGCTAGATGTAGTACAGCTGGTTAAAATAATTAATAAATACAGAACTGACAGAATGACCAAAATTCCAATCCCAACCCAAGGACAGTGTCCAGAAAATGCCATGGGTACAATATTTCATCCAATATCTGGTCTGATAGTCAATCCTTGAATCAGCTGCTAGAATCCTATGCCAGTCAGAGCTGTTCATATGAGAGTGAAATCTGCAAAACTTAATAAAAGTCAAGTGGATGTCAACGGGACTATCGTGAGCTATTATAAGAAATATATTCAAGCTATGATACAATGCCAATGGACAATTCATGACTAAATTATTTGCTGTGATTTATTTGCCGCCACATCTCAGTTTGTGGCAGGCATGAAGAGCTGAAAGCTGGCAGATTTTCCAGGTTCGAAACTAGTTCTGGAACCAACACCTCCTGCCTGTAAGCTTGCATTAGACCTTGAGGGAATATCAAGCCAATTTCTTAATCAAACTAAACCCAAACTTCTCACCTGGTTTCCTTAAGGCCTCCCTCTGAAATATTTCCTAGTGATATTAAAACACACAAAAAAACCCCACCACCAAAACCGTGTACCAGATGACAACCGTGTGAGAGCGATAGCTGGAAGGACGGGAAAGGCACCCCACAAAGCTCAGGATGGAGCGCTGCTAACAAAAATGCGTGGCTGTTGGTTTGTAGAAAATACAGATGCTTGTAGTGACCCAGCACAGTCAGTCACTGGTCACTGGGAGCTGAATTTGCTCTCTTGCAGGGGCAGAATGGAAGAAACAGCAACATTTTTACTGAGAAGCCTGGTTTTCTGTTTTCACCCTGCCCTTCCTTTCTCAAAATATAATACCGCCTGTTCAAGGAGGCATTTTGGCTGGCACTGAGATCAGATAGCTCAAGCTGAAAACCCAACCTTTGGCAGCCAGCAT
This sequence comes from Dromas ardeola, assembly GCA_013398915.1. Taxonomy (NCBI): domain Eukaryota; kingdom Metazoa; phylum Chordata; class Aves; order Charadriiformes; family Dromadidae; genus Dromas; species Dromas ardeola. Next base: position 97,585 of record VYZM01006879.1, read on the forward strand.
ATGCACAGGCAGCAAATACAACACGCCCTCCTCAGAGACAGGCAAACTCCGTATGGCTGAAGGTGCTAGCGCTTTTCTAAACCGTTTTAGTCCATCTCTAATGGAAATCTAATGGAAATCATAAATTACTGAAAAAGGTCCACAGGTGCTGAAATTTACTACTGTGTTGACTGCTGGCAAGGTCTGAAAGTGAGGAACAATGCAAGATGTGCTATGAAAATGAAATATTTATGACATTCATATTCTCCCTCAAGCTTAAAAAAACCCCAGCAAACCTTTTGCTTAGTGACCAAATAATAAAGCAAAAAAAATGAAAAACAAAACAAATGGGGGAAAAAAGAAAAAATCCTTGACCCGAGTGTGTGTTTTTAGAACTACGTTTGCGAAGGGGATAGTTCTCAAAACAGGTCATAGGTTTTATTTATTTATTTTTAGAGTATCGTAACATTATCTGAGTGTAAGAATAAATTGGTCTCAACGAAGAGAAAAATGGAATGGCTCATCATGTTAAACTCTGAATAATCAATGACATTTCTCAATATGCTATTCAGTACAGTACATTGCTAGATATTATATGCACAGAGAGGAAGTTGAGATAATTTTTCCTACAAGTAAATGCTTGCTGTAGTTATTGTAGTTTGCATGAGACGGGAATGACTTGGAGCAAGGACAATAAAAAAGCAGGGGGGAAATTACACTACAGATTTGATCTGGCTTCCACGATCGGTTTGGCAATTGGTTTCATTGGGAACAGCTTCAAGCCTTGCAAGAATTAATGAAAAATAAAGGTTGGCTTTGAGCAGAATCGGCACAAAAGATAATGTGAATGGCATGGAAGGTTTTGATTTTATGCATTAGACATGGGCAGGGGGTGAAGAACAATAACTTTTAGATTTTCCAAATACAAACTTCGATATTAACTTGGTGGCAGTCCTGTTTTAAACAATTCACACCTAGTTGCACCTTGAAAGCTTAGCAATCACACTGATGTCTACCATATGCGCAGAACGACAATTTAAAAAATGGGGTGACACAAAAGCTAGGATCTTTCTCATAAGGTGCAGATATATTTCTATAACATACTTTGTTTTTTAACACTAATTCTTTGAAGGTAAGTCTATGATTGAGAGTCAAGGACAGGTTGATTCTCACGAAGCAGAAAGATAGAAAAAGCGTAGCGAGTACAGAGATACAAGTAAACCACCCCACCATCAAACTCACATGCAGAGAGCCTGTGGAAGATGGCGTGTCCTTTAGCACGACCTGACCCTCTCTCCAAGCCTGGGAACATTTTGGATTATGGCCCTTACCTTTCTCTCTCCACAACGTACAGTACATAACGGATCAAGCCTGATTTCTAAATGACTCCACAAGAGGTCACCACAAGACGAACAAATTGTTGTCATGGATTTTGTAATGTCATTGCTTAAATTTCACAGACATTGATATGCATCTGCTGAATTGGATGGGAAGGAGTTCAGGTGAAAAAGCAGCGTATGTCATCCTTGTGGTATCCCACACTCCAACAAGGTCAGAGAGGCAATGGTGTTACAGCCTAATTGTGCGACAAATCGTGGTAGTGAGGGATGTTACCTGGGTGTGACGGGATCCGCCTCGTATTGCTTGTGGAGTTTGGGCTTTGAGGACGCACCTGCACCATGCAATGGTGTGTGCCAGGCAGACACCCAAGTTAGTATGGTTTGAGCTGCCTCTGAAACTGTAAATAGTAAAGCCACGTAGACAGGCAGACAGGCACAACACCTACACTAATTTGCTGTTAAGAGGCACAACTAGTGAATGTGTTCCTGTTGCAGCCACGCTGAGCTGGTGTCTATGACCATGCAGCTCTCTTGGGGCTACGCGGGTGTGCGGTACTGAGGTCTGCACTTGTGCCTCTGGCAGGGATGTAGCCGAGCCTCAGAGAAATATCATGGCAGTTGGGCATGCCCACAGCTGTCTCCACCAGCCCACTGATGAAACCCATCAAATTAAAGTGAAGAGCAGGCGCTTATAAGAGTTCATATTTTAGACAGCTTAATGAGAAACTGTTGGAGGTCAGAGTGACATTAATCCCCGACAACACAGGGTAGACTTAGAAGTCGCTGGAAACTTCCTCCAGCCCCCACTCAGCAAAACATTTAAGCATGTGCTCACCTAGAAGCATTACAGCTGGCTTATTCATACACTTAATGGGGAGCATGGGAGAATCACGTGCCTTATAACAAAAAAAAAAAGGCACTGTCTGGGATCTAGAGAGACAGATAAACCAATATGTTCATTTTTGATTTGCCTGTGACATTCTAAAGGTTCAGGAGCTGTGAAATTCTGAGTCTGGAAACAGTTTCCAAGTGCTGTTTTGTGTGCTGATTTGATTTGTACAAGGATCAGACTGAGACAGGTCACGGAGAGCAAATCACTTTAGTAAGCTAAACAGTAGTAATAATTTTAAGTGCTATTTTCCCCTTGAGATTAATTTTATTTTCTAATATAACCAGAGGCCAGTCAGAGAAAGAGGAGAAGAGAATGACATTTGCCTGGACCCTAAAAGAAAGCCTAATGACGGAGAGGGGGTTCAAAGATAATGGTAAATAGGGAGCGGCAACTGTAATAACGCAGAAAGACTTTACATTTATGGAGGATGAAATTCACCCTTCTGTATAGGGCTAGTACAAGGATCATAAAGTTTAAATGTTTACCCAGCGCAGAGGTGAATTTCACCCGTGGTTACTTGCCTATCCTCCAACTACGCACACACAGAACTACGCAAAACAAACAGACCCAAACACCACAATAAGTCTCCAGGAGTAGCAGGCTAACACAGCGGTATTTCTATTTTATGCACAAAGAAACAGTGTCAAGGAGGTACTAGGTAACCAAGATTGCTCTAAGGATTTCAATAGAAAGGTGTATGTATAAAGAGAAAAGAGGAAAGGTGGTTTTGAATCAAATAAACCAAGAAAATCGTCAGGAATGTCCTCGCTTCTGCGCGACGCAATTAGCTGGATGAACTATGAAGCTCCGCACAGTCTTTCCCCGGTCACTGAAAAGCCGCCTATTCCCAACAGCCACAATAAAACCTGACTTCTCCAGACAAAAAGGACCGTGATTGATCCCTGGATGTAAGAGCTCAGTTCTGCCCCTTCTTCCTGTGCTTCACCAGTCCTGCAGGATGCATTTTCCTGTCTTAGCTCTTCATAATGTCTTACCCATGCCCATCTACTAATTCTTGTATAAACACAGACACTTCCTCAAAACAGTCATTAAATCCATTGTTTGCCAGCACTGTCATAAACTCTGCTCAAGGGCTGAGTAATAACTGGCGGAAAAATCTTATAGCAATTGTGTGGTCCGACTGCCACGGTTGTAACCGAATGAAGAATTTCATATGAAGAATTCCTGCATTTCCTGCAGTTAGGAGTCCTATCACTTCTATGGGATTTAAATCAGCTTCCAATGGAGTTAATGAAAACTCTTAGCAGCTTCTGTGGTGTGTGGGTTGTGTCCTACAGCCTTTTATAAAAAGCAGTAATGTTAAATTAACCCAAACCCTCTGCAAATTGATGCTGATTTTTGGCAAAATGTTGAATGAGAAAAGCAAAGATTACGATTATTTTTTCAAAGGCAATACTGTATTTCTACATTTCATTCACTTTTACTTAGATATTGAAGCTGAAAAAGGCAGAATGGAAAATTTTAAAATTTGTGAATTAAATTCAAGACTCGTAGGAAAAATAAGCCAAAACAGCACCATTTATCCCAAACTAAGACTTCCAGTTTAGCATGAAGTAGCTTTGACTTTTATTTTTAAACCCCCCAAAAAAACCAACGCCAAACCCAAACCATACCTATATCATCTTGCAACTCAAAATATAAACTCAGCCTAACTAATGAATCAAAGCTCATTTGCACGCTCAGCTCCTCAGGTATGTCACCCAAAACTCCGTCTGGATTGTCCGTAGGACTGCATAACCATGGAGGATTAAAATGTTAATCAAACACTAACTACAGTTTTAATCTTACAGGCACTTACACACATAAAAAACTTCCTGTATGCAAGTAGCCCTTTCTGAGTTCAAAGCATTTTCTTACCTATATAACATTATTTACATGTGCAAGTGTTTGTAGGTTCAAGGCCTATAACATGAAAAGCAACAATAATGTTTTCAATAGTCCCTCTTAAGCTACTTCTTGGAAGCAGTTTGCTCTAGGAAGGAAAAGAGTTTCTGAGTATCTATCATTTTAACTAGTGTTCTTCATCCGGCCTCTCTCTGATTCTTCACAACTCACAAGATTTAAAAATACGGTATTTTCTACCACAACTGTTTTACTGGAGATGCAAAGCATATGGTAAATTTTGAGTAAACCGTGCACCCTTCCCTAGAGAAAATATGTTTAAAAATAAACCTGCTATAGAATCTAAAAAAGGCATTACATTTACAACACACAACTAAGCCACTGCTGTACAATATGAAAAATTAAGAGCGTTAGAACGAGTACAACTTTCCTAAGCAAACGAGAGGAACAACAGGGAATTGGTGCAAAAGAAATCTGAAAATTAAACTGACATTGTTAGCAATAAAATTTTCCTCCATTATAGTCTCTTACTGTCATCTCTCAGGATTTTTGCCTTCTGCATTAGATCTCTCTTCATGTTTATCCTCCAAACTGTCTTTCCTGCATTCGGAATGGACAGTCCCTCTCACTTAAGAGTTGATTCAGCAACTGGGATCTACAAGGATGTACATTGGCATTGTTGTGAAGCCCAGTTCATTTCCAATATAAAACGCTCTATAGATAGCAATTTTTTCCACTGTTACTAAATATAATGAGTCCTGGAGTAGAACTTGGCAGCTTTTTAGCATTGTACAGCAATTACCGGGAAGAAGTGAAGAACACCATCATTTCCAAATGAAAGAACAGGGAATTAGATGAACATAATGCAATTCTCCATTGGAATAAGGATAGGACACTGGAATTCTATAGGATCTTTTTTACATATACAAATGGGCTCTTCTGAATTTCAGAGATGCTCGATGCAGCATAAATAGTCTTTTGTCAACTAAAAATCGTCCAGTCCCTGAGTTGAAGTCAAAGGAGTTTACACTATCTGCAACAAGACTCTCTTATTTCTTGTCATAAATATCCCATTTGGATTTGGAGAGCAAGTTTTAAAGAGGGAAATAGAAAAGAGCTGTTCCTACCAAATACATAAAGCAAAATATACAGCACCAGCTATTTAGATTGCCCCCAAAACAACTCCTTTCTCCTTTTCTCCTGAGCTTCAGCCTACATGAGAAAAGAGTGACCCCTCATTAATACCCTCCTTACAGACTGCTTATTGTTTTTACTTGTTTTATTTCCTTGCACTTGGAAATAGAAGCAATAAATTTCCAGGGAAATGAAACTCACTTATCAGATTTTCCAAGCATCAAGTTTCATATTAGGAAAGTAAAAAAAAAGAGGAAAAAAAAAAAAATCATTCTAACTGGACTCAATATAGCTGTAAACCAATATATGGAAGCTCTACCAGAGATTAAACCTTCCTGGTAGGCTCGCTGTTATAAGCCTCGAGTTTCAGTCACAAATTTTCTTGTAAGGGACAACAAATTTACAGAGCAAGTATTAAATGATTCACAATCTAGGCCCCTCAAATCAAATCAATGCAGCTGACATTTAACAAGATCAAATATTGTCCACGTTTGAAACAAAATGTGGATGGGCAGTGATCATCCTTACCCTTCACAAATCTTCTTTACCAGCTTAATTGCCTGAGTATTCGGATTTTATTTTCCTTCCAACAAGCAATTACTTTTTTTTTTTAATCTAACACTCTGATGGGAAAACAGGAATAAGACATTCCTCAATTAAAAAAGTTTTGTTTACTCTTCCAAAATGCCTCTAATTTTTTTTTTCCTCCTGCTTACTAGTGGACAGGTATTTCCCCTAACGCTGCTATTCTAATCACAGCCCAATTCTATTTCTCAATATCCTTTCAACTGACCTCGCTGAGATTTGAGCTGAACCAGAGACCAGGACAGGATCAGGCTGACTGAGAAAAAAATCTTGGACCGGGTTCTACCATCAGTTACAGCATTATAAATCAAGATTAATGCCACAAAACTTAGTGCAGTAAGCCTAGAATTAAATCTTTTCAAGCGGAATTTAGTTCACACAGTGACATCCTCCCACAGGGGTAAATACAGATATTGGGGTGGGGGGTGCAGGGCAAGGCTATTTCAAACCACTGGCAAAAGTAAAAGGAATTTAGAAGCTTTTTAGGAACCTTGTAAAAGGCCATGTCTAGTATGAAAATTTCCTACCGCATGTGTTTACGTACAATTCCACGCCGCCATAAACAACCACAGAAGCAAAGAGGTTGTTAAATGCCGGAGGGCAGGGCAGGCGGGGGCGCTGGGCGCAGGGGACAGGCAGGGGCCCAGCTCCCGGGACCCCCGGGTCACCCACACCCCCCCCAAGCAGGTTGCCTCCAGGACTTTATTCCCTGACACCCGGGACCGACCAGGCTCCCGGCTTCTGAGCAGCCATTCCAGACTGTCAGACGAGCCTTAAATACTACATCAAAGTTACTCTTGGATTTCAATGAGGAGACACTTCAATGTGTCCCAATCGTGCCTTAATCTTTAAGTGCTGGGTTTTTTTTTCTCTCTTTTAAGGATGGTGCTTTTTTTCCCCCTCTCCCCAAGAGCTCTAAATGAGCCAAAGGAAGCATCGCTAAACCAGCAAAAACAAGCCGGAGCAAAATAAGCCCTTCTTTTTTTTCCTCACGGCTACCACGAGGAGGCACTGCAGCCTGCTTTATGAAAGGATTTTTTTTTTTTTTTTTTTATTTTTTAAAAAAAAAAAGGAAGGAAAAAAAAAAAAAAGGGAGGGGGGAGGAAAAAAAAAAAAAAAAAAAAGAACCAACCACCCCGGTGAAGTGTCTATTCGACACCAGCACAGCTCTGGTGTCATTCCCTATTTAATGGCTGTCAGTGAGGGGGAAAGACAACGTGGTGGGTAATTAAAACCAAATTGCAGGCAGGAGATGACTGCAGAAGAATGATATTGTCATTAATACTGATTTAACATGCACCTGGGTAAGGTGAGAGAGTGCAGCTAGGGAAATCGCAAAGGCACCAGGGTTGCCTAATTTAAAGATGTAGGGTTTCTAGCCGAAGCATGTTTAAAACCCGAATAAAACCATCACATTATGACAGCGGATATAAAACTGAAACAAATGCGCTACACATGTCTGTTAAAAAGAAAAAAACCCTCCAACCCTGTGTTCACTGCAAAGCAAGCGCTGCGTCCTCTCTGAAGTTCAAAAGTGGTTGTTTTTTTTTTAAAGAAGGTTTTTTGTTGGGTTCTCTCATATCTCGGTTTCTAATGTGTTCGTTGCCTCCTCTGCTTTTACAAAGCCGACTGACAAGAAGGGACCTTTGTTAGATGGAGGGGGAATAAACCACTGAAAAACCCAGTTTGACTCACAGAAAAAATTTCTTCGCTATTAATATTTCAGTGAGTAAAGAACCCCCACCTGGTATTTAGTGCAGGGCTGTAGTGCAATTCATTTATGAAGAAAGGAAAGTGTGGACTAGTTAGGAGATAAAACAAGGAAAGTTTGTTAATGATAACATGTTGCAGGCTACACAGTTTTGTAATGTTCAAGCCCTGACCGCATTCCTTCCTGAGGCTCAATCCCAAATTCAGCAGAGCTGGGAAAAGCTTGTTGTCTGAACAGCATACAGGTAAATGCAATCTAAATCAGCAGCTTTTAATTATAAATCAAACTACTGGACTTTTCCTTAATAAAACAATGTAAGTTCAATGCTCTGACAATGTTTTTTGTGATACCTAAATATGACAAAGAAAATTTAACTCCTTTTTCTTTTCTTTTTTTTTTTTTTGGACAATTGGCACTCTGGACATGGCATCAAGTTCAACTAATTGGAAGGGGAGATGCAGTCCTCTCAGGAAACGTATTGCTATACAGGAAAAAGTTCAACCTAGAGCTGAAATCGGGGTAGTAACCGATAAATCTCCTTTTGGTTTAGTCGTAAATGAAATGCACGCGTTACGGAAATGACCACCTCTCTGCCTTACTCCTAAAAACCCAAATTATTAAAGAAGTTATAAAGATATAAACACATTCCACAGAGAAACCATACTCAAAGGCAAGACTTCAAAAGAAAAAATAAAGGCAAAATAAAAATAAAAGCAAAGATAAAAGAGCTCAGGTAGAGAAAATAAAGGTGATAGGTCCTGACCCAAAGCCTGTTGAAATCCACAGTGAAGTTCCTACGAAATTCAGTAGACTTGATCAAACTCATCACAACCACTATTATGACAGGATTTCAATTTCTCTCTGTTTTTTTTTTTTCCCCTTTTTGTATCATTTGCAAGAATATGAGAGGTACAATTAGACTTTTAATTAAATTGCAAAAATGATTGTCGTCTTTTTCTGATGATTTGCACAATTCCTCCCAGGCACATTACCTCTAAATAAAACAGTCCTCTTCCTCTCCCTGCTCAAATACGGGCTGGCAAGCTGTCCCTGCCCCTTGTGGTCTCCTGGTTTTGGGGACAGAAACAAGCTTGTACCGTTCGCTGGGAGGAGAGAGTTCAGAAAATGCTCATTTTCAGAGGGTGCTGCAAAAGGAGCTCAGCTCTGGATCAGAACATACTCAGACACCTTGAAAGGTAGGTGTCAAATATGTCAAATTCACAAAAACACATAAAAGCAGGGTGAGGAATGACAAATGTAAAGCTAAAGGAACAAGCCGCCTGCCCGTGGCCCAGGCTCGCTTTCTGGCTGTGCCACGCTGTCCCACCCACGACACTGAACAAGCCACAGTGTCACCGGGCCCCCGGATCCTCTTCTACAAAACGCTGATGATAATGCACTGCCTTACTGGGGGGGCAGTAAAGATAAAGCCATTGCCGTCTGGAAAGCCCCCAGGTTTTGCGAGAAGAGAGGCCGCGGAAGAACCTCAGCGGGCAGGTGCCGTTTCTCTCCCTGGCTGGACGCAGAACAGACAAGCTGCTGCGCTTCCCTAGGAAAGCCTGGCAGAAAAATCTGAGACGCACTGAAGTCAGTGCATGTTTCAGTGACTTGTACTGAATAGACTTGGAAACCAGCTTCAGTATCAACAGTTTCTAAATTAAAACCTGCTTAGGTGATCATCAGATCATGGACTTGCCTGTTTCACTCAAATATCTTTTTTTCCGATATTCTAAAAACTGGAACTCCGATGACATTCACAAACAACATATGTTGGTCGGATGAACATAACATCAGCTTTTTTTCTTGCGTGTGTGGATGAATATTTTATGGCTCAGTATTTTCCAGATCCAAGATCAAAATTCAGCTATCAATTTTCTGGACCCTGACACTCCATTTTCTTAATTGATAGTAATTTAAAAATCAAGTGACTTATTTGCAGTCTACTTTCTTGTTTCGGAAAAAAGGGAAGCAGACATCTTTATAATAGCTGCCTAGAGAAATGTCATGACAAATTGCAGCATAGATCAGAAATACTACTTAGTGAAGAGCTTAATACAAGCAGCTTAATACATAAATATGAAAAACTAGGAGCAGGATAAAAAAATAGAATCCTAATCTCTTTTGCTCAACTTTGAATTCTCTAAGGCCCACATCCTAAAATACCTCAGTGCTTTATTTTACGATCACAAGCAGTCCTCCGAAAGTTAGTAACACTAATACAATACCTGTGGCAATATTCACTGTGATAAAACCTAAAGTACATTCTGTAGTTGGGAAAATTGGTTGCATTTTCCCCTTCCTGTTCCTTCTCTTCTACCACTTATAAAATACATATTATGTTATTATTGTGTCTGTCAAAAGACAGGGATTCAGATAAACTACTTCCACTACTACATGTTCTAAATATTTGGATATGAATCAATTAAAATCTCCTTTTCTCTTTGAGGAACATGCAAGAGGAAGAGCTTTCTTTACATATTAGTTGTTTTGAGAGTCAGAGGGATTTTCTCCATGTACAGGTTCCTATGAAAAACCTCTGCAGGACAGCTAATTTGGAAATGTGTTTTTATATAAAAAATAATGGATTGTTTTGTAATCTGATGATTTTACTACGATTTTTTAAAGAAACCACCAAGTACTTTCTTTCCTGACACACGAGGAGAGGAAAACCATGAGAGTCTCTAACATTTTTTTTGTTGTCCACTCTGAATTCAGAGAAAAAACCCAAACATAACCGAAAGTCAGTTTCCAAATCTCTATCATCACTACACTTACAAACAAAGGAGTTTATATTCAATAAGCTCTGGGCTAATAGAGCTTCAGATACCATCAAAAAGTTGTGAGTTTCTCAAGTATACCTAAGAAGGGAAGTGATCAGTCTTCAAAGCAATTGATAATTCATTGACAGAAAACAACAATGCTCAACCCAATAAAAGCATCTCTTCTGCAGTGAGTTGGAAATCTGACCCCGTTCCCAACAGCTGACTGCAATAAAGCACTGAAAATCATAAAGCAATTACCTGACACTTAATACTGGGTTATTATCAGAAAACTATTTTTTTTGGGGAAAAAAAAATAAATTAATTTCTTGTACTGCTACAAGAAAAAGGCAAATAACATTCCTTCCTCCTTTTAAAAATACTAATGCCTCTACATTGAGTTTATTTGCTGTTGAAGTGAGAAATACAAGGGACAAATCTTCCCTAGGTGCAAAGGGAGATTGCTCTGTGGGCTGCAGCGTAGCTATTTTCATTTATTCTAGGTCTGGACCTGGCAGAGAAAAAATTTTTTTCCCTCCAGAAAGGTAACAGCTGCCAGCAGCAAACCCAGAAACATCCAGTTTCTGTTATATTTTGCTTTCACATGAAATGGAATGTCTTCGGGGAGCACACAGGCATGCTAATGAGACAGGTTCAATGGAGACAGACATACTGGGCCAGCACCTCAGCCCCTGGTCTGGTTGCCCTGCGCTGCTCCGGCTCTGCGAAGCGGCTGGATAGTTGCCCTAAGGGGGGCATGGGAGGATTTCCATTGCATAGGGATTCTTGCTTATGAACTTTCATTAACACAGGGTTAATTTCTAAGGACACTGAAGAGTCAAGATGTCTTGCAATCGTTCCAGAACTGCTACAAAGAGCCATTTTTATTAAAAAAAAAAAATTCTTGTTTGGATTCATGCAAATGTATTTTGTTTGCAAAGGAGAATATTGAATGTTGGACTTGTTTTAACTCAGCAAATACTGTAATATTAATGTATTCACTGAGTGGATTATGAAATTTATCTTGTAATTTGTTGCTGCTACTAGTTGTCATTTTTGATTCCTGGAAAAATGAAATAAGATTTAACTTCAAAAAGTTCTTCTTTATTATCTAATTAAATAAAGGTGGCAGATTAATTGACTAATTGGTGCTCATGTATAGATGGAGACATATGGAAAGGATTTAAGATTAGACATATGGAAAGGATTTCTAAGATCTGTAAGACTGTGAGCAGCATTTTATCAGATGTTTTGTATACAACACGTGACCTGCACAAAATGCTGCATTCAGCATATAAGCCAGATTCATAAATGGGTACAGCTGAAATTCAGCCTCATGGACACATTCACAATCAGCAAAGATGCAGACTAGTAATTCCATTTTGGACACAAACTCAGCAACAAAGCGGAATCTTAAATACATATTAAAATACCATGTTAAATAGTGATATTTTTTTTTTTAGGGCTAGACTCTACCACTCACGCTCATATTCAGTTATATACAAATACCTGAAAGATAAGGTACCCTTTCAATAGGGTATCAGCACAAAGGTGACAGACTTCGAGTAAGATCTTAGTTGACTGATTTTAATGCGTACGCGGAGGGACAGGGAGAGAAGGAGTGGGGATGTAAGCCACTCCATTTCAGTATTAATTCACAGGGAGATGGTCTAGACAACGGAACTCAATGCCACAATGTTCCTACGGACTATATACACAGACCTAACAGACACAACCACGCTCGCAGCAAAAAAAAAGAAAAAGACTGAGTCAGACAAGCCTTGCAAGAGAAAAACAGTTACGTTCTCTTAGGTTAATGGGTTGCAATATCCCTGCCACATCTGCGATGGTTTTAGAGGATTTATACCTGTAGTGAAGCAAAAGATGACCGCATTGCATTATCTTCTTTCAAATAAATACAATATATTCTTGAAATATTGCTTTGGTCAAGTGCCTGGGATTCTTGTTCAACTCTCTAGCAAAGACTTTGGCCGCAACTCAGTATTGTACTGCCCATTTGGAAATTTTAATAGAGCAACTTGCTATGAGAAAAAATGTGGATTCTTTTATCGAGGGGAAAAAAAAAAGTCATCGCCACCCTGAACATCACACTCGAACTTGGGATTTCTCTAAATGCAGTGATGAAATCCTGAAACTGTAAGCAAATAGCAGTTAGAGAACTGTTCACACAGGGCCAAATCAGCAATGACGGCACTCTTTGTAAAGCTACCACATAGAAAAAGGAGTGTTTTTTCTCAAAGACAGGCAGAAAGCCAGCAGTCACCCTATAGCTAATGGAGGTTCTGGGTACAAGGGTGGGAAGAGGCGGGCTATCCAACTGCATTAAGAAGCAACTCTATTCATTTTTCAAAATTCCTGACATGAAATAGGAATCGCCTCCATTGATGATCTCAGAGCAGTCATAGCTCAATTCTTGCAATTAGCACTGTCTCTTGTAGCCTCATCCCAACGCTCCTATGAAGTTTTGCATGCCAGGAGATTTAAAACAACTAATTTCTCAACTTCCAGCACTAGTAATGCCTGGAAATAAGCAACGACACATTTCAAGATACTGATTCAGTTTATCCTCTGTAATGTGGGTACCCCGTTATTCTGACTGTACCTTCCCCTGTTTACTTCACCCAACTGTAACAGTAACTCTTAGTCAAAATATGCACAAGTACCCATAGTGCCCACAAATAATAAATAATGAATTTGAGGCTACTGATACTTTCCCTCAATTTACTTTTCTGCAAATAGCAAAATACCACAGTTCATCAAAGTTAAAAGCCCTAACTCTTCCTAATCCTAACCATAACCTTAACCCAGACCCAGACCCTGACTCGAAGAGGCCTGGGAACCCAGCACTGCCTGCAAATCAAAAAGAATAATTCCTTCAAAGCTAGTGATACTTTGCTCTTGTTTTATCTCCAGGAACTTACAAAGTCTCACACTCATCTCGACTGCTGTATTCCTGCTTTTTCTAACCCCCAGCCTAACTCCAGCTTAAAGCAGACAACTGCATAAGGCTTCCCCCCCAGAAACTGGAACACACCCCAGCTTGTCACACTTAACACTTTGCCCGACCCTAACCCTAACTCTAACCTAACTAAGCATGGGAACTGAATAAAGACTAACAGATTATTCACGCTTTTTGTTCACCTGTCTGAAAGACGCAAAAGACCACAGCCACTCCTGCACTACGGACCCCACTTTTCCAAACCTGAACTTTATTCCTAACCTTAGGTACGCATGGGAAACCTCTGGCAGCCTCCAGCACTGAATGGGAGCGCAGACAAAACACCGGGTTTCAAGCCAGCATGCCCAAAGCTGTGCTGATTTCGGCAAACATTTTATTAAAAGCATCTCAAATGGTATATTAAATAATGTAGTACTCCTCACTTTAGGAAATCTAGGAAAACAGGTATAAACCAGTCTCACAAAAAACCCTCATTTTATGTATCGAGCAGTGTATGCCAATTTCCTCATTGCTAGTTGGAGTATAAACCATCTCGTAATATGCCGTGAGGGACTACAACAGTCAAAATACATATAAAAACACACTAATAATACTGTTAATAATTTCTGAATACTACTTACATAAGAACTAAAGAAGGACAGGGGAAATACATGCTGGCAAATATTATTCTTTTTGAAAGGTTATAACCCAGCCTTCATGTTCCCTTGTACCGTAACCTCAAATTTCTTTATCAATCTTACACATAAAACAAGAGAGATGCAAAAGGTTGAATCAAGACTCTGCGACTTTGGAGAAATACTGTATATGTTAAAATAAGCAGTAATAATGCCCCAGAGGATCTTAAAACCTGTTGACAGACCCACGTTTCCCCCTATCCTGCTAGGCTCCTCTCAGCTACGTCTGTGTGCGTTGTTTCCAAATCTGAGCTTTAACCAAGTGTGTCAGGTATTAACTCATATTTTTCTTATTTTCTGTCACGTGCATCAGCTGGTCCCTTTCTCTAACACAGGAATCACAAACTGTTGCAGAGGCGACTCAGTAGAAATGCATCCCAAACATGAGTTCAATTAAAATAATAATAATAATTAAAAAAAACCCCACCAAGACATTTGAAAAGCAAGACTATCCCTCTTTTAATCATGGTTTCTGATTTTGCAGATCTCTCTGTTTTCCTGCAATCCCACCCAGGTTGCCCATTCCCAATTTACAGGGCCCGCACGCCTCTCCGTGCACCAGCTGCGGCAACTGAAAGTAATTATCACTCCAGACACAATAAGGTGTTAAAGGTAGTGGCGAGCATTTTGTGCAAAAAGAAAAAATTAGGAAGAAGGGAACCTGATGAAAGGAGATTAGTGTCTGTTAGTCTTTTGGAGAGGAGTGGGGGGAAAGCAAAGAGGGGGAGCGAAATAGTAAATAACCCCGTTCCTTAGGGAATACTTGCATATGTAGCAGACAATGAAATAAAAGTTTTCTTTGAAGAGTGAGTTCCTTTTTGCATGAAGTAAGTGGTACCAAATGAAATCACAGAGTTATGTTACAGTTGATGTATAACTGATCAAAAGAGTGACAGGATGGAGCTATGAGAACAGAGACTGAGAAAAACAGAATTAAAACAAAACATACTTCTTCAGAAAATAACCTACAGCACCCAGGGAACGGGAATAGCCAGTGCTAGAGAGCTCGCGGAGGCTGTATTTTAGGAGAAGCCCACCAGACCATTCAATACCTGTCCTGAACTTCTTTTGTGGGGTGGGAGGGAAAGAGGAGAGACAGCACGCGCGGCAGGGAAGATCTTACTGGAAAAGTTGTCAGAGGCAAGGCAGGGAGGGCACAGAAGAATACGAGTTCGCTCCCAGAAACGGCAGAGAGGTTGGATCCGTTCTGACTCTCAGTCTCTTTCCAGGGGATCTAATTTGCAGTGAAGCCCCTGGGACTCCTGTCACCGGCACTAGTAGGAATGAGATCACAGCCTGAGTATTCATTCTACATTTTCCAAGAAAGTAGATTTTAGTACAGCAGAGGACTCGCGTGAGGATCTCTGTGAATAACTAAGGTATGCATATGCTGAGAAATACTACTCTGCAGAAGCTGTAGAGGGAATAGATTTTTTTTGAGCTCTATTTCTGCAAGGGGTACAGGTTTATTTATATAGGTAATAGCTGCTCATTCTGATCTGACTTTCACCAGTTTTTCCTCTGAATTAATTCCTCTGATGATCTACTGCCCACTGAATTGCTAGTGTGGGTATTCCCCAGCCTTTTTAGGAGTGGTCAGCTCTGCTGCAGGGCAGTGTCCAGCAGCTGTAGATGAAATTGGTGATAACCCCTTCAGCTGGCACAACAGCACCTGGAATACATGTTGTAAATCAAGAATACTCAGTCTTCACATTATATTGTGTAAATTCACACCTTAGCTGACCACCCACTAATTTCTTTGAGAAGTCCTAGATACTGATCGGTCCCCTCCTTATTTACCCAAGTGAAGCAAAAGTAGAATCAGACACGGAGCAATGTGAAGTATTTCCAGAGAACTGCACCCAGCTCACCTGCTTTGTTAGCAGCTTCCAATTCAACAGAGCTCAAAGCTCAAAAAAAAAAAAAATTGCAGTTTATGGAGCATTCAAAGCAAGGACTGTTCTGTATAGCTGTGAACTAACGTATAGGTTTTCACATGGATTTTCTGGTTTTGAATAGCTCGGACTTCAAGCTACACAAACCTTTCCACTTGTCTTTTGTATTGGAGATTTTTGAATGCTGTAAAATCCACAGCTTTGGAAATGTGTGCAGACACACATTTAAGCGAATAGCTGTGATTTCGTTTCGGTTTTGTTCACAAATCTCTACAAACCAAATGACACCCTTACTGGCAGAGCAAAAGAACTTTTCCCAATGTCCCTCGCAAAACATATTCCAGCCTCACGGAGCCAGAAATTAGCTCAGATGTTCCAGAGTAAAAAGAAACAGCCGAGGCCAACTGGAAAGCATCATCACATACACCATGGCAGGCTTGCAGCACTGACTCTTGATGCACTTTCCTTGACACATCTTCTCCCTAGGTGGTAGAAGAAAGGCGGTGTCGACAGGTGACTAACGGAAGGAGAGGTAATATACATACATAAGAAAGTCTAGTACTTCCTGAACCAACTTTTTTCTGCCGCCTGCCTTTTTTCCAGTTAGTTCCTTGATCAACAGTAAGATGATATATCGCCTTAGAAGGCAGTCAGCTGAACTGAAGCAATAGTGGAGGATGCTCCCTGGACTTTTTGGGGGAATATAGGAATCTACTGATTACAGTTTCTTTAGAAGTCTGTTTTTTCAGTAAAAATCTTCTCTCATTTTCTCCTCTCTCGCTTTGTAAGCTCTGTACCAAGTGCCAGAAATGAACTATTATGTATTGGGGCAACAAATTCTTCCTCTACGCATACCCAGGAGAGAGGATCAGTGTTTGTGTCGCTACAAAGCATTATCAGTTCAGTTCATTTCCATGATATAGACTGGCGCGAGCAGCTTATGTGATGAATCAGATATGCTGTACTCAGTGGCTGCATGGTTTCAGTTTCTGAAGCTGCAAAACAATTTAAGCAGAATTTTAAAAAAGAAAAAAATTATCAGGATGTGAGCCAATCTGCAGAATGAAATGTAAGTGAAAATGAAATTGTTTATAGCTTTTATTCATTGTGAGAAAGAGTTACTTTATATGGGTTAAAGTAGATAAAAATTCTGGATGGAGAAAAAAGTCTAGCGATTACATTTCTAGAGGATACTGATTTTGGTTAAGGGCCTATCGCTTCAAATGCTTATATGTGTAGGTAACTCATATTCAAGGGATCAAAGTTACCTTTATATGCACACATTGAAACAACTGGCCTCAAAGTCACCTTAGGCAAGCATGCAAACGTTAACTGACACTATGGTGGGTACTAAAAAAAGTGGCTGTTGTTGGGCTCAAAGCGTGTAGCATTTGAAAGCTATAAAAGTGTAACACAACATAAGCATTAAACGATACCACGTTGTTAACACAGGCCATTACACTGATGGCCTGTAATGCTCCCTTTGCTGCTTCTCTCGTATTATGAGAATGTTTTTCTAGACCTTCATCATTCCCTGAAGTAGAAACTGCCTTCTGGAAAGAACGAGACCAAAAGCATTATACGGCATTATGTGTTCATCCACAGAGCACGCGCGTGAAAGGTAACACCACTGTTCAGCTCCTCCTGACTTGAAATGGGGCAATTACCAGCAGAATATACTCAGAAAATCTCCAAAGCGATTCCTTCCCCAGCCCTTTTGCTAAATATTTATTTTGGGGAAAAGATTTTCAGAATTATACAGGGAGGAGTCCAAAATTCAGCTGATCAACAGCCAGTGATTCAGATATTAAATTGTTTGTGATCCATCACTTCATCTTTTTCTGAGATTGCCTCATGGGGAAACACTACAAAATAAAACTTCAATACTACCATAAGCTCCAAATAAAGCTTTTCTCTTTGATTGCCTCTATCTCATCTGTCTGCTTAGATTTGTGTGTCTAGTTAAGTGAATACAGAAGACCATACACTTGAAATGAAAACTACACAGAGTACACTCTTGACTTGTTACCATAATTTACCTTCTAAGTGGAACCTCTTATGAGCCTACTCAATTATATTTAAAATGACTGCACCTTTATTTCACCACACTGTACATGCTGAACATGTGGTCTAAAATCCTGAGCCGATGTAAAATTGCAGAGTCTCATCAAAATTCATAGGGGATTCCTGATTTACACCAGCACACACAGGGCCCCCAGAACCTATCAAACTGTCTCACTTCTCCCATGGGGAACAATATCAGTGTTAAGCAATAACATGAAGTTGGTTTTTTTGTCTAATGCTGATTTCTTTACTAATATGATACTTTAGTTTATGCTTTTTCATGCAACAATACCTTGAATGCATGGCAGGTTTACACAGAAAAACACAGTTTAAAAATACTTGTTAAATGCCGAAGGCTTGACAGTTCCTTTAAATAATACTGAAAAAAACGCACAAGAACATTTTGGTAGTGGAATGAAAAATGCTGCAGTTTACAGCTCTGTATGTCACCAAGAAATTAGTATAGATTTTTTTTTTTTTCTAGGGACACTGTCAGGGCTGGCAGGCCTAAAATTAGACATACCAGGTATGCACTTCACACTGTCCCTCAGGTCTGCCTGTCAGCTCCCTGGGAACGAGATTCCTGTATATTTCAATCCCCTTCCTGCTCCGCGGATCCCCGAGAACAAAGCCGACGGGCAGAGCGCGGCACTTCATGACACGCAGATCTGCAATCAGGAAGCAACCCATCACCTCGGGGTTTGCTCCTGGCGGGTCACCTATTTAAAAAGCAGCATTACCTTACTGGGAAATAAAGAAACATTTATGTGTTATCTGGAATAGAGGGAACTGAAACATGGGCGGCTGAGCTATTTTAAAATATTCAGGGCTATTTTGAAGTGATAATCAGATATGAGCTGAAAAATAAATCAATGAGTTCTCTAGTGATAAACTATCAATATTAACTAAAGGTCAGGAACAGTCAGATTTTGTTTGTCTTAGGCTTTGCTTTTCACAGTTGACATTAATTCATTTTAAACCTGTACCATTTGCCACTATTTTTTTTTTTTTAACAAAGAACGACAGTAGGGTCTCATTTACTACATCATTTACCTTTTTCCAATTACACAAATGACTGAAGTTGACAGTGGCGTGGTTTTGAGTATAAATATGATAATTTACTACTGGGAAAGAGATAACACGATCCTCTTTATTCTGCCATACTCTGCTTGCAACGCTGTACAGAATCTTAATTGAAATATTTTTAAATAGTGTCTAAAACAATGTTTAGGGTTGTTGGTTGGTTNAAAAAGTGTTTTGGTGGTTTTTGTTTTTTTTTTTTTTTTTTTTTTTTTGTTGTTTTTTTTTTTAAATAACAGCTCTTAAAGCATTTTCTTTTCTTCTGCTATATGTCCTTTTGCTCCTGCTTTTCATCCATTCTGGTATAACCGACTCTGTCTGGATCATGAGTTATCATTGGCTGCCAGTGGAATGCTACAATGCAATTTGTCTTATTGAAACATGGGCTAGCCCCACATGGCTGCAAAGAATCATTCACTTTCTAATAAATCAAACATTTGCTAAAATTCCTTCTTCTCTGACATGAAACGGTGAGACAGACAATGCCGCTTGCGAACTGAGAGGAGATGGTGATAAAAATGCCTTTTTTGTTCAGCGCTACTGAATTATTTTGTGATTAGTGAATTGCAACTACCAAATCCAAGCTCACACCCTTGCAAAGTTGGCTGGTATTTTTTTCCTTTCAAATTCAATCACTGTACTGTTTGTCTACTGTAAATAGAATGTTTCTACACTTTACCTAATTATCAACATTGTTTTTCCATTTAACAGAAACAAAATCCTAGCCCCTTTGAAATCACTGCAAATTTTGCCATGAAAACACGCAACTTCTAAAGCTATGTTATTATGTTTCTGACAATCTTTCAAAAATATTTATCTGATAGAGGCCTCAAAAATTACGGAATATGAAAGGCTCAAAGAACAAACAAATTAATGGTTTTTTTTGTAATATTACAAAAGTTTGAAAGTTACCATAAGTGCCACTTCTCTGCAGCTGTAGCTTTTCTGCCGAATCTTTGTAAGTCCAGTTATTTGGAGAGGACATCTGGGATTTCCAACGGTACATTACGATATATTTTGAACTGCGGAAGTGACATTAATGGCTAGCATCTCCTCAGGAAGAAGCATATGCTGGGATGAATCCTGAGTCTATCAAAGAGCCATCCCCGCCGACTGCATCTGAATAGTTTACAGTTGAGTGTTACGCTCTCGCATTAAGTTCCTAACATAAGATCTTTTAAGGATAGCTTTATTACTTACTTATCACATTTTTGTAAGGGTCTCTTAAGGCTGCTAATTCCATCTGCTGAGATGTCAAACATCCCACATTGGCAATGTCTCTTCTATAACTTTCATACTTGTCCACCAAGCCAAAGCTGCCTTTTATCTTATGATTTAGGAAGGGGAGGGAATTGTGGCTCCCTTGTACCAGTTTATGATCCCAAGATTTAGAATCCCTATGGAATCTGCACCATATGTTTGACCACAATCTGTGCAAACTTTGCTAGGAACACACTCCTGTAACGCAGCCCAAACAATCACACAATGCTGAAAGGTAGCAGGAGGTTGACTTTCCATCAAAGGCTGGGTAGCACTTTAAAACAGCAGTGACAACCTGCAGGAAGCACTGGGGCCCTTCAATAGTAGTGCAAAACCAAACTTGTCCATGGAGTCACAGCACTCAGACATCACCTAGGACACGAAGGAAGGCTGGACCCTTAAGGAATCCTACATCTCACTGTTTCTCCAGCAACAAAGCAGTGGGAGCTGGTCACACTGGATCTGGAGCCAACAAATGAAGAATCCAGATCCTCCACCACATCACAGTTTACCTGAGATCCCTCTGTCTGGTTTGAAGACAGCTTCAATTTATGCCCTAGTTAAGGCTACTGTTTGAGCAAGAGAGGTATAATTAACACCGCTAAACATAAGTTTAGCAGAAGACCAGTTAGGACAGTTGCTGGCTGAGAGTTCTGCATTGACTATGAACATATTAACAAATGGAGCGCCTATTTCCTTTAGCCCATTTCAAGGTTACAATCTATTGTTTCCATGGCTCTACCGAAGAGTTCAAGAAAATGGGACACATTGCAAAAACTAACTTCGTACCTTGCCTACCTCATAGCCACCTGGGAAGTAACTTCTCTTGGGAATGGATTTTTACGGAAGACTTACAAAAGCATGTAGTGCTGACTTGCACGCTGAGATTGGGCAACAGGGAATTCTACTGAAAACTGTCTTTCAAATCTGGTTTGTCACCATGAGATCATAAAAATTCTTACTGGCTTCCACAGGCCAGAATCAGACCCAAAATGCAAGAACATTTCCTATAATAAAAAAAACCTCCAGACTGCAAATGTGTGATCAAATATTTATCACAACACAGTCTAGCACCTAGGAATTCACACAGTAAAAATCAAAAAACAAGGCAGTAAGGGATTTAGCAGTATGAACTGCTTTTGCATGGCATTACCTATGGTCAAGGTCAATTTAGGCTGAGTCTATACAATACGTAGCCTTTACGTTGTCCCCCCCCCACCTCCAAGTGCCAAAGCAATAATTATGAACATGTTAGGAACAAGATCTAATCTGAATGAGTTTGCTTTGATTTAGCCTGTTTATGTTTAAATCATGCATCAGTCTGGTTCTAATTCAAGCTATTTACTGGCACCTATGTAGGAAAACTCCCATTTATTCCAGTCATTCTTTTGATGTAAACAAAATCTTTGTCCTGCAGCTATATCTTAACTACATTAGGAGACACAATAGCTATGTAATGGTATCATGTGCACTTCCATCACTGCATATATTATTTTTGCCAACTTGTAAGTAAATGAGCACCAATAGCAGTCTACCTCTAGTGGCTTAATCATAGGACTAGACAAATTCTTGAGTTCCTATCCCAGCAGTGTTACTTACAGTCAGCATGATCCCAAGGCACTAAGGAACCTCACTGACCCCCCTGCCTCATCTGTAAAGTAGGGATAACAATATGGGGTGGTGGAAGGATGTACTGGTAATATTTGTAAAGCGCTTTGAAGATGCTGAGAGTGCCAAGTGTTATCATGGTTTCTAAGCTCTGAAATGTTTGATATGATTATGTGCACACATAATTTTTAATGGTAATTCAGAGTGCAAATTAGAGCCGATATTTACATTTCTTCCAGGCAAGCTTAATTTCCAGTTATCAAGGAAAATATCTATTGCACAAATAGGGTATCAGCTATTCAAAAGTTCCCTTAGGGCCTACCAGTTCTATAGCATGCCATTTTTTTAAGCTGTCCATGAGATGACAGACTGTAGCAGTTCCCTTGGAGGTATTATGGATTACTGATGAAACAATAACCAGAAGTAATATTTTCCCATCAAAACCAGAGCCTAGGGTTTTTAGTTTTGTTGTTGTTATTTTTCTATGAACAACACATGCTTTCAAAATCACCTCACCTTCTTTTGTCCATAATTTACAAACCTACGTACACAACCCCTGAAAATACAGTTAAATTCATAACGTACTTTTTTTTTAAGCAAAAGTCTGCATTTCTCTTCTGTTGAAAGCACAGAACTGTCAGTCTTTGCAGTTGGAAGATTTAGCATTTCCGTTTGCTAAAGAAAACCATCTGAGGCTGAATGTGTTTATTACTCAACTTCTACTGCAGCGTCTAAACTGCAACAGTCTTGGACTCTTGCAGAGACAATGATGCAGACAATGTCTAAACATCTAGCCTGTGACCAACGGCCGCAAGAAAGGCAGTGACAACCTAGAGGTAGTCTTTGCTGAGAAAAGACAGAGCAGTTGGCGTTCTGTTGAGGCTGCTTATCAGTCACTTGAGAAAAGATGGTGCAGTTCACAGAGCACTAGTCAAAATGCCCCGTGCAACCTTACTCAAGTCATTCGTACGCAAACCCACAAAGGCATAGCAGTGCTTAACTCCTCCTGAAACCAGGAAGAGCTGGTCACCTAAATGCTCTGAAGGGTAATCTCCATGTCTCAGTTTCCCACCAGCAAAAGAGACAGAACGCTACTCCTTGTAACGCAGAGGGGACTTGTAAGGAAAAAACCACTAAATGTCAGGCTTTTGGTGAATACAAGTGCCACAGAAGTACTTCAGATAGCACCAGTCTCTGCATTTCCTTCCATACGCTCATTTACCCATTTCACCTGCAAAACTGTGTAATGTAACAGGAACACACAATGCCAAAAGCACTAAGGCTAGGGAAGGCACCTCAGTGCAGTCCAGTCCAGCTCAAGCAGAGCAGGTTGCTCAGGGTTGTGTCCAGCTGGGTTTTGAGTCTCTCCAAGGGTGGTGGCTCCACAGCCTCTCTGGGCAACACGTTCCAGCGATTGCCCAGACTCACAGGAAAGAACATTTTCCTGTTTAAATGGCATTTCCTTTAACTACAGTTTGGTACATCAGCCAAAGGCCAAACATCACCTTAATAAAAAGTTCGCCACACCAAATGAAAAGTAAAACAATAATCTGAAACAATGTGTTTTGATCTGCGTGTTTCTTAAGCTGCAAATCCTCATCTCTTTAAACTGCCTGGCACAAGTGACCCAGTATGTTCTTAACGTTAACGGGACCATATTTTAGTCGTCATATTCATAAGCTCGCATCTTGTCTTTAATTGCAGTCTTTCAGGGAGAGATAATGTCTCTGTCTCACAGGAAATCTCCATGCTCCTTGGGTAGAGTTTGCAGGCTGAGCCTGAAATACTGATTATTGAGGATACTCTGCTAGAGATATCCAAACAGGCTAGTTTAAGGTTCATTTGTGTATGCCAACCCAAGGCACAGTGACAGCATGGAAGAGCGTGCGGTCACATCCTTAGGGTCTAATTCCCATAAGACATTGCCAGACTCCAGCCACTACTGGGGACAACACACTTTCATCAGAATCCTTTCCAAAGTAGGGGGGTATTTTGGAAAAACACCATGCTAATTTTAATGCATCACGATTATTATTCCACATCTCAATTAAAATCTTGACAGCTGGTTTAATTCACAGCTAGATTCTCTGAAACTTTCTCAGATTTCCTCCACACACAGCTTACCTAAATGCCTGGACTTCCTTGGAAAAAGTTGCAAGACACACACATTTCAAAATGGAAAGCAGAGATACAACACAGTGAGACCATCAAACCTACCCAGGAATCTCGACTAAAACATGCACAAAATAAATAACTTGTCAGGATGTGTACACCACATCTGCATCAGTGAGATTTATTGAAGATTAGTTTAGCCCTTTTCTGTCTGAAGGAATGAGGTTGGCTGAAGATCCCAGTCTGCCGTGTGTCCCCAGCTCCGCACGTGGATGGGCACACACTTTCCTCTGGGATGCACCAGGTAATTATGCAGCACTGTTAAATGCTGTGCAGGATTTCAGGAATTTTGCTCAAAGATTGAGCCTGTTTGGGTTTAGTGTCCCTGTCCTCCACAGCCAGAAAAAGCTTTTGGTTTTCATCCTCTTATTTTTGTTTGCTTGTTTTGTTGGAAGAGCTGGAGATCTCAGTCTCCCTGTTTCCCTGTAACCTTTGCCTCTTTCTGTCTCCATTCTGACAGTAGAAAGGCGGCACATTGAACAGACCCGCCCTGTGTCACTGTGAAGCCGGGGGGGAGAGAAAAGGGGGAGAAAAAGGTTCTCTTAAACTATCAGACCATTAACGTTTAGTTTCTTTAGAAGGGAACGTTTAGAAAGCTACCTGAAATAAAGGCCACTCTATTCAAACAATGCATGCATCAAACAGTGGATCCCAATTTGGGACTTGGGGAGTTCCTAGCCAATTGCTAAGAGTTTGCACTCCCCTCACTCAAGGGAGGTCTGAAATGTCAAAATCTTCTGTCATCCCACTTGTCATATCACATCCCACAAAGGAACATGGAAGCCATCATCCGCTCTGCTGTTTATTGTCATGAAACCCCATAAATACTCACTCTCCATAAACAGTAACGGCCCAATTAAAGCACTCTTTACCAAGCGTGATCATTTTCAGACAGAAAGTATTGATTTATCCACCTATGGGCACTGCATAGAAACATCTCTTAATGAGAATGATAGTGACCTCCAAACTCTGCACTTTCACCCCGTAATATACTCTCTCAATTTTCTGTTAAGTGGTCTAGTGGCACATCAGCAGAGATGGAAAGACACTCTGATTCTTTAATGTCGACACTGGAAGGCTCGCAAGGAATGCTCAAATCTTCATTGTAATGGGAGGTGAACAGAAAGGTCACTTATATGCAGGGCTTTCAGCTTGTTTGACAAGGCTTCTTTAATAAGTGAAACATTGTTGGGGTACACTTGTCCGTCAACTGCCTTTGGCACTCAGCACCGACACGGCCAAACACAAACAGTCGCCATCTCATCGCCTGGGTCTGGAGTCGTTTCACCTGCCCAGAAACCCTTTGCAAAATTTACAAGTTGGTTGGTTGGGTTTTTTTTTTTTATTACTCAACGATAGGAAGCAAAAGGGACCCTTGATTTTATTCTGTTCAGCAGCTTAAATTTGTGAGCTTACTGCGTGTGTAATTGACAGCAGACATGGTGTACTAAACCAGCGCATCCGTTACTTTGATTAATCCTCCTTTGGAGTGTGATATTGTTTGATATACAGTACAGGGCCGACACAGGTTACTGTAATGCCACTTTACCAAACAGATTACAAAATTGTGCAGGGAGTATACAGCATTCGTGCAGATAAATGCACACAAGAGGAAATTCTAACAGCTTTTAATTTCCATGCTTTTCAGTTTTATTGTTGTAAATGCAACTGTTTATAGGACTAATGACACAGGCTGGCTCGACTGAGTCAATTACACCAGTAGGCACTTGGATCAGATATTTTCCCTGCTTTCCATTTGCACTGTCTATGCTTCTGATATTTGACTAAATTACATTGCGCCGTGGTGCATTGGCACTTGCCATATGCTATATCTCAAAGCATTTTAAAGGACAATAACAAAAAATAATAATATACAAGATGTAGTTCAAAGTCGGGACGCGGGCAAGAGTGTCAATCATTATGAGTTACATTCAGCAAATAGCCCAGAGTGTTGCATTACTGTGTCCTCTAATCTGTGGTGGTGTTAAATGAGTAGGAAAGTTGGTAAGGATGCCAGGGACACTGACTGCTCTAAACTGTGTGGGACTACTTGTGCGCGTCTGTGAGTGCGCATGTTTGTTTGTTTTGGGGCAGGAGGGATATTTGGTGAATTTTAGTACTCATGAAAGTTAGACACTAATAGCACCATCTGGCCTACCACACAGAGCTCCGCAAACTTCCTCCACACAGATCTGCCAATGCACTTCAGCTCTGACCTCCAACACCCCTTCAATTCCAGTAATGAGTCTACAGCATCTCTTGAGAAGAAACTGTCAATTGTTCTGATTTCTGCTAAATTGTGTTATGCTTAGCAATGTGGGCAACTGCCCACTAGTGACTAGCCTGAGGCCGCTAAACTCCAATCTGAACCTTGCCTTCTGGAGGTGAAGAGCTTGCTCAATATACCCAGGCACTATTTTACAAGCCCCATCTCCTTTTTAATTCTCTCACTCATCAAAAGTACGCGGAACAAATCTGCATTTAAAGTCCAATTCAAAGCACGGAATGATGAGGTTTTGTGACTCTTCCCTTCAGACATTTCTGCAACCCTGAAAATTTCTGGTTTTCAACATTGGTACAGACTGCCCAAGGTAGAACCTCTCTGTGCAAGCCGGTTTGCCATGCATCTCAGGATTGAATTCCAGGATGGGGGGGACAAGACCTGGCATGTTTATTCTGGGCAAACTATATAGTACTGACAAAAATAGATGTGTGTATCACTGAGTCTTCCTTTAATTTGAACCAAAATCCACTCTCAGCACTGTAACTGCTGCAATCATTTGATTTGTTATCCACAAAACTACATGACAGTACTTACAATAATCAGTAAGGAATAAATAAAGCCATTCTTAAATGTATTTATGTTCTACCTAGATCTTTTCCTATGTTTGATGTACAATTTAGATCTGGGTCTTTTTTTTGTCATTGTTTTTATATGGTAACTTTCTAACACTGATATTTGGATTGTGCAGTAGTGCTGCTGAAAGTTTTCACGTTTGATCATAATGGAGGTTGCGCTACGATAATGAACTAAGAATTTGTCAGACTTGGTCTGGTCCACAGTTGCTAGAGATACTGTATGATCTCTTCAAATAGTCAGTTTGAGATATTTCAAAAGAAGATGCAAGAAATTATGATGTTTTGGGGTAACCTTACCACCTCAAAGATCTGATTTTACTGTGTCGGCTGAAATGTGAGGCTTTACCTTCCCTTCCAAACATTTTAATTATGGATATTCTTGTTAGCCGTAAGGATGTTAAAACTATCCCTAAATCTGCAGCGATCTGCA
Organism: Dromas ardeola; assembly: GCA_013398915.1. NCBI lineage: Eukaryota > Metazoa > Chordata > Aves > Charadriiformes > Dromadidae > Dromas > Dromas ardeola. Next base: position 124,870 of record VYZM01006879.1, read on the forward strand.
GCTCAGGGTGAACATTTGGCTACAGCAGTTTTGACCAAATTAAATGAATGAACGATATTAAGAAGTAATCTAATTAAGTGCATATTACTATGTTTGTGTATATTCTACAGTCCGTGCCACCTACCATAAAAGTATTAGAGCTCATCAGTGCAAAGAATATTGCCTTCAACTCCAGTAAAAGGAATAATTTCCCTGCAGGGCAGTAACACTCTTCAACGTGGCGAATAGCCACAGGCTGCGGGGTTGTGACTTTATGGTAAATAGCTACCTCTTTCATCAACAGAGCAATGAATTGGAAGAGCCCCTGGTGAAATGTATGAGGGTAATTTGATTTCTTCAGGTATAAACATGCAACCCACTCGTTTTCAGGCACTGCTAATTAGGCTGGGTTATCCAGATGCCTTGGGGTAATTATTTTGGCTGTACTTACTGATAGCTGGGAGGGTTGCGAATGTCAGCCGTGTTCTTTCCCACCTTTGGCCACAGTCCCAGTGATTCATACTGCAGTGATCCTAAGCAAGCATCCTTTCTAAGGGGCATAATTCTACTCCCTCAATAAACATGTCCAATCCTCGGTTTCCATTAGGGTTACTTAAGAGTTTTCTGACTGATGGTCAAACACACAGGCGAAGCAACATCACCATTTCTCTGTGTGCCTTTAAGTGAAAAACTAAGATATAAGTCTTGTTTCCCTTTGTTTTACATGCTTTTAAGTATAAATATTTTTCAGCAATTCAGTCCAGTGAAAAAATTACAGTAAATTACACTCCTACACTGCCTAATTAAAAAAAAAAGAGGAAGACAATTGAGCAATATAAGCAGGTATATGCAAAAGAAATCAGTATTCCCACTGATAAAATGCAGCTATTCACAGAGCAAAACACAGCAGATTCATATGCAACACAACCACTGAGTACAGCAGCATCAAAGCAGTAAGGCAAAGCCCAGCACTTTCAGACACGTAGACAGCGTGATCAAATACTGCAGGAAATGCAGACCACAGCATGCAGAGGAGCCGGTCAGGGTTGGAATATGACCAACAAGGACTTGATCTTAAAAGATACTCCTGCTATTCCCAGCAAGACCATAACAGAATCCACAAGGGATTACCTCTACATCACACGATCTCTCACTTCCCTGAGCCTCCAATATTTTCCTCTTTCCATTCTTTCTGCAGAGTCCCTTTGCTCCCACACTTTCCTCCTTTTGTTTGTATTTTTTTATTTTGGAGAACTTTTTACAACAAAGGAGAGGTTGGAGACTAATACGGGATTCTGACAAGAAGAGGGAAATAATGGGAGCTATTCTGTACTGTCACGAGAGTGCAAAGTTGTTTCATTCCACCATACAATGCAGGATTTTCTAGGGATAACGGACAAGTTGAAATGTCATGTTGTATCTCCAGGGTGCAAGCCTGAAGATGCTCCTAACTAGACCTTCTCTGAGCAGCCAGCTCTTTGAAGTTGTATCCATCATTCCACACTAGCAATGTCAATTGAGCAGAATTCCAGTATGGATAATTGATTTTAGGGGATCTATCTAAATTATATAAATAATATTACATTCTAAAACAAGAGCAAGACTAGCAATTGTTTAGGGTTGCCCTCAAAAAAATTCTACCAAACTTAGTCAAAGTAAAATATTAAAAATGTATATACACGCACACACATATCTGTGTGTGTATATTTATATCTACTTAGTGTAGTAGAGGAGTAGAGAAATACTTATATATATATATACACCCGTATTTAAACAAAACTTGAACATTTTTTAAAAAACTTACTTTTTATTATATATCTATATATGCACAGAGATACGTGCATGAGATATATATATAAAATCACTTAATTTTGGCAATTCTTTTTCTATTTGAAATTATTTGGGAAACTTTAGTCACCTGAAACACTTTCCCCTCTTTTATTTAGCAAAAATGTAACTCTGAGGACGTAGGGATGCTCGGCCAAGATCTGCATAATGCGGCAAGAAGACAAGGGAAAACAGTGCTCTCCCAAGACAGACGTTCACAAAGGCAGACAATAGCAATGGTTGTGCAGGGTTCAATAACTCCGGGTAGTTTCTGTAGCTCACAGCTTTTCTCACTGAAAGACGGACAGACCAGGATGGGTGTTGGAAAGCCCCACAGCCTCCTGCTCTGGCTAAAACCCAAGCAGCGGTGTCGGTACGACTCCACAGCCACGAGCATCCCCATGCCTGAATTCACCTGGCAGTACAGATTTGAGCTGATTTAGGACTAGGAACCCTTCACCTAAGCACTGCTAAGGCAGCAAGAGCATACAGTAACAATTTTTTGGGCAGCACTGTGCCTTTTGGACAGTCTCCTGCTCTTCTGTTTGTGCGCTATACCCTTATCCCATGGTGGGAAGATTTTGACGGTTTGAGCAATTCCTCCATCCCACTGCACAGGCAGGGATTTTTCTCTCTCTTCTCAGGAGCATACTAAAGAGCAGAACACTGACCTGGACCTCCAAGCCTGCATGCACACGAGCAGCTCTCCTTCTCACGAGTTACGCTATTGACATTGGTCATATATAGTCATTTTCTCCAATTGAACCATTTATGCGACAAAGGACTCCTCGTGTTTGGAAAGGGTACTCATGTGAGCAACAGTTTGCCAGTCTCTAGTGCTGATTTCTCTGCTAATAACACAAGGGGGAGAAAATGTTGTTAATATTCAAACCTCTGAGATTTATTAGCTTTTTGGGCAATGCACATTTGTAAGTGTAAATGATGCAGAAAATTCATGTACATGATAATCAATTAAGAACAGTATTTTACATGAAAACTAAGACTCCACACACTGCGTAAATGACATACTTTTCTCTAAATTGACCTAATACATTTCCAGGAATGTGTCAATTAAAATTTTAGCCTTTTGGAAGAGGGGGAGAAAGACTATGAAATCGAGGCGATTAAACACTGGGAATAAAATCAGAATATTGGTTTCCAGCTGGCACAGTAAGAGAGGTTAAAATTTTAAAGAAATAAAGAAGCCAAGCAAAAAAAAAAAAAAAGGGGGGTGGGGGTGCAACAAAACAAACCCTCCCAAACCCACCAAATTAGGCACTACTTGCTGCTGTCCCACTCTCAGACGTTTCACTGTCCGTTTTGCAATATTTTTATTTTTTGGATGGTCTAAGCCCTGTTTCTTTTAACAGAGTGAAATTATAGGAGGCAAAATAGCACCACCATCCCTTCAGGATATCTATAACCTCTGATTTAGGGCCACCTTCCTACCACACGGTAGTTAAATAAGGGAAAAAAAATTCTTTTGAAAATGGCACAAACAATTTTTATATACAACAACATATTTTGCTATAATACAGAAAAGGTCTTTCCACAGTTATGGTTCAAAATATTTCTATATAACAAAATTAAACGTAATCAATGCTTCACTCTTGCATACTTCGTTTTCCTCCTGTGTTTTACGCAGCTCAGAGCAGGTTACTTACTCCAGCCAGTTTCCCTTTCAAGGTTTTTCTGCCTCCTTTGTGTTCAACGCTTAAACAATATTTGCAGTAAAAATTAAAAATGAAAAAATCCACGAGACTCTTAATTTTTGATAGGAATTGCTAAAAACTGAAAGGAAATCCCAGCCAGGAGAACCTGTCCCTCCCAAAGCATACCTACAACACAAGAATGTGTATCTGGGGACGGGGGAACATTTGAAGAGAGTCCCTTAATGATTACAGAAATAATCAGCACTGTTTAAGAACCAGGCCCAAGGACTTGGTAAGAGTTTTACCATTAACCTCAGTGAACCCAGAAGTTTTTCATGTCAAGTGTTTGTTCACATGGACAGAAGGATCAGAGGCACCAACTTCCCTGTACTAGGAACAAAATATTGTGATCAAATATGTCTGTCTCTTTTTAACTATATTCCCAGCAGATCCAATGGGGAGACTCTTTTGAAATTAATTAAGCTTCCCTCCTAATTTTGGAGATTCGAATTTTTTTTCTCTAACAGTTTCACTGCTGGATGTTAGCTCCTGCCCACCTCTTGCATCTTAAGCCTCTGAACTCCTGCTAACATTTAATAAATGGACCATTCACAAGTTGTACACTATATTTTTTTGTAGGCTACTTCATTTGTAATTAAAATGTAAAAGGCAGGGACGGAGTTGACATTCCAGGCTAGCCCCTGCGAGCGCTACATTTCAGCTGGAGCCAAAGTACAACAAATGCAGCCGACAAGCCAAAGAGGTGCAGCAGCAGTTTTGCTTCATGCTTTTTGAAAAGCATTTGAACCCCTATCCAGTGAGAAGGGAAAATCCATTCAGTCCTTTTCATCCGTAATTGTCTTCCCCCATTATCAACATTTTTGGGGTGGGGGAGGGACTTACATATACCATATGCACAGGCACTGCTGCAAAAGAAAACCAAAGGGAACAAAGCCTGCGATCACATTGCCAATTTTCATTAAAGCCATAGGGATAGTTAATAGTGGTTTCTCCAAAACGTCAATCATAAATTCCAAACTAGAGCTAAATTCCACCATCCACATCTATAGCTCTACATTCCTGCATCTATAAATGTTGCAATAGATTTATGGAGTGGTGGGAATTCATATATGTGTGGGTTTGTGTGTGTTTTTTTCAGGGTGGATGGGGGGGTTGTCGGGGTGGTTTTTTTTTTTTTTTC